>JABMCL010001385.1:137500-200000 GCA_018857735.1 Alviniconcha marisindica
TACGATGGGAGTTCGTGGCTGGTTGGTTAAAGCGCTGAATTGTAAATCCAGTGGCCAAGGTTCGACGACCTCTGGACGCGACAGGTGAGTGAACGTTTTTCAGGTTCCGCTGAATTAACATTTGACCAGGCCCGCCAATGCCCGTCTCGCCTCCGTGTACGCAGCAAGCACTCAGACAGTTGCGCACGTTAAAGAGCCTCTATCCATCTTTCGACCAGAGAAGGCATAACGGCTGGTGGCAGGGAAACGCTCAGACAGATATTTTGACGCGAGAAGAAGAAGAAGAAGAAGAAGAAGAAGTCAGTAAAGGACACACACACACACACACACACACACACACACACACACACACATATATATATATGGCACAGATATGGCTTTCACGAATATTTTAGATCAAACCATACACAGGGTTTAAAGGAACGCTTTTTTATATTTTAAATCAGACCCCCTTCCCACTTTCTTAGACTCAAGATGTGTCTGTGTGCATGCTTGAAAATTTTACGAATGCGGTCATCTTTGTATCAGATTTTTTCTTAAACGTATAAATTAGATTTTACCGTATACCTGCAACAAGCTAAGTAGATACATTGCTTTGAAGAAAACAACAACTTCCTTAGCTTTAACCGTCTTTGAAATTCCTACACAAACACCCCACTTAGCAGGCAGCTGCCTCCAAGTGTCGTCTTCAAGAGTATGGGAACTTCACAGGCAGTCCAAATGAGCGTGTCCAAATGGCAGCAATTAACCAAACGTGGCAGACGAACGTACTGTTTGCCAACACTGTATACAGAGCTCAGGTTTAACCCTTTCACTGCTATAATGTCAATTGAAAACGACAACTAAAAGCGCACAATTTAGAATCCTTAGACTATTTTTGTTTTCTTTTTCGCATTAGCCTGTAGATGGATTTTCATAAAAGGCACAGTATAGAAATCAGAGTTGTTATAGGACCGAAAATAATACTGTTCTCAGGCGTGTGTGCGTGCATTTTTCAGCCCGGAAATCTTTACGGGCTGGGGCAGTGAAGGGGTTAAAACTGAAACATCTCGGCATGGTTGGCCCGAACAAACCAACTTTGACCTCAGGAAAGCCGAGAAAATGGATAGTTCGTGGCCTGTGTGCGACCAATCACAACAATTTGTCCCAGAGGTCTCCCGGGCCGTTTGAGGCATTCACGAGCATTCACGTGGGGCTGGGGTCCGACGTCAGGTGTTTCTGGTGGGTAAGAACAACACGCCTGTTGCCCCGGACCGGGACTATGGGGAAGGAGAGCGACACGAGGAGGGTAAGTGTTTCGACCTGTGCAAGGCGGAGGCTCCCGGACCAGCTCTGCTGGTGTGGCGTCGTTCTCCTCAAGGCTCTCACTCCCTTCTCCTCCTCTGTTGGTGTGGTATTGTGGTCTCCAACACAACTCCCATTCCTCATCCTCTGTTGGTGTGGTATTGTGGTCTCCAACACAACTCCCATTCCTCATCCTCTGTCGGTGTAGTATTGTCTTGTGTCTTCAACACAACTCCCATTCCTCATCCTCTGTTGGTGTGGTATTGTGGTCTCCAACACAACTCCCATTCCTCATCCTCTGTTGGTGTGGTATTGTGGTCTCCAACACAACTCCCATTCCTCATCCTCTGTCGGTGTGGTATTGTGGTCTCCAACACAACTCCCATTCCTCATCCTCTGTCGGTGTAGTATTGTCTTGTGTCTTCAACACAACTCCCATTCCTCATCCTCTGTTGGTGTGGTATTGTGGTCTCCAACACAACTCCCATTCCTCATCCTCTGTCGGTGTAGTATTGTCTTGTGTCTCAACACAACTCCCATTCCTCATCCTCTGTTGGTGTGGTATTGTGGTCTCCAACACAACTCCCATTCCTCATCCTCTGTCGGTGTAGTATTGTCTTGTGGGCTCCAACACAACTCCCATTCCTCATCCTCTGTTGGTGTGGTATTGTGGTCTCCAACACAACTCCCATTCCTCATCCTCTGTCGGTGTAGTATTGTCTTGTGGTCTCCAACACAACTCCCATTCCTCATCCTCTGTTGGTGTGGTATTGTGGTCTCCAACACAACTCCCATTCCTCATCCTCTGTCGGTGTAGTATTGTCTTGTGGTCTCCAACACAACTCCCATTCCTCATCCTCTGTTGGTGTGGTATTGTGGTCTCCAACACAACTCCCATTCCTCATCCTCTGTCGGTGTAGTATTGTCTTGTGTCTTCAACACAACTCCCATTCCTCATCCTCTGTTGGTGTGGTATTGTGGTCTCCAACACAACTCCCATTCCTCATCCTCTGTTGGTGTAGTATTGTCTTGTGTCTGCAACACAACTCCCATTCCTCATCCTCTGTTGGTGTGGTATTGTGGTCTCCAACACAACTCCCATTCCTCATCCTCAGTCGGTGTAGTATTGTCTTGTGTCTTCAACACAACTCCCATTCCTCCTCCTCTGTTGGTGTGGTATTGTGGTCTCCAACACAACTCCCATTCCTCATCCTCTGTCGGTGTAGTATTGTCTTGTGTCTTCAACACAACTCCCATTCCTCATCCTCTGTTGGTGTGGTATTGTGGTCTCCAACACAACTCCCATTCCTCATCCTCTGTCGGTGTAGTATTGTCTTGTGTCTTCAACACAACTCCCATTCCTCATCCTCTGTTGGTGTAGTATTGTCTTGTGTCTTCAACACAACTCCCATTCCTCATCCTCTGTTGGTGTAGTATTGTGGTCTTAACACAACTCCCATTCCTCATCCTCTGTTGGTGTGGTATTGTGGTCTCCAACACAACTCCCATTCCTCATCCTCTGTTGGTGTGGTATTGTGGTCTCCAACACAACTCCCATTCCTCATCCTCTGTTGGTGTGGTATTGTGGTCTCCAACACAACTCCCATTCCTCATCCTCTGTTGGTGTGGTATTGTGGTCTCCAACACAACTCCCATTCCTCATCCTCTGTTGGTGTGGTATTGTGGTCTCCAACACAACTCCCATTCCTCATCCTCTGTTGGTGTGGTATTGTGGTCTCCAACACAACTCCCATTCCTCATCCTCTGTTGGTGTGGTATTGTGGTCTCCAACACAACTCCCATTCCTCATCCTCTGTTGGTGTGGTATTGTGGTCTCCAACACAACTCCCATTCCTCATCCTCTGTTGGTGTGGTATTGTGGTCTCCAACACAACTCCCATTCCTCATCCTCTGTTGGTGTGGTATTGTGGTCTCCAACACAACTCCCATTCCTCATCCTCTGTTGGTGTGGTCTTGTGGTCTCCAACACAACTCCCATTCCTCATCCTCTGTTGGTGTGGTATTGTGGTCTCCAACACAACTCCCATTCCTCATCCTCTGTCGGTGTAGTATTGTCTTGTGTCTTCCCAAAACAACTCCCATTCCTCATCCTCTGTTGGTGTAGTATTGTCTTGTGTCTTCAACACAACTCCCATTCCTCATCCTCTGTCGGTGTAGTATTGTCTTGTGTCTTCAACACAACTCCCATTCCCCATCCTCTGTTGGTGTGGTATTGTGGTCTCCAACACAACTCCCATTCCTCATCCTCTGTCGGTGTAGTATTGTCTTGTGTCTTCAACACAACTCCCATTCCTCATCCTCTGTTGGTGTAGTATTGTCTTGTGTCTTCAACACAACTCCCATTCCTCATCCTCTGTCGGTGTAGTATTGTCTTGTGTCTTCAACACAACTCCCATTCCTCATCCTCTGTTGGTGTAGGGATTGTTTTTGGGCTCCAACACAACTCCCATTCCTCATCCTCTGTCGGTGTAGTATTGTCTTGTGTCTTCAACACAACTCCCATTCCTCCTCCTCTGTTGGTGTGGTATTGTGGTCTCCAACACAACTCCCATTCCTCATCCTCTGTCGGTGTGGTATTGTGGTCTCCAACACAACTCCCATTCCTCATCCTCTGTCGGTGTAGTATTGTCTTGTGTCTTCAACACAACTCCCATTTCTCATCCTCTGTTGGTGTGGTATTGTGGTCTCCAACACAACTCCCATTCCTCATCCTCTGTCGGTGTAGTATTGTCTTGTGTCATCAACACAACTCCCATTCCTCCTCCTCTGTTGGTGTGGTATTGTGGTCTCCAACACAACTCCCATTCCTCATCCTCTGTCGGTGTGGTATTGTGGTCTCCAACACAACTCCCATTCCTCATCCTCTGTCGGTGTAGTATTGTCTTGTGTCTTCAACACAACTCCCATTTCTCATCCTCTGTTGGTGTGGTATTGTGGTCTCCAACACAACTCCCATTCCTCATCTTCTGTCGGTGTAGTATTGTCTTGTGTCTTCAACACAACTCCCATTCTCATCCTCTGTTGGTGTAGTATTGTCTTGTGTCTGCAACACAACTCCCATTCCTCATCCTCTGTTGGTGTAGTATTGTCTTGTGTCTTCAACACAACTCCCATTCCTCATCCTCTGTTGGTGTAGTATTGTGGTCTTAACACAACTCCAATTCCTCATCGTCTGTCGGTGTAGTATTGTCTTGTGTCTTCAACACAACTCCCATCTCTCATCCTCTGTTGGTGTAGTATTGTCTTGTGTCTTCAACACAACTCCCATCTCTCATCCTCTGTTGGTGTAGCATTGTCTTGTGTCTTCAACACAACTCCCATCTCTCATCCTCTGTTGGTGTAGTATTGTCTTGTGTCTTCAACACAACTCCCATCTCTCATCCTCTGTTGGTGTAGTATTGTCTTGTGTCTTCAACACAACTCCCATCTCTCATCCTCTGTTGGTGTAGTATTGTCTTGTGTCTTCAACACAACTCCCATTCCTCACCTCTGTTGGTGTAGTATTGTCTTGTGTCTTCAACACAACTCCCATCTCTCATCCTCTGTTGGTGTAGTATTGTCTTGTGTCTTCAACACAACTCCCATTCCTCATCCTCTGTTGGTGTAGTATTGTCTTGTGTCTTCAACACAACTCCCATCTCTCATCCTCTGTTGGTGTAGTATTGTGGTCTTAACACAACTCCAATTCCTCATCGTCTGTCGGTGTAGTATTGTGATCTGAACACAACTCCCATTCCTCATCTTCTGTTGGTGTAGTATTGTCGTCTTCTACACAACTCCCATTCCTCATCCTCTGTTGGTGTAGTATTGTCTTGTGTCTTCAACACAACTCCCATCTCTCATCCTCTGTTGGTGTAGTATTGTGGTCTTAACACAACTCCAATTCCTCATCGTCTGTCGGTGTAGTATTGTGATCTGAACACAACTCCCATTCCTCATCTTCTGTTGGTGTAGTATTGTCGTCTTCTACACAACTCCCATTCCTCATCCTCTGTTGGTGTAGTATTGTCTTGTGTCTTCTACACAACTCCCATTCCTCATCCTCTGTTGGTGTAGTATCGTTTTCCTGAACACAACTCTCACCCCTCCTCTTCTGCTGGAACAGCATAGTTCTCCTACATTAGTCCCACTCCCTCTGCCTCCTCTGTTGGAATAGTATCGTTCTCCTCAACACTGCCACTTCATCCTCCTCCGTTGATGCAGCAGTAGCGTTTTTCTCAACACTCTCATCCCCCTCCTCCTCTTCCTCCACACACACACACACACACACACACACACACACCTCTCTCTCTCTCTCTCTCTCTCTCTCTCACACACACACACACACACACACACACACACACACACACACACACACACACACACACACACACACACACACAAACAAACAACAACGCAAACAAACAACAAGCAAACAAATAAAGAGACATACTAACATACTAACAAAATCTTCCATGTGGAATGTAGCTTCCTTCGTGATACTTTAGCACACATTCACAACCAGAAAAGAAGAAACGCACACAGGTCCGTCGTTAACAGCCTACCAGCGAACCGAATAAAGGAACAAGGTAATTCCGTTGAAACCAGGCCGCCGTCGGTCCTCGGAAGGACAACATGTTAGTTACCAAACCGAACCTATCGAACCCGCGCATGCTGCTCCTTCCTGCTTTCGATAAAACTAATACAAATACATATAAAATCTCCGGTGACATTTTTGTCCCTTTGAAAAGCAACGAAGCCTGAAACGAAGCTGATGTTATACGTCGAGACATATGTTTTCCCTAAGTCAAGATCAAAGGAAGGCCGCAAGGCCTTTATGCATTACTTTAAAGGGGATGGGATTCAAGTCAATAATCATGTCGCAAGGTTGACCTCATCTCAATAAACCGGCGCCGATAAAGCACGCACACACACACACACACACACACACACACACACACGGGCGGTTTCCATCGGAAGGAGAAAATGTTCTGGTCATACTCAGCCGAGGATTCAGACTGTGAATGTGTGTCGATAAAACACGGCCTCATTGCACGGGGAAAGACCCTAAAATATGTACTTTTACTGGCCCGACATCTCCGAAAGTATACATCGGATGCAATCTACCTTGCTTCGTTCTTTGGATTCCCAGACTTGGAAAAGACTTTCAATATTTACAGGGCGGAATGGTTTCAAGGTGTAGATTAAGACTCCCCCCCCCCTCCCCCCCAACCCTCCGTCCCCCGTCTGTTCCGTGTGTGTTTTTTTCGGCTTTTTTAAATTGTCCAGTAAACCGGAAAAACCGGAAGTAGTTTTTACTTTACGGCAGCAGTCAATCATCATAAAGAAGGACGGGGCTGGGTGGAACGAAGTGAATCATAAATTGTCGTCAGGAAGGAATAAACTGCACACGGAGATAAAGGTACAGTTGTGAGCACCCCAGTCGTTTTTAATTCATGACAAACATTTGCGACGGTGGCGTTGGGGGTGGAGGTGCACGCATTGTTGACTTTTGATGAAGGGGGGGGGGGGGGGGGGGGGCATCGGAATGTGTCAATGATTCTAGTATTTTAAGAAAAGGTGTATATTCAGTCGACCTTTGAAGGATGCAAAGGTAGGATAAGGAAGGGGGTAAAATGACACCTTCTGCGTCAGGTGTGTGTGGAGGGGGGGGGGGGGCTGGGGTCGGGGGGGGGATACAAATGACAGACCTTCAGTGTCATGGGGGAAGGGGATAAAATGACACACATTTAGTGTCACGGGGGAAGGGGATAAAATGACACACATTTAGTGTCACGGGGGAAGGGGATAAAATGACACACATTTAGTGTCACGGGGGAAGGGGATAAAATGACACACATTTAGTGTCACGGGGGAAGGGGAAAAATGCAACATTTAGTGTCACGAAATGACACCTTTGTGTCACGGGGGAAGGGGATAAAATGACACACCTTTAGTGTCACGGGGGAAGGGGATAAAATGACACACATTTAGTGTCACGGGGGAAGGGGATAAAATGACACACTTTAGTGTCACGGGGGAAGGGGATAAAATGACACACACTTTAGTGTCACGGGGGAAGGGGATAAAAACACACTTTATGTCACGAAGGTAAATGCAACTTTTGTCACGGGAAGGGGATAAAATGACACACTTGGTACGGGGGAAGGGGAAAAAGACACACTAGGTCCGGGGAAGGGGATAAATGACACACCTTCGTGTCAGGTGGGGAGAGTGAAAATGACGGGACAAAGACTTTCTTGAAATTCCGCAGCCTATACCATTGTCTAATAGCCTATCCTGCCTGCATGCAAGGTAAATAAATGGGTATCGCATGCAAGACAAAGTTTGTAAAGTGCATAAAAATTATGGCTAAATGCTCTTGTTTCGCTCTTCCGACCCCAAATGCCGGAAAAGGCAGTGCAAGCGTACCGCTGAAATCTTCTGTCACCACTAATAGAACCGTGCGTCATTTCAGTTTGTATCAAAGGGTTCACAACATCACACACACACACACACACACACACACACACACACACACACACACACACACACACACACACACACACACACACACACACACACACACACACACACACACACACACACACACACACACACACACACACACACACACACACACACACACACACACACACACACACACACACACACACACACACACACACACACACACACACACACACACCGCGCGCGCGAATAGAGGGTGTGGATGGGGTTACTACCGTACTCTAAACTGAACCAGACCCAAATCGTCTCATTTTCTTCTCTTTTTTCTTCTTCTTTTTTTAAGACTTTCCCTAAGTTACGACCTAAGTCCACTCACATATAGAGCCGTGCGTTTCCCTTTGATCCCAGCTAATCTCCTATTTGCTAACCCGCTCACAACAAGCACACTTACGCTGCCTCCTATTTCAAGGGATCGTCCCTTCACGGCAGTGGGGAGCAATGCTCGTCTCTCACCACACAAAAAAAGGGAAGAAGTTTAAATCAATCGCATCGCCGAGCTGTATAGAGAGGCGCCGTGGGGAGTAAGCAAAGATAACAAATACACGGTGAAAAGGACTGTCTATATTCCTACAGGATCGGACAATCTCGTCTTAAAAAAAGGGATGAAGAGAGGGCGTGCTCGAAGCTAACTACCCTAACTACGCCGAGTCAACGCAAACGAAAGGAAGAAAGCCGTCATTCTCTTGGCGGTTGCAAAGCTTGGACGGGGAGCAGGCGATGGACAAACTTGTGGCGATATTTCTGTTTGAACGCCTCGGCGACTTTGGAGTGCAGTGAAAACAAACCGGAGACAGAAGCTCAGTGTTTAAATACTAGGAAGAAAATATGCAGATTCTTATCTAGCACAGAACATCAAACCCTAAACAGGCGTGCATGGTACAACGACAGAGGCGGCGTCTGTGATCTTCGGGGCGTGAAGATCTACTGACTTGATAATATTCTTTTTTTTCTTCTTCTTCTTTTTGTTTTTTTTTAATGGACGTCCTCGTGACATAATTTCTCAGCGTTTTGTGTTGTTCGTATTTCTACATAAGCAAAACAAAACTGGAGACATGAATATGCCCCATTTAAATAGTGTGTGTGTGTGTGTGCGCGCGTGCGTGCGTGCGTGCGTGCGTGCGTGCGTGTGTGTGTGTGGATTTGGAGATTTCTATTTGTGCTAAGCGGAAGGGGTGGGTTTTTTCGGTCTTTTTTGTTGTTGTTTTCTCCTTCCATAGATAAATTTCGCAGACTGGTTCAACCTGGCGAGTCTCCTTAAAAAATAAAAGGCGTCGTTTACATTCTTCTGTAAATACAGTTAGGTTGCTCTTCAACCAAGGGATGAGGGCTGGGAAGGGACGAGAAAACTGTGGAGATGGAACGTCGAAAATTTCTAGCGCCTATGTTTCAACTGCCCCAGGAAAGAAAAGAAGAAGAAAAAAAGAAAAAGAAAAAAAAAACTATTTTACTTAATTCGAGAATTTCACTCCCACTCTTAGATTAATAGGTGCAAACCCCACATCCATTTCCAAAGTAGAAAGGGCTCATATCTTACTTTGATTTGCAGTGTGGGAAATTCCTTCCCCACGCCCCCTCCCACCCCCGCCCCCCTCTATATTAGTCATATACTAAATCGGAAATAAAGAAAAAACAAGCAAACAAAAAACATCTAAATGAGAACACGCCCATCAGACAGTTCAGAAAAGGACGCGATCACCACACACAGACACAAATTCCTAAGCGAGTTTCTACAAGTTCAAAACCATCTGCCCTTGGGACATGATGCAAAATATTTCCCATTTGGGAAAAGGACGCCATGATACTCACTTGCTTGAATTCGGATTTTTCATGCTTTGAACAAAATTTACAAAATGAATGTGTGTGTGGTGGTGGGGGGGGGGGGGGGGGGGGCGTGTGTGTGTGATTGCGTGCGTGCGTTCGTGCGTGCGTGCGTGTGTGTTTGTGTGTGTGTGTGTGTGTGTGTGTGTGTGTGTGTGTGTGTGTGTGTGTGTGTGCGTGTGTACGTGTGTGTGTGTGTGTGTGTGTGTGTGTGTGTGTGTGTGGTGTGTGCGCATTCCAACCTCGATTTCGTTCTCGTGAACCGCCGTGACCTAGTTCGTTAGGAATAAGCCCAGATCATTACTGTGTCCATCTCGCTTTCGATTTTGCTCATGACCCGACGTGACCTAGCCCCTCAGGAATACTCTAAGGATTGTTCATTCTGACCTACTCCGGATGATAAAAACTGGTAGCTGTGTTTTTAATTTTGAAAGGACAAACGTGGCCGGAAGTAAGAACTCTATCAAACCCCCTTACAACCATCATATCGACTTAACACGTAAGTCACTTTCATGCACGCCGAAACAGGGCGGGTGGCGTACCCTGGCTACGTGTCCAGAAACACGTACCGCACAAAAGCGCACTCTACAATAATTGTTACGTGATTGACTATTCCGGTCGGGGGGGGGGGGGGGGGGGCGACCCACAACCCCGGGACCGGGCAGTTGGTTGAAGTGTAGCTTTACGTCCACAGAAACCGACATAGTTCAGGAGCTGTGTGAGAGTCGAGGTGGCCGTCCTGGGCTGTCCGTCCTAACGAGCCTTCTGGTTTCCGTGGACGTGAAGCTACATTGAACCATGCTTCGGCATTGGTCACAGCTTGTCCCTAATATGTCAACCGACATCTGAGGACATTAAGCATCACTTCATCATCAACAGAAACCGTAGGTTTATTAGGGACGGGAGCCCAGGACGTCCACCTCGACTTTCGCACAGCTCCTGAGTTCTGGACCCGCCATCGGAGAGTGGGTGCGTAAGGGGCCAATGGGTGAGTGGGTGAGGGGCCAGATGGGTGAGTCTGTGCATGAGGGGCCAAATAGGTCAGTGGTAGGGAGACTGCTGGTGTCTCTAAGTCAGAAAAACACTACATTGTCAACAGCACGAGAATTTCGCGGCTACAACACGCTCGGGTAATCAAACGTGGGAAAAGCCTGCAGAGTACTTTGCTGAGTAGGCAGAGAAAGACACGTAAGCTGGAAAAACTGCAGCCAATCTTCCATGGAAATCTTCACACATATTCTGTTTGACAAAGGCTACGATTTTTCTTTAGCTGTGAGGAAAGTAATTGAGCCGTTTGAAATATTATGTATAATTATGAGAAAAGCTATAATTATGCTCTTGCTGGCTTATGCCCAGAGAGAGGAGAGAGAGAGAGAGAGAGAGAGAGAGAGAGAGAGAAGAGAGAAGAGAGAGAGAGAGAGAGAGAGAGAGACAGAAGACAGAGAGACAGAGAGACAGAGAGACAGAGACGAGAGAGACGAGAGACAGAGACAGAGACAAGACTAGAGAGATATTACTACCGCATATGCCAGAGAGAGAGAGAGAGAGAGAGAGAGAGAGAGAGAGAGAGAGAGAGAGAGAAGAGAGAAGACAGAGAGAAAGAAGAGAGAAGAGAGAAGAAGAGACAGACAGACAAGAAGACAGAGACAGAAGAGACAGACAGACAGAGACGACAGAGACAGAGAGACAGAGAAGACAGAGACAACAGAGATATATAACTAAGCAGAGAGAGAGGAGAGAGAGAGAGAGAGAGGAGAGAGAGAGAGAGAGAGAGAGAGAGAGAGAGAGAGAGAGAGAGACAGACAGACAGACAGACAGACAGACAGACAGACAGACAGAGCCAGAGAGAGATCTTCATGCGAGTCTACGTAACTTCAACAAATCACACAAGCATGCAATAATAATAAAAATGAGACGTACAGCTTTGGCACAGCTTTTATTTCATCTTACTTCCGGGTTCCGAATTTGTCTCAAGCGGAAAGAATGCAGAGAAAAAACGCCCAATAAAAACCACACCTTAATTTTTAGCACCTCTGCCTTATGATCATGCCCGCACGACCACACACGCACGCACACACACCCACACACGCACACACACACACACACACCACACACACCACACACAACACACACACACACACACACACACACACACACAGAAGACTCCATTTTATATCCAACATAAAACACCTCAGCGACAGACACCGCATGTCGCATTACAAGACGACGAAAAACTGACAGCAATAAGGGTCGCGACGGGTGTCGGAGCCTAACCGTAATTGGTTTATGACTTGTTCAGTGGGGCGAGAGAGTGGGG
Source organism: Alviniconcha marisindica (assembly GCA_018857735.1). Taxonomy (NCBI): domain Eukaryota; kingdom Metazoa; phylum Mollusca; class Gastropoda; family Provannidae; genus Alviniconcha; species Alviniconcha marisindica. The sequence goes on from JABMCL010001385.1 coordinate 149,451, forward strand.
AAAGGTGCAAGATCAATTACAAGCAGGGCGGCTCTCACGGCGCGGGTGGCCGAGCAGTAACAGTTTATGAGGGTCAATATTGTCACGCTGAAATGGAGTGTGAGTTGATTGGCTATACGAGCACAGAATACTATCATAATCATTATTCGCCCAGTCAGAAGGAAAGGTGCAATGCTTACTATGATTGCGTGTATGTATGCATCTATATATATATATATATATATATATATATATATATATATATATATATATATGTATGTATGTGTGTGTGGTGCGTGCGTGCGTGCGTGCGTGCGTGCGTGCGTGCGTGCGTGCGTGCGTGCGTGTGTGTGTGTGTGTGTGTGTGTGTGTGTGCAGAGAGAGTACTTTCATTATTAAACGTTCCTAACCACATACACGTCATCAAATTTTTCCGGTCATACCCCCAAATTACGACAACAGTCGTGCAACCAAATCTGTGTCAGCATACACACACACACACACACACACACACACACACACACACACACACACACACATGTGCGCGCGCGCGTGCAAAAGTTGCATTACTGTTTGTGAGAAGTTACAAAAAAACACCTTGACAAATGTCAATGACAACAGCTAAAATACGCGAACATTGCAGTGGGAAGAGCCCATGTACACACACACACACACACACAAAGAAAAAAAGAAAGAAAAACGAAAAAAACGGTTCGATGAATGTTAGAAGAGTTCTCTACCCTGATCGAGGATGCTCGCCCTTGGCTCGCCAAACAGAAAAGAAGCGAGAGACAAGTGCACCTCAAACATCCAGGCTCCACTGAGCAGGACCATGTCAACGATTCGGAGACCTGTGTCATCAAATTCTTGGCGATGTTGGCGCAGCTAGTTCCGCTAAGCACTCCCGCACGGTGTGTGAGGAAGAACGTCAAACTCGAAGGGAGACAATTCAGCGACAATTCAGCCACAGGGTTTGGAAGGGGAAGATGTGCGTATCGACTGGTGGGAAGAGTGTGTGTGTGTGTGTGTGTGTGTGTGTGTGAGAGAGAGAGAGAGAGAGAGAAGAAGAAGAAAAAAGGCGACGTCAGTTACAAGTGTATTCTCTTCTCTCTCTCTCTTCGAGACTCTCCGCATCAGCATGTGGTGCTATGCTAGATGTAGTGTGTGTGTGTGTGTGTTTAGGCCAACTTTATCACTGACCTGGACTGACACGGATGAATCTATTTCAGATTCAGATGGCTACCCGCCCTGTTGCGGCCGACACTCTCTGAACACAGGTTCACCGGAGCAAATGTTGCTTTCAGCTGTCGTTGGACCTTTAACATGCGCATTCCAATCACAACGCAAATCATTACGTTCTGAAGACGAAGAGAGAAAAAAAGTGCGCGTGAGAAGTACATGTCGTATCAGACACACTGGACGATTCAACCGTGACAGCCGCAAAACATGAGCGATGTTTGGGCCAGTGCCGCCGTATTGGTCACCGCTGTTCGACCGAAAGCAAGTGTACCAGTGCAGATCTTCGTGTTGCACGTGGCGAGAACCCCTGCGCTGTTTGTTCAATGCTTTTCACGAACTGCCTGGGACAACACAGGCTTCGGGGGGGCAGGGACGGAGCAAGCGCCACTGAGCATTCGGTACACACGCTGTAGCACTGTCAACATGGGAAATCAGCGAAAGGAGATCATGATCGTCTAAATTCTAACAATGAAGTTCTGGAGAAGAGACTGGGGGACAACAGACTAGGGCCTGGAGGAGGGGGGGGGGGCGGGCAGAGACGGGGCGAGCGCCACGAGCATTTGGTGCACACGCTGGTGTAACACTGTCAATATCGGTAATCAGTAGGAGATGATCGTTTAAATTCTAACAATGGAGTCACGGACAACAGACTTGGGGACAACAGAGGATTTGAGGGGCAGGGGGTCGGGTGGGGGTGGGCAGAGACGGACGCCACCATCAGGTGGCACACACGCTGTAACACTGTCAGTATGGGAAATCAGTAAGAGCAGTTGGTACATTCGTCACAACACTTGTCAATATATGAGATTGGGAAAGGAGACGATCGTTTTCAAATCAAACAAAGAAGTTGAAGAAAACAGACCGGTAAAACCGAGGCTTTGGGGTCAGAACACAGTTTAGCGTGCTCTGCCTACTGACACAATTTCTTTCTTTCTGATTTCCGCCTTTTCAGTTCATTCAACTTCATTTTCTCTACTCCTCTGCAAGCACAGAATGACATACGTCGCGAACAGCGAGTCAAGCGTGTGGTGTGATTCAATTTGTTTCGTCCTACGAGAATGACCTTCGCGGTTGACTGAAACGGCTTTGAATATCAGGTAATTGTCTACAGTTATCACCAACCGGTTGTTGGGAAAGTTGTTTGATATTTAATGCCCGGTGAACTACGAAGGTTATATCAGAGCACGCCAAACTGTTCTGACCTACTTTAGTTTAATAAAAAAAAAAGGGAATCTTTGACTGCTCTATGTTTCCAGCTGAAGGAACCTGCATCCTCGGCGAGAAAGGGGCCTCCTCCTTCATCTTTCGTAAACAACATTACATCAGCCATCGGACTAAATTTTCCGCATAGCCTGTGGGTAACTGCTCTCAGGTCTTCTTCTTTCTTTCTTTTTTTCGTTTCAATATAACACTATACACGAGAAACGCAGGGACACGACCAGTGCTAGGCTGTAAGAAGAGATCAAAGCGCAGAGAAGACAAAATAAACACCTCTTCTGAACCAAACTGCTTTTCCCCCTTTTTTGGGTGGGAGGGCGTCTGTTGACTCCCGTCTTTATTTTGTACGGGTGGCAGTTGGATGATAAGCACCCTGGGGAAGAAGTTACGTCAGAGGAAAGGTCACTGTCGTGTTGTGGTTAATGTTATGACGGGCTGGAGAGATGGGGGATGGGGGTGGGGGCGCGAAAGGGTGAAAGGGGGGTGGGGGGGAGGGGGGTCGTTAGAAGGGATGCCCTTGTCATGGCGTCGTTTTATTTTTTATTTTTGAGGGGGAGGGGTTGAGATACTCCAAGGTGAAGTTATTATGGTGGTTGTTGTTGATCGCTTTTATATAGCGCTATTCTCCGCTCTCGAGCAGACTCACTGCGCTCGCACGTGATGCTACACGAGTGAATAGCTTTTTTTATAGCGCGTTTTTGAATATCCATCGAAGTGGTGTACTTACTGGCATGGCTGGTGCCACATGAAACTGCTGCCATCTCGGCGCGTTCTGTGTACACCATACAAGCATGCACCATGTCACTTCATGCAAATAAGCCACATACGTAAGGTGCATGCGTGTTTAGCTGTAACCGGCAACCTGCACTTTTGGCAGAATGACCGGGGTCTTTTACGTGCTACTGCGGGGCCAGAGGGAGGGGGGGGGGGGGGGGCAAGTTGCAGCAGCAGCAGAAGGCCTAGCTGAGAGTTATTATGGTGTGCTGAGTGTATTTGGGGGGGGGGGGGGATTGGGGGGGGGGAGATGGGGGCGGGGGGGGGGGGGGGTTACTACTGCGGTGTCGTGAACCACGCTAGAGGCCGGCCGTAAGCTCATTATTGTGGTGTGTTGGTATAGGTATTATGACGGCTGGGAGTGGGGGGGGGAGGGGGAGCGGGGGGTAAGGTACACCAGGCCGTGAAAGGTCCCTGCCTGGGGAGACAGGTGCAGAGGACGGGGCCATGGGAGGGGGAGTGGGGGGAGGGGGGGGGGGGAGGGGACAGTTGCTGCAGCAGCAGCAGCAGCAGCAGAAGGCCTAGCTGAGACAGCGGCGACATCCCGGTGTTTGATCAGATGTTCCGGCCTCTGACTTGTGCTGCGCATTCTGTTTGACCAGTGTGACTCCTCAGTGCAACGTTGACACCGTACCCATATCCTCCACCCCTTCTGAACCTTCCCTGCCCCCCTCACCCTTCCCCTCCCCCTCCCCTCCCCCTCCCCTCCCTCTCCCTCCTCCTCCTCTTGCTGCTTTCCAGTGGGTTCAGATTACCGATGCATATATGGTCATTACTAGCATTTCGATGGTGTCTCCGTTGGCTGTGCCATAAAGTGAATATTTGAGGCTATGCAAATCGTATACATGTCTTTATTTTCGCTGCCTTGTTTTCGTCTCTTCTGGGGTTATTATTATTTTTCGCACGCACGGACGTGTGTGGTGGGGTGGGGGTGGCTGGGGGGGAGGGGTGGTCGGGGTGGGGTGTGTGGGTGGGGAGGGTGGCAATGCTAAACTTTGCCTCTCTGATATATGTGCTGTTAGGATTATGCTTTGCAAAATATTTTGTCGCAAGAGGAATCTCAACAGCACGTCCAGATTGCAACCCAGGCCTTTGAGAGACTCCTCCTCCCCCCCCCCGCACAAATTCCTCGTTGTTTCTATGTGTGCATACATGTAGACCTACTGGTAAATGCAGTGTCTTTGCAGCTGATATGCCCTAGAAATGTCCATTTATTTATTATTATTATTATTATTATTCCTTTGCTGTTGACCCTACCCGTGCGCTATCGCGAAACCTTTAAAAGCGAACGCAACCAAGCATGAGATTGCACAAGGCCTCAGATTTGGTGGTGGTTTTTGTTCCTTCACATTTTGGGGGTTGGGTGGGGAGGGGGGGGGGGGGGGGGGGGGGGGGGGGGGAGGTGCAGCGGCGAGGGAGAGGGAGGCGTGTGTGACTTTTGCCCTCCCAGTAACTTGTCCCCGGCAGCACGTGGACACTTGAGTCAACAGCGGTTGCTGTTGTTGCCAACATAGGCAGCACGCCATCTTGCCGCAACAAGGGTTACATCACTCTGAGGCGATCGACAGTGCTCTCCCCGCTATTCTTGAATCAACACCCCCCCCCCCCCCCCCCCCCCTCCCCTGCCCCTCCCTCCCTGATCTCCCAACGTGTCACTACGAAGCGTACGCTGCGTAATCTAGCTGTTCTTCTTTTGTCGGTTTTTGTTTGGTTTCGTTTCGTTTTGGTCGTGGTGTCCCAGTTTTAGCAGTTTTCAGAGTTATGGTGGTAGATGTTGCATTCAGTTGTGTCTATTGCTTTAACTAATCACCCCCCCCCACCCCCACCCCCACGACCTCTTTTACCCCCTTCCCCAACTCCTATACTCCTAGTTTCAAGCCCATTGGCGCTTTGAAGAGAGTTGAACAAATGGGGATTATTAAGCATGCATGGTCGTTGAGAGGTATGGCAGTTTGGAGGTTCGGTAGAACGCACGACGAAAATGGAGAAGAAGTGTTCTTAGGGGTAGAGATACAGGTGGTGGGCTATTTCCAATGAGGCTGTAAGCGGAAGAGTTTATGAAAATGCGATGTTGAAATGCGTTGTAGTCCCCGCTTACCCGTCTTGCCTTTCAGCTTCGCTTTGCGCGTACCAAGCATCACGCACCCTCGCATCCTCAAGCGAAAAGCTTTTGAAATTTCCTAAACGTAATTTGAAACTATTTGGTCAGTGAGCGCTCTTTCAGTACATCGCTCCGTCTGTCTGGAATTTGCTGCCTGCCATTCGACAAAATCTCCCCACTCTGAATCCAAAACCTAGCCCATTAAAACTTTGCCTGTTCACAAACCTTGGTATACCATTCCTGCCAGCATAGATTGTGTATGCGTCTATGTATATGTATATGTATATCTATCTTCTATCTATCTATCTATCTATCTATATATCTATATATATATATATATATATATATATATATATATATATATGTGTGTGTGTGTGTGTGTGTGTGTGTGTGTGTGTGTGTGTGTGTGTGTGTGTGTGTGTGTGTGTATACGTGAATAGTGCTTACTAGCACTTTGAGTTTTTCGGTTCTGCAAAAAAGACGTGTGCTGTATGACAGCTATCCATTATGTTGTTCTTGTTGTTATTGTTGTGGTTGTGGTTGTTGTTGCTGCTGTAGTTGCTGCTGCTCTTCTTCTTCTTCTTCTTCTTCTTCTTCGTAGTAGTAGAGTGAGGTCGCTGGGCAGGGTAGCGCTGTGTGCCCATTAAGATCGTTCATCATGTATCGTCGAGTTAACCTATCAGCCAGCCAATCCATCACCTAGACTGGACTGTCACCCGAATGTCGGTGAAAAGTACAAAAGCCGCAATAACAACAACAACAGGTCAAATCAGCCAGGTCAAACCTATGACTGGAACAGCAACCTCCCGAAAGATAGTCTACGTCCCTACCACTGGACCTAAGTGTCAAGCGTATGGCAGCAATACTCATGTGCACTGATCTGTCTCTTCAAGCGGTTGTTAGCCCTTTTGTTCTGTACTGGTTTTCCTATTTCACCTGGCTTCTCTCTCTCTCTCTCTCTCTCTCTCTCTCTCTCTCTCTCTCTCTCTCTCTCTCTCTCTCTCTCATTTAACTAGGAGTTTTAATATGACACGTGAATTTACCATCCCCCCCCCCACCCCCACCCCCAACTCTCTGCATCTCTTCTTTCCTCCTCCTCCTCCTCTCTCTCCGTCTCTCTCCCACCTCCCCCAACACCTCTCTCTCCCTTCTATCCCCTCTCTCTCTCCCTCTCCCCCCCTCCCTCCCTTTCCTCCCCCCTATCTCTCCCTCTCTCTTTCCTCTCTCCCCCTATCCCTCTCCCTCTCTCACCCCCTCTCTCTACCTTGCAGTTTTAGGCAGGTGAACTTGTCAGTTAGGCTTTTATACCTTTTTCCATTTTGCCTGTATCTCTATACTGCGCATTTGTGTGTGTGGTAGCCTTCGCAAGGGTATATTTTCTCGAACTGTGGCATCGGCCGTCACTGATATTCCCCGATCACTGAGTGATCAAACACTTTGCGGCAACAAAACTTTGCAGCACCAACTCTCGAAATGTAGCAGCGATCTACAGCGATATTCCTCGATCACCCAGAGATCAGACAATTGTTTGCAACAGCAACTCAGGAAATGTGGCAGTGACCGTCAGTGATATATTCCTCAATCACCGAGTGAGTGATCAGATGCGGCGACAAATTTTGCAGCAACAACCCCGGAAATGTGGCAGCGACCGACGGTGATATTCCACGATCAGTCAGTGAATGATCAGCCGCGTCCCCCCTCCACCCCACCCCCCCACCCCCCCTCCCTCCCCCAGTCCCCCCACCCCCCACACCCCATCCCGCCTCGCCCCGCCTCCCAAGCATCCTGGCGGCTTTTGACTCCTGTTTAGGTTTCCTTCCTTCTGGCGTCTCCCTTTTCTGTTTTTCTTTTACGACTGATCCGTAGCTCCCGAACTATTCCTTCCGTATCAATACCACAAGTGTTTTGTAGACTTAGCTGTTGCCTGTCAAAACAACAATGGCTGCAAGCACTAGTCTTTTCTTTCTCTCGCCGGAAGTTAGCGATGGCAGCATGGGAATGTCAGCCATGTTGCCTCACGCGCCGTACGAGCTTAGTTCAGCTGCTGTTTGGCCTTCCGGTTAGTTATCTTCCCTTTGGTAGTGCGCGCGCGCGCACGCACGCACGCACGCACCCACACGCACGCACCACACACACACACACACACACACACACACACACACACACACACACACACACACGCTTACACACAAATATACACCCCACACCCTTGTGTGTGTCTGTGTGTGTGCGTGCGTGCGTGCGTGCTTGCGTGTGTGTGTGTGTGTGTGTATAGGGAGGGGTGCGTGTCTATGGGCGATGGGGTGGGGGTGTAATTGGGAGGAGGGCAGGGGGGGGGGGGGGGTGCGTGCGTCGCCAAAATAGTTGAGTACTTCCTCATTGTCCCTGGTGGGAAATTCGGGTAGCCTTACCTGGTAAGACATAGCAGCCGCAAGAGCAGCGCTACCCATTCCTATGAGTCTGTGGAGTATTTCGTGTGTCCCAACAATGGTATGGCTGCCAGTGTTTGGGATTTGTTGAACGTGCGTGCAGATGTTGATGCATGCGATTGCACACGGGGGCTGTATGAACACTGTAAGAGAGTCTGCACTGAAAGCTGACTCAGTCTGGGAGAAAAGTCCGTTCATTCAGCTTCATTTTATTTTAAATCCTCTTCGTACACGAAGTGACGGATGTCGTGAACGGCGAATCAGACCTTTTAGTTTGATTTGATCAGACAGGCTTTAACCTGGATATCTTTGAGATAGAAATAGATTCACTTTTTTTCTCATGAATTGTGACCGTGTTTTGATGCAGTAGTGTGATTTTTTTGATTTTTGTTTTGAATTGTGACCGTGTTTTGAGGCGGTAGTGTGATTTTTTTTAAAATTCATGTATTCATTCCTTTATTTGAGCCAGGACGTTGCTGACTTTATTAGTTAAAAATCTTGCTCGTTTTTGACTTTCATTTTCGACATTGCGGTTGATATTTTGATACTGCGTTTCGCCCTGATGATTATAACATGCACGGTTGACTGCAGACGTGGCTTTGACTATCAAGGACAAGCCAGCTGCGGATGCACGTGACATACAGGTTTCCAGCACTTTATGAGGAGGGAGCATCTAGAAGTCAGGCGGAACGTCAGTGTCACGAACGCTGTGTCTTATGGGGTCAGCACTCCTGGCTGACAGCTCAGTCAAGAGGCCGGGTCTGCGCATGAATATGACAGGTCCAGTGAATATAGTTCGCGGACGAGGATTAGGGAAAACTGTCAGCACACGTACACCTACGGCAGAGGAGAGCGTCACGCTACATCATGAATAATTCATCAGGAACTCTTGACCTCGATGTGAAGGGCGGGGGGCTGGGTGGGCCGCAGTGTCTCGAGGGATGCCAGCGGGGAAGGCTTTAAGCGCTATTTCAGTTGAAACAATAAGATGGGCCTGTGTATGGCCCGCACCACCCGCCACTGCCGGCTTCTCCACCACTTCCCTCCTAACACTGAGATATAGAGGTGGGGGGGAACAGAGACAGAGAAAGGCGGCAGAGACAAAAAGAGAGAGAGAGAGAGAGAGAGGGAGGGAGGGAGGGAGGAGGGAAGAGGAGAAGAGGAGAGAGAGAGAGAGAGAGAGAGAGAGAGAGAGAGAGAGAGAGAGACAGACAGACAGACAGACAGAATTAGCGAGAGAGGGAAAGAGAGAGAGAGAGAGAGAGAGAGAGAGAGAGAGAGAGAGAGAGAGAGAGAGAGAGAGAGAGAGAGAGAGAGAGACAGACAGACAGACAGAGAGAGACAGACAGACAGACAGAGAAGAGAGAGAGAGAGAGAGAGAGAGAGAGAGAGAGAGAGAGAGAGAGAGAGACGTGGTAGCAGTATTAGTAGTAGCCAGAGTAGTAGTAGCAGTAATAGTAGTAGCAGCAGTAGTAACAGCAGCAGCAGCAGTAGTACTAATTATTCTCATTGCTGTTGTTGTTGTCGTCGTCGTTCCAAGAGTCCCACAGTCGCAAAACACCAAAGCCCATGAGCAGGACATAAGCTTCAGTACCGCCATGGCTCCAGCGATCAGACAAACAGACGTCTGGCCAAAGGAGCTTCAGTGCCGTCATGGCTCCAGCGATCAGACAAACAGACGTCTGGCCAAAGGAGCTTCAGTGCCGCCATGGCTCCAGCGATCAGACAAACAGACGTCTGGCCAAAGGAGCTTCAGTGCCGCCATGGCTCCAGCGATCAGACAAACAGACGTCTGGCCAAAGGAGCTTCAGTGCCGCCATGGCTCCAGCGATCAGACAAACAGGCGTCTGGCCAAAGGAGCTTCAGTGCCGCCATGGCTCCAGCGATCAGACAAACAGACGTCTGGCCAAAGGAGCTTCAGTGCCGCCATGGCTCCAGCGATCAGACAAACAGGCGTCTGGCCAAAGGAGCTTCAGTGCCGCCATGGCTCCAGCGATCAGACAAACAGGCGTCTGGCCAAAGGAGCTTCAGTGCCGCCATGGCTCCAGCGATCAGACAAACAGGCGTCTGGCCAAAGGAGCTTCAGTGCCGCCATGGCTCCAGCGATCAGACAAACAGGCGTCTGGCCAAAGGAGCTTCAGTGCCGCCATGGCTCCAGCGATCAGACAAACAGGCGTCTGGCCAAAGGAGCTTCAGTGCCGTTAGCGTCCTTTCCCGCCAATGAGCGGTACGAACGCGGAACGCAGACCATCATGTGGAAAACAACTAAACAAACATCCTTTCTCTTGCGTAACAAACAAGCAAGCTCGTGGCAAATATTGAAACAACTTAACGTGCTACAAAGAACGCTTGTCAACACGGCGCTTCGTAGCCCAAGAAACAAACGACTTGGGCTGTGCCCCCCCCCTCCCAGTCCACCGCCCCCCCCCCCCCCCCCCCCCCCCCTCCCCAGTAACCATCGAAAACCACAGAAAAACCACAAAAGGTACTTCCGTCCTAGTCTCGGTCCCAGCGTCGTGACTGAAACTGTTCCTGCCTTCCATCTCCACCCCCACCCCCCCCCCCCCCCCCCCGCCTCCCTCCCCCCAACCCCCTCCCCCCGACCCGCCCGACCTCAACAATTCATTTGTGTACTCCAAAGGTCTCCAAACCTGCTGTTAGGCGACCGTGGATCAAACTGGCGGCTTTTGTCCAGAGTAGCAACTTGTCTTAATCATAGAGCAAGCGCTGAACGATGACGTTGTGCTTATTCGCCCTGACAGCATATATTGACGGCCATCACAATTCGGCCTATGCTTCGCCGAGTTGCGTTGGCCAGGGTTATAAAAAGGCCTTTCAAAAGGTGGCCCTCCTAGTCTGCAAAGAGCCCTAATTGTTGTGAAGGGTAACAGCGTGCATCAGTGTAAAACGTTTCCAAAAAGCGCGAGCTTTTCAATGGAAAGGGCGGGTGCAGAACTGAACGCCGCGATGAGACGTGTGTATAATATATCTACACGCTATAGGTTACGGGTTGTGTTGGCGTAGAACTGCTTAGCACAGGTGTAGGCTCGCATACCTCAGCAATCGTCCAGGTACAAATATTGTACGTAAAATCTCACAGGTGACAGACATTCTGTACTCGAAAGATTGACTCCCATGTGATTTTTTTTCTTTCTTTCTCCGAGACACGCAGCGTGCTCGGTTTCTCGGTTCATTTCCTTTTCAGCTGATGCGAAGGCCAACATTTTCCCAATTAATCATTGGGCGAGTGATCTCTAATAACGCAGATATGGCTGGCACTGAGGGGTAGGAACGTATCCAATATCAGCGCCAAATGTTTCACACTGTTATTATGTTTGAAAGAAACTGGATAGTTCTCATGGACTCAGTGCAGGCGTTTCCAGCGGAGAGAGAGAGAGAGAGAGAGAGAGAGAGAGAGAGAGAGAGAGAGAGAGAGAGAGAGAGAGAGAGAGAGAGAGAGAGAGAGAGAGAGAGAGAGAGAGAGAGAGAGAGAGAGAGAGAGAGAGAGAGAGAGAGAGAAGAAGAGACAGAGACAGAGAGAGACAGAGAGAGAGAGAGAGACAGACAGACAGACAGACAGACAGACAGACAGACAGACAGACAGCCAGAGAGAGAGAGAGAGGCAGGCAGGCAGGCAGGCAAACAGAGACAGACAGAGAGAAACACTGTAGGCGTTTCCAGTGGTGAGAGAGATAGACAGACAGAACAGACAGACAGGCAGATAGATAGATAGAGAACACCGTCAAAACAGAACTGAAAAGGGCAGATTTTTTGCCAACACGTGATCAAGCATGACTGGCTAAATTCTGACCTACTACAGGCTGTAAAAGGGAGAACATTTGACAGCTCTGGCCTTTCATCAGAAGGGGCCTTTATTTCTGCGTCGGCGGTATCCTATTGCAGGATGCAGACAAAACAACAACAACAATAAACAAACAACAACAGCAAACAAACAAACAAACAAACAAACAACAACAACAACAACAACATCAACAACAACAACAACCATTGAGACAATTACTGCGTATACTGTCTGAATCAATGAAAGCTTCAGACAAACCGTCTGGCGGCGGTCCGCGGTCTCTCCGGTCTTTTTCGGGCGGTATCCGCGATCGAGCCTCTTTCGTCCCCTTCCCCCCCTGTCCCCGTCCCTAATAAGCAGGGAACTAGGGAACTAGGGAACTGTACGTACCAACTGGGACAGCGAGTCTTGACTATTATAGGAGTAAGTAAGTAAGTTGGTGTTTTACGCCCAGTCAACCGGTAATATATTATAGGAACCGACAGGGAACTGACTGTGTTTCACGTGCAGCCACCGACGTTTCCCACAGCACCAATACCCTGGCGCCATAATGGGCCCTGGGAAGATGGGTGGAATCCCACTGACCAAGACAGTACCACCTGTGCAGCGTTCCACCATGTCCGCCTGCTCTTCCCTTTACGTTTCTTAACGCGAGCGATACCGCCAGGCCCTATGGCTGATATATATATATATATATATATATATATATATATATATATCTATATATATATATATATTATATATATATATATATATTTATAAAAGTAAAGTTATAGTTTGTATTAAACCATTAATATATTATATATATATATATATATAATATATATATACTTATATCAGGGTTCCAGGCGAGATCAAGAGGAGGGAGGTGGAGCTGGACCCTCAAGTTAGCCCAGAAGAGATCATGAGCAGGGAGGTGGAGCTGGGCTGCGAAAGTTGGACTTCTTTCGCTTCGGGTTGTTCCTCAACAGCAGTGCAACGGACATTGTCCTTGTGACTCTGCCCAAGCACGGCAGTTGAAACAGCAATTGCGCAGTGCACAAGTCGCTGGGCAATGGCGAGGGGACACCGCCTTAACACTTCCATTGTTCTGGCGGCGGTCCACGGTCTCTCCGGTCTTTTTGGGCGGTATCCGCGGTCGAGCCTTCACTCTTTCGTCCCCCCCCCCCCCCCCCCCTGTCCCCGTCCCTAATAAGCCACCTCGCTTCTGTGGACGTAAAGCAATATGGTCAAGGTCTCATATATATATATATATAACCGAACAACTCAGAGCTCAGGACCCGTGTGAAAGTCGAGGTGGACGTCCTGGGCTCCCCGTCCCTAATAGTCCTTGTGGTCTGTGTGGACGTAAAGCAACACTGAACCCGAAAAAAAGTTAACGGTTGTTTCCAATTTTAATAAACGCGCTAAATCATCTTCAGCATAGATCAGCGTGCACTGAGACGAGTTAACGGTTTCCAGTTTTAATAAACGTACTATGAGTCTCCTTCAACGACACACCTTAGCATACATCAGCGTACACAAGTAAGTAAGTTGGTGTTTCACGCCCAGTCAACTAGTGCGGTTATATCATCAGGGCGACACTGAGCGTACACAAGTAGGCTATCATATACCGACATAATTATGAAGGATGCATGTCACAATCACAGTCAGCATACATCAACGTACACAAGCAGGCCATCATATACCGACATGATTATGAAGGATGCATGTCACGACGTAAACTACTTCCGAAATAATTATAATTCACCAACGGCCGAGAGCGCCCGCGTCAGTAGCTGGACCGCCGTTCCCCAGCCAACGAACGACAAAACGTTCTCTGAACGCTCGAGTTGAGAAACGCACGGCTACTGCTAGGCCTTCAGTCGTGGCCATGCATGCATGCATGCACACAACAGACAGACCCAGTGCTGGCATAACTTGCTCGTGCGGAGAGCGGCATTCGTCAGTGTTTTAGTCATGCTCGGTATAGTAACCATATGCGCAGGGGTGCATAGTTTTATATTCCGTCTATGTGTGGATTGCTGAGTGCGTACATGCAGCTGAGTTTACTCCCCCCCTCTACGCCCCTTCGCCCCCCACCCCCCTCTCCCTCACACACACTCTTTTCCTCTCGTCTTCTGTCTCCATGGTCTCGCGCGTGAACGCGGAAGTGGCGCGGATACATTCCAGGTTCCATTCCTTCCGCGCCTTTGTTCTCAGCCGTATCTTTCTTCCCTCGCATTTCCAGTCTCTTTTCCCCTCGTCCTTCTTTTATCTCACTGCTTCACATCTGGGGGCGTTCCGGCTTTACTATCGGTACGTTGTTTGTTTCATGAAACGGTAGATTGCATCTCCGGGAAGTGCTCTCCCTCTTTTTTTTCTTTTCTTTCGGACATGATCGCTATCAGGAGCCGCCAATTTCTGACGGAGCGTTCAGCAGAGGGACTACAGTTCCAACGACTTTTCCTGAGCGACCATGACGCGGGATCCGTCAATGTCGACGGACGGCGTGCCTCCCTGGCTACGGCATCTTTAAAGGGGAGGGTCGGGGGGGTGTGGTGTGTGGTGGAGGGGGGAGAGAAGAGGGGGAGGGAGAAGAAGGGGGGGGGGGGGGGAATCAAGCTCTGACCTTGGGCCGGACTCACGCAGCGTATCCTTTAAAACCAATTAACAATCAGTCGATCCTGGAGGAGCAATTTACATCCGTCATGAGCGGACAGGTTCGGATAGGCGGGACAATCTGGGGCTACCCCGAAAGTTAAGCCCTTGGCCAATCGGCTGAGCGATCGGGGTGCCAAAGGACGGATGGACAGATGGCTTGTCCAGAAGACGAGGCTGAAGACAGCGAGTAGAACTGGCAGTTCCGATCCGGCAAAAATCAGTAGTACAGGTCTGCTTTGCCTTAGGCACAAAACCCGATTGAAACTGCTTTCTATAAATAAAAAAATCTACACTGATTCGAGCACACTGTGAGTGTGTCTGTGTGTGTGTGCGTGCGTGCGTGCGTGCGTGCGTGCGTGTGTACCTAGGGACTAAAACTGCTCTGGAAGAAAAAAACGACGTTGATGTAACAGGGCATGAAAGAGCATTGACACTGAAGAAGAAGAAGAAGAAAAGAATAATCAAAATGTGAGACATCTGTTATATTAACAAAAAGCTGTGTTCACTCTCAGAAGAAGAACTAAAATGACTCGCTTCTGTCAGATCTCTCCCGCCTTCACTTGCATGACCGCCCCCCCCCCCCTTTTTCTTTCTTTTTTTCTTTTTTCTTTTCTTAAACCGATGAGCTGGTCCAGCTCGTATCATACCATATACGAGATGGAAAAATCCCAGGCGCTTCAGCAATAAAGCAAATAGACAATACAAACGACATAACAGCCTCGCGCCTCATGTAAGGGGTCAGCTAGAAACTTATCTGAAGGACTTCAATTGTCTGCGGTGTTGGACGGGGCACGGGTCTGAGCCCCAGGCCATGGGGGAAGTGCGGGGTTTCGCTGCCTGTCGCGGGGAATGTCAGAAATCCTCCCCGTGTTTGCCGCCACTTCTCACCTTAAGTCGCGCTTCAAGGCACTGCGCCTGGGCCATAATTTCTGGGAGCTGAGAGTGCAGGTCAGGGCTATAGTGGCTAGGAGGAACCTGCAAGGCCAGCACGAACACGCGGCGGACGCAAAGAGGATAAAAACCAGAATGAGAGCAGGCAGGCAAGGCATAGTTCAGGAGCTGTGTGAGAGTCGAGGTGGACGTCCTGGGCTGTCCGTCCTGACGAGCCTTCTGGTTTCCGTGGACGTAAAGCTATATTGAACCATGCTTCGGCATTGGTCTCAGCTTGTCCCTAATATGTCAACTGACATCTGAGGACATTAAGCAACACTACCTACCTACCTAGGCAGGCAAGGTGGTGCGTACGAACAAGGGGTAGAAGAAATAGAAGAAAGAGGTCTTGGAGAAGGAGAGGAAGAGGGGAAGGAGAAGAAGACGAAAAATAGGGTGAGATGGTGGTGGTGATGGTGGTGGGGTGGAGGCGGAGCAGAATGCAATGAAAAAGGAGGTGGAAGAGGAGGAGGAGGAGGAAAAGGAGGAGGAGGAGGTGGAAGAGGTAAGAAAGAGGAGCAGAAGAAGGGGGAGGAAGAGGTTAAGGAGGAGGAGGAAGTGAAGAAGGATGAGGGACGGAAGGAGGGAAGAAGGAGGATAAGGAAGAGGAGGAAGTGAAGAAGGAGGAGGGACAGAAGGAGAGAAGAAGGAGGATAAGGAGGAGGGGGAAGTGAAGAAGGAGGAGGGACAGAAGGAGAGAAGAAGGAGGATAAGGAGGAGTTGGGACGAAGTGAAGAAGGAGGGACAGAAGAAGAGAGAAGAATGAGGATAAGGAGGAGGGGGAAGTGAAGAAGGAGGTAGGGACAGAAGGATGAGAAGAAGGAGGGAAAGGGAGGAGGGGGAAGGAAGAAGGAGGAGGGACAGAAGGAGAGAAGAATGAGGATAAGGGGAGGGGGGAAGTGAAGAAGGAGGAGGGGACGGAAGGAGGAAGAAGGAGAATAAGGAGGAGGAGGAAGTGAAGAAGGAGAAGAGGGACGAAGAGGAAGAAGGAGGATAAGGAGGAGGGGAAGTGAAGAAGGAGGGACAGAAGGAGAGAAGAAGGAGGATCAGGAGGAGGAGGAAGTGAAGAAGGAGGAGGGACAGAAGGAGAGAAGAATGAGGATAAGGAGGAGGGGGAAGTGAAGAAGGAGGAGGGACGGAAGGAGAGAAGAATGAGGATAAGGAGGAGGGGGAAGTGAAGAAGGAAGAGGGACGGAAGGAGGGAAGAAGGAGGATAAGGAGGAGGAGGGAAGTGAAGAAGGAGGAGGGACAGAAGGAGAGAAGAAGGAGGATAAGGAGGAGGAGGAAGTGAAGAAGGAGGAGGGACAGAAGGAGAGAAGAAGGAGGATAAGGAGGAGGAGGAAGTGAAGAAGGAGGAGGGACAGAAGGAGAGAAGAAGGAGGATAAGGAGGAGGAGGAAGTGAAGAAGGAGTAGGGACAGAAGGAGAGAAGAAGGAGGAGGAGGAAGTGAAGAAGGAGTAGGGACAGAAGGAGAGAAGAAGGAGGATACGGAGCATGAGCGGAGCATGAGATGGAAGAGGTGAGGAAAATGAAAGAGGAGCAGAAGAAAGGGAGATAGGGAGGAGCAGCAACAGAAGGAATAAACAGAAGAGGGCGGATGAGGGTGAGGGTGAAGAAGAGGTGAAAAAGGACGATCAGAAAAAGAAAAAGAATGGGGGCAGAAGGGAAAGAAGGGCGTGGAAGAAGACTACGAGGAGGATGAGGAATGAGGTCAAGACGAAGGAGGAGGAGGAGGAATAAGTGAAGACGAAGGAAGAGGAATAGATGAAGACGAGGAGGAGAAGGAGGAATAGGTGAAAAGGAGGAGGAGGAGGAATAGGTGAAGAGGAGGAGGAGGAGAAATAGGTGAAGAGGAGGAGGAATAGATGAAGAGTAGGAGGAGGAGGAATAGGTGAAGACAAGGAAAGAAGAGTAGCAGACGGAAGAAAACGGGACAGGAGAAGGAGAGGAAGAGAATAAGCTAATAGAGGAAGAAGAAGGAGGAGAAATCGTAAAAACACGAAGGAGGAGATGGGGAGGAACAGGAAGAGGAAACGGAAGAGATGAAGAAGAAGAAAGAGGAAGAGAGGGAGACAGAAAGAAAAAGAAGGGTGTGGAAGAGGAGAGGAGGAAGAAGCGGTGAAAAAAGAGGAGGAATTAAAAATATATAAAAAAGGAATGAGAAAGGGAAGAAGGGGACATGGAGGAGATGAAGAAGGAGGAGGAGGAGAAGGGGGGAGACGGAAAAGGAATGGGGTGGAAGAGGAGGAGGAGGAGGAGAAAGAAGAGGTGAAGACGAAAGATGAGGAGGCGGAATAGATACAACGGGGAAGGAGAAGGGGGAGGAAGGGGAAATGGAAGAGTTGAAGAAGAAGAAGGAAAAGGGGTAGGAAGAGGAGGAAGAGGAGGTGAAGAAGGAGAAAACTGAAGCGGGAGGAAGAGGTGAAGAAGGAGGAAGAGGAAGAGGAGGACTAGAAGACCCACCATCACCACCACCAAAACAACAACCAGAGCGGTAGAATAACGATCCCATTACATAAGAATTAACCAAAGGCGTTGCCCATTTACCTTGATTGTGAAGCATTTTATTGTGCTTTTAATAAATGTTCTTCGAACCAACAATAACCACCACAGACAAAAACAAAAAACTAAAACAAAAACAAGAAACATAAACAAACAAACCAAACCAAACAGTCTTTGGAGAGAGTTGATTTTTTTTTCTGCCTCGGCTATTCAGTCGTGGTTGACTGTGACCATGCAGAGATAGCCCCGGTTTATCGACGCAGCTGTTAGGCTATATAGCATGTTGATCCCCATTGCCAATGCACTGCTGAACATAACGATCCGCGGCGGGAACAGAGAGATACTCCTTTTTGAGAATGCCACAGTCACAAAAGAAGGAACAAAAAAGGAACACCTTAAGGAATCGTATCTTCTGCGCCGCTTCTGAAAGGGGCAATCATGGATTTCACCGTCAAGACTCTAGCAATAAGATAACAAACCACCCCCTCCCCACCCCCCAACCCCACCCCCACCCCAAAAAAGAAGTAAAAGTAAAAAAGCCGTCCCAAAACTCTACGCCTGCTCGTTCCAGCCAGATCTTCAGCCCAGCAATAAAAACAAAATAAAAAGGCCTCCTTAAAATACCTCCGATCGTTTCAGCAACGCCTCGGCAAGGTGCACGAGATGGACACGATCACGAGCCGCGTCGCCCGTGGAACGGCCGCTGAATGGACACACGATTCCCATTGTGGGCACGGCGGATCAAGACCCCGCGAACGCCAGCGTTTTGTCCACCGTCCCTCAAAAGACTTTCCCTTGAGCTTTTGTGCAAAGGCGGGGCGATTTGGCCCCTGCCTAAAACCGACGATCCCCCTGTGAGTCAGAAACGGTGAATAGGTTCTAGGCGTTAGGTGGCCATTTCGGTGTTCTGTACTCTTCTTCTTGGACCGAACTGGAAGGCGCGCGATGGCAGAGAGTCGTGCGTTGCAAGAACGTTCGAGTCTTCCGAGGCTGATCCCTTGGGCGTTGACCGTCAGCCACGTGGGTCTCACCTGAACGCGCTCAGAAGTGCCAAAGGTGCCATCGGAATTCGACACCTTGTGTGGACTCCAAGAGCCAGCGAGTAGAGCGGTGTGCTGAGCAGGTGTGGAATGAGCCCACAGTTTCACCCAAGACACCACTTTGGTTTCATGGCCACCTTGGCGACGGCCATTCTCTCACGGTTGGTCCACAGTGATCGGGAGGAGAGAGGGTGGGTGGGAACTTGCGGTGTCAATGGTAATCATGACAATTTTTAGTCCACCTGACCTTGCCCACAGAGCGTAAGCGCGTACACAAACAAGAGGAGACAATCTAAGACCACGCCGTGGGAATCACGAACCATAACATCACTTTGCAATACCGATTATATGTACTAGTAGTCACATCTAAAATGGAAATCACACACCATAACATCACTTCGCAATATAGATTATATGTGCTAGTAGTCGCTTCAAAAAATGGGAATCACAAATCATAACATCACTTTGCAATACTGATTATATGGACTAGTAGTCGCATCAAAATAGGGAATCACAAATCATAACATCACTTTGCAATACTGATTATATGTACTAGTAGTCATATTAAAAAGGCTGATGCAAACACTGCTCTTCAGCACATTATTCGCAACACCACACACACAGACCACATTGGCGGCAGCGTATTGCTCAACGTGGCAGCTTCTAAATTTCACGCAAAAATTAATAGTGTAACTGCAGACGAGGAAGAACAGTTATTAACTTCATTAAGCGTCTTGCCAAGCATACTCGGTCAGAAAAAGAAGAGGAGGAAGAACTCGTTCAAAAACCGATCATAACCTGCTTCTCTCAAAGTCTAACATATAACACTTCGCAAGGAGTCTAAATTTGTAAGAGCCTGTACGATGTATGGCCCAGGTTGTACCTTTTCAACGCGTTCTGATTCATACACATCCCCCCGAAAGGTCACAATGCTGGGGACCCGCAGTCTCCCAGTCCCTCGCCACCAAACATTTCATCAACACAAAGGACTGAAAAACAGACATGACAGCTTTTGAAAGCGCGACGACCCGGCTTCGACCTGCGAGCTGTCATTAGCGAGGGCGGGTAATGCCCCGCTCCCGTGTCATTGTGGATGACGGCTCCTGGACGTTGTCTATACGTCGCCTTATTCACGTCTCGCCGTAAGCGGCCCTTTCATAGCTGACAACCACAACCACAGCGTCGCTTCGCTGAGCCTCCCTTGCGAAGGACGTAGCTACGATCGGGCCTAGACGGCTGTGGCTGCTGAAAGGGAGACTTGCAGTCGTTGTGACAGGACAGGATGGGAGTTCGCCGACTGACAAGACAGCCACAACAATGGCACCGCTTCGCCGATTCTTGCGCGCAAAAGGAAGTCGGTATCGCCTGCTGTAAGGCGTTTAAAGGAAGACTTTGCCGTCATTGTGACGGGATGGGATGGGAGTTCGCGAACTGACAAGACAACCACAACAATGGCACCGCTTCAATGAATCTTGCATGCGAAAGGTAGTCGGTTATAGTTGGCTGTGAAAGGTGGTGAAAGGAAGACTTTGCAAGTCGTTGTGTCACACGTGTAGAGGACGAAATGGGAGTTAACGGACTGACAAGACAGTCCCAACTACAGCACCGCATCGCTTCGCTGCATATGTCGTCCACGCGAAAGGAAGTCGCGGGTGGGTGGCTGTGAGGTGCTGAAACTGAGGAAGACTTGCAGTCTTCGTGTCCATGATGGAAGTCAGTAGACTTGCAAGACATCCACGTACTATCACATCACCGTTTCGCTGGTTCCCTTGTGGAAGGATACGTCGAGTCCATGATGGCAATGAGCGCTCAGAGCGTCGATGAGCGCACGATAAATGTATATTATGATGATGATGATGATGATAGTGGTGATGATGACGAGGATGATGATGACAATATGTTGAGGGGAAAACTCTTGCAGCCGTTAAGTCGTGAGGAGAATGATGCAGTCAAGGGAGTACCAAGACAACCACCATTACGGCGTCGCTTCGCTGACTCCTCCGTGGAAAGGGACGCCAGCATAGATGGGTGGTTGTGAGATGCTGAAAGGAAAACTTGAAAACTCAGTCTTAGTGGCTCGAAGAGACGGAGCTGGCGGACTGAAAAGACGGCCACAACCAGGTACAGCACTCCTTTAGTTATTCTTCCGTGCGAAACTAAAAGTCGGTAGATGGTTTTAAGGCGACGAAAGGAAGACTTTCAGTCACTAACAAGACGGCTTCGACAAGGTCATGCGTCGCTGATCATTGGAGGAGAGAAGCTATCAAAGGTTACTCTTTGTAATAGGTGCAGTGTGTCAGAATATAGCTTTGCGCTTCGCTTGCTGCCAGGAATTATGCCGTTCTAATTTCTGACTTCCTGGTACATTCCACTTTATTTCCCCCTCAATCCTCCTCAGGCATAAACTGACGTGTGACATGAACAACGAATCGGACTCTGACTTGTGATTTGATGGACTTCTGTTTCGCCCAGCTGTGGCCTTCGCCGACGACAGGGTGTTAAGCATCGAAGAACTAGAACTATCCTACCGCCTCGATAGTCAGTGGAGCTATCCTCTGCCATTTCCGATCCAGCTTCTCGCTGAGAACTCTTGTCAAGACTTTGATTCAGCTTTCTAATGTACGTGTACGAGTTTCACTGCAGTACAAGATGGGGTGAGAATCAGCCAGCACTGAGAGCCAGGAGCATGCTAAAGACTCTGAGGCAGATCTACGTTTCTGAGGAGAAGAAGATGGTGTCAGCAGAAAGTGGTTGCTTTCTGAGGAGAAAGAAGCGGACGCCCGTGTACGAGGGTATTATGGGAGAGTGGAGTCTCTATTTTCCCTGTCAATAAACAGACAATCGAGACGCGAGGCTATTTTGTTGTCGTTGATTTCTGCTAAGAAACCAAACAAATTGGTTATTTCTCGTAGCTAAACCACTCTTTTATGCAACAGCTGCAAACTTGACTCTCTTGTGACTCAGAGAGAAAGGGGGTAAGAGAGAGAGAGAGAGAGAGAGAGAGAGAGAGAGAGAGAGAGAGAGAGAGAGAGAGAGAGAGAGAGAGAGAGAGATTTTTCTTCTTCTTGTACTTCACCAGGTGATGAAATGCTCGAGCCGCGAAGCAACTGGGCGGCAGCTTCTTACTTCCCGGGAGAAGTTGGATGAAAGAGGTGTTCGTCTTGGCAGTTGGAAGAAATTGGTGTGTTTTTTCTTGGCATTTGGAGCAAGGGGGTGTTTCCTCTTGACAGTTAGAAGAAATGGGTGTTTCGTCTCGCCACTGGGGAGCCTGTAATCAGCACGTTGCGCGGTACAATGCTTTTTCTTCTTCTTCGGGATTTGGGAGACCTTGAAGACTCACTGAATTACGACGTTCGGAGACGTGAATGGACTGAAGATTTAATCGGCCATGATACACTTCAGCGTCGTGCGGTGCACTGGAGCGAGCACTGATGACCAACAACAAAGTGTTTCTTTTCTGTAAAGAACCTCCTCGTTGTTTCGGGTGTTACGTACCTCCCAACGCCCACCCGTGTTCTCGGAACCCTACCCTACCTACTTACGGTGACCTAGTCTTCACCCCTCCACCCCTTTTCCCATCCACTACCACCCCCACCACACTCCCTCCTCTTAAAGGCTCCATGCTCAACGGAACTGCCTGTTTGTTCTCTCTGCTGCTTCTGATCTAACTCCTCGAGTCACAGGTAACGAGTGAGCAGCTTTCCGGTCAGGAAAAGAAAAAAAATGTCTACGACCCCCTTGACCTTTAATCACTACGCCTTGTCCTCTTCCTTTTTCTTTTCTTTGACCCCCTCTCGCCCCCCCCCCCCCCGCCCCCCCGCCCCCTCCCCCGCCCTCCCCCTCCCCTCCTCCACTCAGTGAATCTACAAGGACAGTACAGTGAAGCCCTTGATGAAAGACCACCCTGGTGAGACCACCCCTCTTTGTAAACCCACTTTCGGTGAAACAGTTCCGCTTAATTCAATGTAAATGAGCTTCTTACCAAGCACTACCCCTCCTTTGAAACATCAACACTTCTCTTTTTCCTCTTAAACCCTTTCCTTTCATATTCCCCTGACCAAGGACTAACCCTGACCATTTATTTTAAAAACCACTTTGTTCTGAAACCCTGCTCTTTACATTTCCATGTAAGTGAACCGCCTTACCAAAGACCACCCCATCTCTTAAAACCACTTTTACCCCTGAAATCGTTCCCTTAATATGCCCATCTAAATGACCCCCTAACCAAGGACTGCCCCCTCTTTTTAAACCGCTTTTCGAATGAAACCTTTCCTTGGATATGCCCATGTGAATGACGTCTCCCCCCCCCCCACCCCCACCCCACCCCCCGTCAATAAGGCCTCTTCTAAGATCGCATGTGTTTGGTGCTTAAGGTGATCTTCACAAAGGGGTTCCACTGTACTTCTACGATCTTTAAGCTTAGGACACTTCTAAGATCGCATGTGTTTGGTGCTTAAGGTGATCTTAAGAAAGGGGTTCCACTGTACTTCTACGATCTTTAAGCTTAGGACACTTCTAAGATCGTATGTGTTTGGTGCTTAAGGTGATCTTAAGAAAGGGGTTCCACTGTACTTCTACGATCTTTAAGCTTAGGACACTTCTAAGATCGTATGTGTTTGGTGCTTAAGGTGATCTTAAGAAAGGGGTTCCACTGTACTTCTACGATCTTTAAGCTTAGGACACTTCTAAGATCGTATGTGTTTGGTGCTTAAGGTGATCTTAACAAAGAGGTTCCACTGTACTTCTACGATCTTTAAGCTTAAGACACTTCTAAGGTCGCATGTGTTTGGTGCTTAAGATGATCCTAAGAAAGGGGTTCACTGTACTTCTACGATCTTCAAGCTTAGGACACTTCTAAGATCGCATGTGTTTGGTGCTTAAGGTGACCTTAAGAAAGGGGTTCCACTGTACTTCTACGACCTTTAAGCTTAGGACACTATCGCCTGCTTAGGACGCTATCCCCGGCATAAAACACTGTCCACTGATTTAGAACACTGTCCCATGATTTAGGAAACTATCCACTGCTTAGGACACTGTTCCCTGATTTAGGACACTATCCCTGTTTTAGGATACTATTTCCTGCTTATGACACTATCCCATGATCTAGGACGCTATCCCCTGCTTAGGACACTATCCCTTGATTTAGATCCCATGATTTAGGACGCTTTACCCTGCTTAGGACACTATACCCTACTTAGGACACTGTCCCCTGATTTAAGACTCTTTATCTCTGGTTAGAAGGCTGTCTCATGATTTAGGACGCTATCCCCTGGTTAGAACACTATCTCGTGATTTAGGACTCTATCCCCTGGTTAGAACTCTATCTCATGATGTAGGACTCTATCCCCTGGTTAGAACGCTGTCTCATGATTTAGGACGCTATCTATCCCCTGGTTAGAACTCTATCTCATGATGTAGGACTCTATCCCCTGGTTAGAACGCTGTCTCATGATTTAGGACGCTATCCTCTGGTTAGAACGCTGTCTCATGATTTAGGACGCTATCCCCTGGTTAGAACGCTGTCTCATGATTTAGGACGCTATCCCCTGGTTAGAACGCTGTCTCATGATTTAGGACGCTATCCTCTGGTTAGAACGCTGTCTCATGATTTAGGACGCTATCCCCTGGTTAGAACGCTGTCTCATGATGTAGGACGCTATCCTCTGGTTAGAACGCTGTCTCATGATTTAGGACGCTATCCCCTGGTTAGAACGCTGTCTCATGATTTAGGACGCTATCCCCTGCTGAAGACACACTATCCCCTGCTTAGGACGTTATCGCCTGCTTAGGACACTGTCCCCTGATTTAAGACTCTCTATCCCCTGGTGAGAACACAGTCTCATGATTTATGACTCTATCCCCTGCTGAGGACGCTCTATCCCCTGCTTAGGACACTCTATCCCCTGCTCAGGACACTCTATCCCCTGCTGAGGACGCTCTATCCCCTGCTGAGGACACTCTATCCCCTGCTGAGGACGCTCTATCCCCTGCTTAGGACGCTATCGCCTGCTCCAGAGACGGAAGCAACTTGCCGTGAAACGCCTAGGCCGCGAGGACCGCGTTTGGTGTGTGGACGGGGTTCACAGAGGTCCCTTTCTTATGGGCATACTCGGCCTTCAGAGGATGCACATAATGTCTGCATACCGCACGGCTGGAGCGGGTTTTAGTGCATCCCGCGACGGGCGAGAAATAAAACGACAAAAACCTCGCAGATGCACATTCTTTCCGCAATATCTTACGCGTTTGTGGTTGGTTCCTGCATCTCATTTACACAAGGGAGCTGTGTTGGTTACTGTCACTTTCCCTCCCCGCCCTAACCCCACCTATAGCCCCCCCAAAAACAACAATCCCGAGCCTTGAATTTTTATTATTGTTTCTCCCCATGACGAAGCATTACAAAAGATGACATGATTGACAAATAAAATCCGCGCTGTTCGGTGGATGGAATACATTATTTTGAGTTCTACGGCCTCTGACACTTGTCGATGGACGCAGGCCCATCCATTGGAGTCCATGCCTGGGGGCACAATGCCAGGGACATCACGCCATCGATCGCCTGGAGGAGAGATCAGAGAACGTAGAAAGTGGAAGCGCACATAGTGAGCCGGTTTGGCCTAGCGGTATGGCGTTGTTAGGCTGGTAAGCGGAAGGACCTCGGTTCGATACTGCTTCGGCTTTCTTTTCTCTTCAAAAAGGTTGTAGTTTGTGGACACTGTCTTGTGACGTGGTCCATCACTTCCTACTAAAACATAAAAATGGCTCTCATCGCTGCCCATCTTAATGCAGGAATCATTCTGGTGGTGACAGTGTAGCGATGCGATAGGTATATAATCTCCCTCTTCCCCCACCTCCATTCCCCCCCTGTACTTCCACACCACAGGCCGTTAGACCTTTGCGGGCCTGGGATCTTTAACGTGCGGAATGACCTCAATATGTGTTGTGCGCGCATTCGGAAGCGGGAGAGGCACTGACGAGTTCCACAAGCATCGACTCGGAAGAACTGAAAAAGTCGCTTCGCCTTTTCCCGACCTGGGACCCAACCCACACTCCGAGCATCGCTTTCCGGAACCTCCCCCTTGTCTTAAACCAGTGCTTGGAGTTTGGACCCAACCTAGTCCAGGCATGAAATGCTGCGTCGCGGAGTGGTTCATCACGAGGCCGTAAAGGGAAATCAGACCTCTAATGGAACTGGACAGACACAGCAAACCTGACCACCTAAACCCCCAAACTCAGCCTCTCCTTCACTCCTCCTCCTCCTCCTCTCCCCACCCCCTCCCTCCCCCAACATATTAACTCGGGTCGCTGTCAAGCGCTTGTCAACACAGCACGCATTAGGATTGTCCACCACGCTCTCGCCACCGTTGTCCTCGGCATGACAAGCTGTCAAAACCAGAAGCTGTTCGTCCGGAAAAAAGGCTCACCCTCTGACTCCCAGACTCTTTTAATTGGCCGCTAAGTGCGTACAGCAGCGAGGCGCGTCAGGGCCGATCGCTCATCAGTGGAAGTGACACCGTCGTTTTCAGGGACGTGCAGTCCATAGACCATTCCCTGTAGCACTCCAGTGCTCCCCCTGATCCGCTCTTCGCGACCTGACCCTCTCCTGCAGCGGCGCCCAGAAGCTGGCCATCTGGAGTCTGATCCCGGCTTCATTTCCGCCGTCAACAACTTCTGTCGTCGACTCCTGTTGTCCCTATGGTGGACTGTAACCTTCTCCCCCTGCCCCCCCTCCCGCCCCTCGTCCCCCGCACTCCCCCCCCCCCTTCCCCCAACCAAGCTGAGCGAAGGAGTCCAAATATCCACACAAAAGACCAACCACCCCCCTCGCTCTCACGCAGCCCTCAGATAAGCCGAGGGCAGGGTGGACTGACGTGGGACGTGTGAAGGGCGGCTTTGCTGGGGACGGGGATGTGACAACCGGGGTACCCGATGCCGACGGTGGGCTGGAAGCTGGCTGTTAATGAACTGCCGTCTGTCGGCTCAGGCCTAAGCCCGCAGCTAACGGTACAAAAGGCGCTCGGCTAGCTGGCGAGCAGAGTCATAGTTCAGGAGCTGTGTGAGAGTCGAGGTGGCCGTCCTGGGCTGTCCGTCCTAACGAGCCTTCTGGTTTCCGTGGACGTAAAGCTATATTGAACCATGCTTCGGCATTGGTCTCAGCTTGTCCCTAATATGTCAACTGACATCTGAGGACATTAAGCAACACTACCTACCTACCTACCTGGCGAGCAGACGGACCCAGGGTTCCAATCCAGTTTCGCTTGACCGTTTACTTTGACTTTTTGCTGTTGTTGTTGTTGTTTGTTGTTGTTGTTGTTGTTGTTGTTGTTGAGTTTAAGAGCACAGTCTTGTGACTTTGCCCCTCCTACGCCTAGTCAATGAAAACATTCATACAGGGCTTGATTTCCGAATAAGCCCTAATTGCAATTACTATTGTGCAACAGCAACAACACAAGAACAAAAAAACAAAAAAAGAACAAAAAAAGAGGGACGCGGGCAGTGACATTTAAATGTGATGGTCGATTCCCCCCTCTGTCCTAGCATCCCAGACAGTATCAAAGGCTAGAACATAATGTATCCCACAAACCTTTACATAGTAGTAGCATTCGGTGAAGTTCTTTCATCCATCTCGCCGTGATATAACCGTAATGGTTGACTGGGCGTAAAACACCAAGTTACTTACTAAGTTACTTACTGTTTCTTCCATTCCTCCCCCCCTCCCTACCCCGCCTTCTCCCCCCCCCCCCATTTTTTTTTCTCGGAATCCCAGAATATGTACTGTGTAAAAGGTAAAAGTTGGTTGTTTGGATTCTGCCCAAGGATAAGTATAAGGCCCCGCTGAACGTTCCGCAAGCTCCCACGACTCACAACCACAGCTATCTGTGGCACCTCAATGGATATAACCCCCCCCCCCCCCCCCCCCCCCCCCTCCCCCTGTCACTTCTCTGGACGTTTCGAAAGTGTCATCGCAGGATTTGATTGACGCACGTCATTCTCTAATTCTCTGTGACGACACTGCGAGGGATTTGTGTCAGCTAAAGAACAGCTTTTACGCTTAACACTGTTCATGAGGTTGCCTCCCTAGTCGTCCGCTCGCCGTCTTGTTCGTTTATTCGTTTTCATAAACATCGGCGATGGAAATAATTAGTTTCCCCTTAAACACTGAGAAAAGAGAAACCACAATACGCGCGATACACCCGAAAACTTATGACACCTGAAAACTTAGGAAAACACAGCTGTGGTTCTTTACACAGCCTGGAATAACTGAAGTAATCTGAATGTACGTTGGGTCTTTTTTTCGCCCTCAGGTTAAGTGGGCACTTGATTACACTAGAAGAAATTTGTAAATCTGTGCAGCGGTATGAATAGAACATTTTGTGCTCTGCTCCCGGACAGTAGCGAAAAAAGTGTGAAAGGAAGCGAGAATGAAACCTCTTTGCATGTGTACAAGGTGTCAGGGATACTTTGTCAACTTTTCATACAGTGTGGGTGGGTGTAAACACGCCGTGTCGAGAGCAGCTTTGACACTCTTGAGCACAAATCGGTGTGTGTGTGTGAGCGAGCGAGCGAGCGAGCGAGCGAGAGAGAGAGAGAGAGAGAGAGAGAGAGAGAGAGAGAGAGAGAGAGAAGGGGGGCGGAGAGAAGCATTTTCAATAACAAGTTCGTGTGAGCGAGCGAACGAGCGAGCGAGCAAGCGAGAGAGAGAGAGAGAGAGAGAGAGAGAGAGAGAGAGAGAGAGAGAGAGAGAGAGAGAGGGGGAGAGATGGGGAGAGAGAGGGGGGCGGGGGAGAGAAAGAGACAAGCATTTTCAATAACAAGTTCGTGAAACTATACTTGAGCCAAATTCATTCACTGTTTCTTTCCGTCTAGTTTTCCTCTCTGTGTGTCTCTGTCTCCATCTGTGTTTGTGAGTTAGTGCATGTGTGTGTGGTGTGTGTGTGTGTGTGTGTGTGTGTGTGTGTGTGTGTGTGTGTGTGTGTGTGTGTGTGTGTTCACAATCATCTCCTCTTTTATCTATAATTATTTTAACATTCGTTAGTTATTTCCATTCTCTTCCCGCAAAAAAACAAAGTACCATATGCACCTGATCAACCTTACATATAGCAGCATAATCACATCACACATTATCATCATCATCGACGTCGTCATCGTCATAAATCACAAATACAAGGAGGGGGAGAGTGAAAGAAAGACGGGGGTGGGGGGGGGGGGGGAGAAGAAAAACAAAGAAAGACAAAGACAGAGAAAAGAAGAGAGATTAGACAAGGCACTCATCGAAAGCAAGCAATACAGATGCCACCTAGGTATTTAGATAACACCCGCAACTGTGCACACACACACACACCCACACAACTAGGTGCCATCAACGTTTTGTGATAATATCCCAAATTGTGACGACATATCGTGCAACCAAATCTGTATCAACGTCTGCATGCGCGCCCATCCGTCCGCCCTGCAGCCCGCCCGCAAGCACACACGCACGCACGCACGCACGCACACACACACACACACACACACACACACACACACACACACACACACACACACGCACGCACGCACGCACGCACACACACATACACACACACACACACACAATCACACGCGCGCACGCACACACACACACACACACACACACACACACACACACACACACACACACACACACGACGACGACGACGACGACTACAATCACGCAACCAGATACGTGCCAACATCCGCACGCACGCGCGCGCGCGCGAGAGAGAGAGAGCGAGAGTATGGCAGCCCAAAGCTGCCCTGAACAGGACACGTACGACTGACGGCCGACGTCACTGCGACACTATCTGGAGAAGCCGCGGCCAAGAGGCAGACGACAGACTGGCGATGTTCTCAGAGATAACGACGAGAGGTGTCCGCGCTATCTGACCCTTGCTCAGACGGGGGCGCTACAACAAAGCACCCGCCTATTGTAGGCCCACGCGTTCGCCCGCCCTGTTCGAGTCTCTGTTTTGTTGTTGTCTTATCGCACTGACCGACAACAGATCGGAGGCTGCTGATGAGATGCAACAAACAACATCATCCTTTTGACGGAAACTACGAGGAGCCTGTTGTTACATTAACACTTTAACGTCCTGTCATTTTAATGTTGTTACCTTAACACTTTAACGTCCTGTCATTTTAACCGCACATGGTCGCGTAATTATATTAGGACGAGAAACCAGGAGGAACAGAACACGGAGGAGAAATACACATACATGCCAATGTTTGTTTGTTTTAACTGCTAATTGTATTGAGAACCAGGTAGTGAGTAGCTTTCTCAACTGCCGGACAAGCCCTTAGTGTAACACACTTCTCTACAGCTACCATTTGCATTTTCCTGCCTCGACGACACCTTTGACCACTTCTTCTTAGACACAATGCTGTGTTGCAGTACAAGTGTCGGAACGCTTAAACTAACTGCACGAAACTACGTCAGCTCTTCAACAGCGTCACGTCGCCAGGAAGACGTCAAAAAACTTGTTCACAGGTTGGTTGGGATTGATAAATTTAAAGGTCAAAAAGGCCCGTGGCCTTACGCAACACTCGTGCATGAGACGACGGCTCTTTAGACTGTGCAGTGCAGCGTACTCGAGTTATACTTGTAGCTGGCTGTAATCGTGTGCGTTCGTGCGCATCGTTTTGTTTTTGCTGCTGAGAGTATGGAACGAAACGTTTTCGGGAGGGGTTAGTCAGTTGTTCTTGGATTTTTTTAAGTTCCGTCAACCGCATACGGTCACCTCAGGACGAAAGGAATGTGTGTGTGTGTGTGTGTGTGTGTTTTAGTGTGTGTGTTGTGTGTGTGTGTGTGTGTGTGTGTGTGTGTGTGTGTGTGTGTGTGTGTGTGTTTGTGTTTGTGTATGAGAGAGAGAGAGAGCTAGAGAGAGAGAGAGAGAGAGAGAGTGTGTGTGTGTGTGTGTGTGTGTGTGTGTGTGTGTGTGTGTGTGTGGGTGGAGGTAGAGAGAGAGAGAGAGAGAGAGAGAAGAGAGAGAGAGAGAGAGAGAGAGAGAGAGAGAGAGAGGTGCGTGGCGCGCGTGTTGCTGTGTGGGTGTGTGTGTGTGTGTGTGTGTGTGTGTGTGTGTGTGTGTGTGACCTTCAAGTGCCAATTTATTTGTTTTGTGTGTGTGTGTGTGTGTGTGTGTGTGTGTGTGTGTGTGTGTGCGCTCGTGCGTGCGTGCGTGCGCGCTCGCGCACGCGTGTGTGTTACCTTCAAGTGCTCAAAATAGGTCGTTTGTAAAAACGCAAATTTCCTAAAAAGACTGTACACTGCCGTGTCTGGACTTGCGAAACAAAAAGTAACAAGCCGAACGATTTTTTTTTTTTAATGCGTCAATATTCTAACGGATCGCACAGTTAGCCAACGCATACGTCTCCCCTTGCATACGTTACCACTAACAACCGGACGGACCGACACACACCGGGACAGACACACACTAGCACACATCCCGCCAGAAGAGACAGCCTGTCAGATGTACAGTATGGAAGGATCACCATAGAACACAGCTAAGGAGGCAAGATGACACACACGCTGTCTGTGAGGACATTTCCGGACCGACACAAACGACGCAAAAAAAGAAAGACCCGCGCCCACGCTGCATGACCACTCACTGACCACCGACAACGTGCATGGACAAGGGATGCATTGGCGTTGTTGGTGACCCAAAGGTCTGACCTCTGCTAATCTGGCTCGGAAATGCACGAGACATGAGTCACGACCAGGTCAACATTATACATCGTGTACACAATCGCTTCTGTGTCTCTTTGCCTTTGCTCACCGACTGTCACTACTTTGTTGTGCTTTTAACGGATATTTCCGGACTGTTGCTCCAAATGGGGGCTGGATGGTTGGAATCTTTGCATCAGCTGGTATGACTGTTTCTACAGTGTGTCTACTTTCTTTGTTCTATGGTAGAAGAAGAAGAAGAAGAAGAAGAAGAAGAAGAAGAAGAAGAATTTATTTAAAGTTTTTCACATAAGTAATATAGATTGATCTTAAAATGATCAAGGTAACAACTTTGCTAGCAAATTACACCAAAACAGCAACAACAAAAAAGAGAGAGAAAACAACAGCTGAATGTGCACTTGTTTGGAGTCGCAAAAACATACACGTAGAAGAAGAAGAAGAAGAAGAAGAAGAAGAAGAAGAAGAAGAAGAAGAAGAAGAATACTCTATTTAAAGTTTTTCACATAAGTAATATAGATTGATCTTAAAATGATCAAGGTAACAACTTTGCTAGCAAATTACACCAAAACAGCAACAACAAAAAAGAGAGAGAAAACAACAACTGAATATGCACTTGTTTGGAGTCGCAAAAACATACACGTAGAAGAAGAAGAAGAAGAAAAGCATGTTGCTGTAGCCCCCGATTTTG
Organism: Alviniconcha marisindica; assembly: GCA_018857735.1. NCBI lineage: Eukaryota > Metazoa > Mollusca > Gastropoda > Provannidae > Alviniconcha > Alviniconcha marisindica. The sequence continues at coordinate 181,490 of JABMCL010001385.1, forward strand.
GGTAGGCTCTTCCCACCAGCCTCTTCTTTCGTTTTCACGTCGTTTAATCTTGCATGGTTCTTATTAGTTTGTTCAGAAATCAGAGCTCGCGGGACCCGTGTGAAAGTCGAGGGGGCTGTCCTAGGCTTCCCGTCCCTAACAGTCCTTATGGTCTCTGCGGACGTAAAGCAACACTGAACTGAACTATTATCCAGAAATTTCGAAGCTGCAGTCGTTGGAACAAACCCGACACCTGCTTTCACCCACAACACGTCTCTCCCCGCTATGACCTACTCGTTTCTGACAGGGCTTGTCAAATTAAACCTCCGGCGATGTTGTGCGTGTTCATAAACAGATAACCCGCTAGGCACGAACACCTTGAGCCAGTTTCGAGATCAAAAGACTACGCCTGATCTTGAATTTAGCGCTAGAATGACGTCACAAAAATACAACAACAAAGACCTGAGTCGCTTACGGTAAATCTCAACTGGCATGAGAGTAAATACAAGGTGCGTAAACTCCACCAGAGGTACATCCTCTAATTTTTTGAACTTTAAACAAAAACTACTTCTGCCTTACGCTTGCACATCTGTGCGACCGAATTTGCCTGACATAGACGATCTGTGTGTGTGTGTGTGTGTGTGGTGTGGTGTGTGTGTGTGTGTGGTGTGTGTGTGTGTGTGTGTGTGTGTGTGTGTGTGTGTGTGTGTGTGTGTGACTGGTGAAGCCTTTTTGGAGAATGCACTTTGGGTGGAGTTTGTGCAGTCCACCTTGTACAATTTACTCCCATATCAGGTGATAGTATATACAGCTACCGTATACGATCCGGGTCTGTATTGTTGTGTCCTTTGCTCAACGTGGGACGTCTGCCGATCGCTTTTACTTCTCTTTGTTTGCTGATTGCTTCAGCACCAACAGCAGTACGAATCAGAAAGCCTACAGTCAATAGCAAACCCGGCCAACTACACCTGGCCAACAATGGCCAAGTATGAGAATTCATATAATTACATACAATTTTGGGACGCAGAAATATGTGTATTAGGGTTTTACTACGCGGTAACACAATTCAGCTTAACTTAGCTGCCACAGTAGGGAAATTCAGTTACCTATTCCCACCCGTATAGCCCCCCCCCCTCTACTCCCTCACCCCCACCCCAACCCTCCAAAACACACACACACACACACACACACACACACACACACACACACACACACTACCACTACACACACCACACACACACACACACACACACTCTCTCTCTCCTCACCACACCACACACACACACACACACACACACACACACACACACACACACACACACACACACACACACACACACACACCAAAAAAACTCAACCACTACCGCCACCAACAACAACACAACAACAACAAAGCGGGTTTTCATTAAGGACCCACGAGGCAGTCCCAAACGTTCCCAACAGCTGCTATTTTCATGCGTGCGTACAAAAGAATCAACACATGAAAAATGGAAATAACTGCACGTGCTCTTCACTGTCTCTCACGAAGCTGCCCGACGACGCCTGGGACGACCATGCAAAAGAGAGTTCGGCCATGCCGGGGATAATTATACGATAATATAAATCCCATGGATATCCCTTTATGTTCACGGAACAAGAACAATCTGGTGAGCGGTGGATCAGCCTAGCTAAGCATGTCGAGATCCTTTGACTGTGCGTTTTCTGATTTATGCCAGTGTGAATAACGTTATAGCTCTGTACTTACTGCCCCTGTGTAAACTGCTCTTTAATGCACGTGTCTTTCATACCTTGTTGACCCCACTAATCTCGCTTCTTTTCTCGTTTTTTTTCAGGTAGGGTCACCCACGGCTGCATGCCAGCACAAAGGTACGCCGAAGCGCACCCGCTGCCAAGCCACAGAGCAGACAAATCCATAGAGTAGACGAATGCATAGAGCAGACAAATCCATAGAGTAGACGAATGCATTAATTGTCGTTGCCATACGAAAGAGCCGAAGAGCGGTAGTTGTGGAAAGTTGTTTGTGTTCACTTCTGTGGACATTTTCTGTCCACAAACGTGTCGTTCCTTCCGCCAGAGATTGCTTCAGGGCAGTGTGTGTATGGTATAACTGGCTTGCTGGCTGACTAACTGGCGCATAGTTCAGGAGCTGTGTGAGAGTCGAGGTGGCCGTCCTGGGCTGTCCGTCCTAACGAGCCTTCTGGTTTCCGTGGACGTAAAGCTATATTGAATCATGCTTCGGCATTGGTCTCAGCTTGTCCCTAATATGTCAACTGACATCTGAGGACATTAAGCAACACTACCTACCTAACTGGCTGGCTAGCTGACTGACTGGCTGACTAATTAGCTGGCTGGCTGACTAACTAGGTGGCTGGTTGACTAACCGGATGGCTGTTTGACTGGATGGCTGACTCACTAACTGGATGGCTGGCTGACTAAATGGACGGCTTACTGGCTGGCTGGCTGGCTGGCTAGCTGGCTGACTGGCTGACTGACTAACTAGCTGGCTGGCTAACTGGGTGGCTGGTTGACTAACCGGCTGGCTGTCTGACTAACTGGCTGGCTGGCTCACTAACTGGATGGCTGGCTGACTAAATGGACGGCTTACTGGATGGAAGGCTAGCTAGCTGATTGACTGGCGGACTGACTAACTAACTGGCTGACTGACTAACTAGCTGGCTGGCTGACTAACTGGGTGGCTGGTTGGCTGACTGGCTAACGGACTGGATGGACGACTAACTGATGGCTGGCTGGCTTACTGGTTGCCTGGCTGGCTAACTGGCTGACTGACTGGATGGCTGGCTGATTAACTGGCTGACTGATTAACTAACTGTTTGGCTGGCTGGCTGGCTAACGGACTGGATGGACGACTAACTGACTAACTGGCTGACTAAGTGGCTGGCTAACTGGCTGGCTGGCTAACTGGGTCTGTTTGACCGACCAACTGACTGATTGTGACTCACTTAGATTTCAATGAAGCATAGCGTACCAACTGACTAACTGACTGAATTAGACTCATGTGCTACTGCGTCTCAACACGCACGGCAACCTTTAAAGCCATCCACCCTCTTCGATCTTCAACGAAGCGTGAATCATAAACTAAGACAACACAATGCTGTGGTGGTGAACCGCTGACTGCCTTCTGTCTAAGACGGTGATTGATTCCTGAAAAATATGACAAACAAACAAACAAACAAAAACGCTTCTGCCTAGACGCAGACAGCTTCAAATACCACGGTGCAAATAATTTTGCGTTCTGCTGGTGAATCGTTTGTCTGCCTGTTGTTAGAGTTGGCAACAGCTCAAATGACGAAAACGACGCTTCCATGACGGAAGCGGTCATCAAATGTCTAATATCACCTTGCTGTGAACAGACATAAAATAAAATATTGACTGACTGATTGACGGTCATCAAATAAGACAGCGCAGTGTTCTGATAATGCGTCGGTTGGTATTTTGCCATCGATTTCGATGATGCCGAAGATGCAAATTTAATCCGCTGGGAGTTCTCGTGTAGATCACGAGTCCAATTGAACAACAATCAAAACTGTCCATTACCTTCGGTCCAGACTGACGAGTTTTGAAGGTGCAAACACGCCTTCGCTTCGACGGTAACTGTCCCCAAAGAAGATAACGTGCCCTTTTGTTATACGCATGACGTCTGTCGCGTTCTGTCAGCCGTCTTTGTTTGTTGATTTAAGCCAGTACAGAGCGAAGCTAGTGAATCACCGACTACCTCTGGTCTAAACTGACCGCTGTTGGACCAAAAGGAAGAACACACCTTTGCCTCGGCCTTAACTGTCTCATGTCAAAGACACTGCAATGCTAGTCCACGGGTGAATCGCTGCCTGTACCATGACTTGAACTGACGTGTCGAAAAAAGAAGAGAGAGAGAGAGAGAGAGAGAGAGAGAGAGAGAGAGAGAGAGAGAGAGGAGAGGCGCCACGCCAGCATCTGGAGGCTTGCCCCAAAACTTGCTCACGCTGTCTAATCGTCCTCACGGCTCGCCACTGCAGCCAGGCGTGCAGGCGTTCACGGGTGACTGGCGACAAATGCCCTGGACACGTCCACGCAACAGGGAGGGAGCAACCCCCCCCACCATCTCCCCAAAAAGCCAACCGAGGCGTCAGTGATGAGTATGTTTGTGTCAGTGCCAAGAGCCACGTGTCCTGGGGTTAAAGCCCTGTTTACACGGCATGCGATGCAGTAAACCTGCTAGGCTGGGAGTGGGTGGGCATCAAGGGGGTCCTGGTCGACTCGAGGCTTGAGAGAGGGAAAAAGCACGTAGGCTTTCTGTTGTGTCTTCTTCTTTCCTCTTCTGTTTTGGTCTCATTTCGATAACTCCCTGCTGTTGGGGGGAAGTTTAATTATAGCTTAAACTGCATGTTTGATCGCCACTGCCAAGAGTTCTACGTTTCCAGTTTCTGCCTTTACGTTTCGATTTCTGGCCTTCGGAAATGAAACGAGCATTGGAACTGTTTCAAAGGCAAGGCAACGCGTGTGGGTATTTCTGAGAGAGTCTGGTGCAGGTGCAGAGCATAATATATTGACATTTCTGAGCGCATAGATACCATCTTGAACTGAACTGAACTCGAAGTTCATTTCCCCCAATCTTTTTCAAAGTATCGCGTGATACCCATGCGAACGAGCTCTTAAGAGTTTTACTTGTGATTTGACGAGTCGCGCTAGGCCGCGATATGACCTTTGCGGATCACTGGGCGTTAAATATCAGTTGCCACCTATCCTTTGGATAATTATGTACACGTAGTAGCTGAACGGGTGAGAAGCAGTATCAGATAGCTTTACTGTAATGCGCCGTGAAAAGTTCAGTCACCGACGAAACGGCGCTGTAGGAATCTTGATTTATTATCATTACTATTATTATTCTTCCACAGGAATGGAAAGCGCTGAAGCGTGAGTTTTGTTCACCGATATATATGATGGAGGGGAGAGGGGGGGGGTGGGGGGGGGGGGGGGGGGGGGGAGGTGAGGTTGCACATTTTTTTTTAATGATGCTGATGTTGCAGCAGCTGGATAAATGGGGATTTTTTTTTGTTGCTTTTTGTTTTTTTAAAGGGGAGGCTGTGGTGGGGGCGAAGGAGAAACATTGTCGATTCCACCGAAATTTGAACTCGTGTTCACTAGCTTTGGGAGTCCAGAGTGCTAACCATTAGACCACGAAGCCACCCGACCAGCAGGGCCACAGTGCAGTTCACAGATCGACTCCTTCGCTTCAATAATATTGAGCGTTATTATGAATTAAAATAGATTGGGGCAAAACCCAACAGACCACAGGTGTTCTATCCGTGACGCCAAAGACACTTTAGTGACGTCAAAATGAAGTGCGGGAACAGAGTGCACAACGCGGTAATCAGCTCGTGAAACAAGTTAGTTACGGTGTCAAAACTAACTAACTAGCTAGCTAGCTAGCTAGCTAGCTAGCTAGCTAACTAAATCAGCTGATAAAATCAATATAAAATCAATGGCATGTTCAGTCACACAACATTTACTGTGGGTCATGTTCGTTTAACCTGCTCCTAGCACACGAGAAGTTTAGCCTGCGAAGGAGAGTTCCTTTAAACCATGATCCCGATCATCAACAACAAATCCTTTTCAACGCTTGGGCACTGCACGTTAGCGGCGAATTGAGGGAACATAAAAACATGCACACTGGCGACAACCGCTGCGATTAAAGAGAAACGAACGGTTACTACCGTCTACAAAAAGCGTGTTTATTTCTTGGCCAGTGTTGCTTTGGCACTAAACAATTTCGGAAGAACAGGCTTTGTCAGAAAACACGGAGGCAATCTTGTTTCCATCTTGTCTGTGTTTGTGAATTCTTCTCCGTCTTTTTGCAGATTGTTAGGTCGTAAAGCATTCAGCAACTATGTCACGCAGTGCTTGGAAATAAACAATACGACATCATACACAAACGCAGTTGTTGTGGGTTTTATCTTTTTTTGTTTTTTGTTGCGAAGCACTAAAGAACACACTTCAATGGAAAACGTCCCACCGACACGCACTTGTTGTCTCGTTTACTTCCCAATTTCATTTGACAGAGAGAGACACATAAAGTTACATAACTGACGACTGAACTTGCTCTTCCTGTAAGTTATGTGTCAGAGTTTGTTTTTTTCTTCATCGTCCTTTTTTTTTTTTTTTTTTTTTTTTAGATGAGACACCGTCAGTTTATCTTCCGCATCCTTCTTTCATCTTCCTTTAGGGTTTTTTCAAGTGCTGCTGAAGAAAATGACATCAATCCTCTACCACAACAACAACAATAACAACAACAAAAAAGAAAAAGAAAAAGAAAAAAGAAGAAAGAAAAAAAGCCCCAGCCAAATGAGTCTGTTTAGTTACAGCATCATTTGTCACAATGCCATCAGCGACAAGCCCACAAGTCTGTTTCCCTTCCAGAAAGACCGGTTTGAGAGGCGAAGAAGAAAGGCGTAGAAGCACGCTTAACTTCGTTTTACGTTATAACAACGAGCCCAGAAAGCTAACGTTAACGTTCTTTCATCTCCAGTGATGGCCGCAGACGAGTATCACGTGCGTCCCCATGCAGTGCAGCCTACTTGACCGAACTCCGCACCCCAGCGTCTGGTTTCGTCTACTCCATAATGCGTCCCAGTGTCCGTTTCTCCCCATCCCTTATAAATGCGTATAAAATTTAATGTCTGTAATTCCTTCTGCCCTAAGTGTGCCCTTAATGTTTAATTCCCCCTCAACCTTTTGCGCCTGGAGAGGCGTGTTTGCAGCTGCTTAACTGTGCCTCTGCGTCCCTCTCCACCTGTTTCACTTGCACCCCGATGTTTGTTTCCGCTTCCACCCATACAATCCGGGCCGCAGTGTCTGTTTATGTACCTACCCCTATTTGTGCCAAAATATATGTTTCCACTGAATCAATACGCGTTCCACTGTTTCCCATTTGCGCCAAAATGTCCGTTTTCCCTGACTCAGTTTGCGCTCCACTATACCCCGTTTGCACCACTTCCACACATAAATTCGGGCCGCAATGTCTGTGTACCTACCCCATTTGCTCCAAAATGTCTCTTTTCCCTTGAATCAAATTGCGCTCCACTGTTCCACATTTGCGCCAAAAATGCCTGTTTCCCCATACTCAGTATGAGCTCCATTTGACCCCATTTGTGCCAAAATGTCTGTTTCCCCTTGAATGAAATTGCGCTCCACTGTTCCACATTTGCGCCAAAAATGTCTGTTTCCCCATACTCAGTTTGAGCTCCATTTTACCCCATTTGCGCCAAAAATAATGTCTGTTATCCCTTGAATTGATCAATTTGCGCTCCTCTGTCTGTTAGCCGGTGCTTCAACGTTGTGTTTTGCGCCACTATGTTGTGTAGCCGCCACATCATCAAAACCGTCGCCACGAGTCACCGTGGGAGATGACAGCATCTCAGAATAATTCCAGACTTCTTCTTTTTTTAAACGGCCCTTCCAGCCAGTGTAAAAAGCGCGCCTCTCTGGACCATTATGGCCACCAAATTGAAGGATCCAGTTTCAAACCTTTAAGCTGTAACTACAAGCAGACGTTTTCATACAGGAAGGGGGAGGGGGGCAGGAAGGTCATACGAGAGCATCCATTCACAAAGGACCATAAACAGTTTTCACACCTCAAACACCAACAGCACAATGAAAGCTCGGCTCCGGTTTCTCAAACAACCTATCAAAATCCAGTGACACACAGGGCCCCAGAGCTTCTTCTTTTTTGTGGCATTCTGCCGGCATGACAAATGAGAGAAGTGAGATGAAACGAAGATAAATTTCTGCCTGTATCAGATTGTTGATAGGAGTTGATGTGGTGGGGCGTGAGGGTGCTGGGATGTCCTGCAGGTCAAGGTATGGGGGGCCTTCAGGACGTCTAGCGGGGAGGGGGGGGGGGGGGGGGGGGGGGGGGGGGGGAGGGTGTGTGTGTGTGTGGAGATCCAGCTGTTTCTGAAAACCTCCAGATCAGGTTACCATCGTACAGCTTGCATTATGTTCTTGCCACTTCGTGTGGGTTACACCGTTTGTCGTCTTCCGAGCAATTATAACGTGAAACCCTCTACCACAGACAGCATAGTGTACGGTGTACACTTGTGCCTCTAGCTGCCACCTGATTGTATGATCAGTATTTCAATGTTACGTCTGTTCTCAGCAAGGTGATATTAGATGATTGTAGGACTTTGAACAATAGTTTGTTGTTTGCTAAAAGCTTTAACTGATTGTATGACTGAGCAACACAGTTTGCAACTGTTTGCTAAAAGCTTTATCTGATTGTAGGACTTTGAGCAACACTTTGTTATTTGCTAAAAAACCAGAACCGTACAGCTTTAGCTTCGGACGATGCTAGAGCATGGTACAGAGTTCCAGAGACATTGACGGCGAGACTGGGATTGCAAGCAGGGCAATGAAGCATCAAAAGGAGGGCGGAGTGATGACTGCATAACTGTGATAGACAGATGAGAGCCCAGGCCTACCTCCCTGTTCACACAGCTCCTGAGCTCTGTTTCTCGTTGATGAAGTGTTGCTTTACGTCCACAGAAACCGTAGGCTTATTAGGGACGGGAGCCCAGGACGGCCACCTCGACTTTCACACAGCTCCTGAGCTCTGAGTTTTTCGTAAGTAAGTAAACATGGTGCTTAACGTCCACAGAAACCACAAGGCTCATTAGGGACGGGCGAGTTTTTCGTTTTTGTTTCCTTCCTTTTTATAGCCGCCCAAAATACTTACGACATCGGAAATAAAACCGAGATCGTCCGAATCGAGACGGAACTAATTTCTTACCCCGGGGAGGACGTGCCCGATGTTGACGTGTGCTTTGACTATGGACCTATATTCCCTGGGGTACATAGGTCAATGGCTTTGACGCTGTGTTGTCATAGTTCAGGAGCTGTGTGAGAGTCGAGGTGGACGTCCTGGGCTGTCCGTCCTAACGAGCCTTCTGGTTTCCATGGACGTAAAGAATTATTGAACCGTGCTTCGGTATTGGTCACAACTTGTCCCTAATATGTCAACTGACATCTGAGGACATTAAGCAACACTTCACCATCAGGCTATGTTGATTCGAATCTACGGCCTTAACAGTACCCACAGTTTCTGCGGCATATTTTACGGAGGACGCTGCCAGTGTGAGACCTGTCGGACGAGTTCAGTACACAGATGCGCAAAGACTAGTAGCGTACATCCCTCCAATGGAATACGTAAGCAACTATGTCAGAATCAACACACAAGAGAGTTAATTAGCGCTCGAAAATACATAACACAAGTACAGCAACAAAGACCTGAGTCGCCTACGGTCACTCTCACCTGGCATGCGTGTAAATAAACACAAGGTACATAAACTCTACCAGAGGTGCATCCTCAAATGACGTCAGAGTTTGCAAGAAGGATGCCGGAAAGCGAGGTTTGGCGAGTGTCTCGCGCACGAGCCATGTTTTCCTGTTCAAATGTTTGGTAAAACTATTGCCATTTAAAAAATGTCAGCAAATTCGTTCCGAAGCGAAACATACTGTGTTTGTCCTCATACAAACTCGCCTTTGCTCCCCTCACATTCGACACGATGGAAATTACGCTTCCCGGTGTGTTACTTTATCATAAAAGAGTCTATCAAGCTAGCCAGCCGTGCCCTTTCGCAAAGGAACACACTCTTTGCAAATTAGAGTTCACGGAACAAAATATTTTGGTCTAAGCGGTCTCCTTCTCTTTCAGCTGTTTTTCCGGGGTAAACAAAAGGTTTCTTTTCCTTTCGCGTGTGTACCTACGCGTGAACAAATTTGATTGAGGGTAATCTCCAAACCCGCTCTTGCATAAGTCGTGTGATTATCCTCAGCTGGGGTTTGTTTGGATACGCCGGCCGCCATGCACTGAGAATTGGGCCAGTGGGGGCGGGACAGAATGTATTATAGCCTGTCACACCTAGCCATTTGTGGCCTGCGTGAGAGAGGGTCCAGTGTATAGAGTCTGGGTCTGTCTACCAGTTCCAGTGTTGGTACAGCCTGTGAGTCTGTCTACCAGTTCCGGTGTTGGTATAGCCTGTGGGTCTGTCTACCAGTTCCAGTGTCGGTATAGCCTGTGAGTCTGTCTACCAGTTCCGGTGTTGGTATAGCCTGTGGGTCTGTCTACCAGTTCCAGTGTCGGTATAGCATGTGGGTCTGTCTATCAGTTCCAGTGTTAATCAGTATAGCCTGTGAGTCTATCTACCAGTCCCAATGTATAACGTCTGTCTCTTTCCTAGTCACCTCTGTTCCGGGGTCTGTTTACCAGTTCCAGTGTCGGTATAGCCTTTCGGTCTGTCTACTAGTTCCAGTGTCGGTAGAGCCTTTGGGTCTGTCTACTAGTTCCAGTGTCGGTATAGCCTTTGGGTCTGTCTACTAGTTCCAGTGTCGGTATAGCCTTTCGGTCTGTCTACTAGTTCCAGTGTATATGGTTTCTGTATATGGTTTCTGCGTCTGTCTACCAGTTCCAGTGTGTATGGTTTCTGTATATGGTTTCTGCGTCTGTCTACCAGTTCTAGTGTATATGGTTTCTGCTTCCAGAGCATATGGTTTCTGCGTCTGCCTATCAGTTCCGGTGCATATGGCTTCTGCGTCTGTCTACCAGTTCCAGTGCATAATCATGGTTTCTGTGTGTCTCTACCAGTTTTGCATACGGCCGAGTGCGGTTGAGCCAGCTGACATCTGTGCCGTTTTGGAGCTTGACCTAAACGCAGCGAATTCCAACTTCCGGGCTACCCTGTCTGTTTGTCTGTTGGAAGAACGGAGGACTTGCAGTGAAAGAAACGCTGACGAAACCGTTGTGTTAAAACGCGCTCTCGCTCTCGCTAACCACGCGGAAGTGAACAAGCAGCGAGCAAAGCATCACATACAGAATGTTTATCTGAAGCCAGTACAGTCAAAGTGTGTCTGCAATTGTGTGGATGTCTGACATGCATCGCGGCCGTGAAATGTCAGTTTGGAGCGCTCGCGACGGGTTGAGAAAGAATACAAGAACGAAAGTGAAAAGCGATGTCAGGATAACAACTTTTCATTTTTGTCAGTTCAATCGCTATTGCTCTGTATGATGTATGCTGAATCGAAATCATTGCAACCTTCCATCGAGAGAATTAATTGCACGCCGTTGAATGTTTCTCTCAACAAGTTCGTGGTGCACTGTTTTACGCTGATTTCCAGTGAAAAGGCAATGACTGTGCGGCAACTGGCTCAGTGTCTGACAGGCCGGTGGCACAGGCTGTGACTGTATGGTGCGTTACTTTGAACGTACCATAAAGTGTGTAATCCAAAGTCATGGCGGCTCTCTGGCTTAATGTAATCTTCTTGATTCCGCCGCCGATTAAACGCCCACGGATTGGTAAAACCACCAGCCCTACCTCTCTGTCCCTCCTCTGCCCCCCCCCCCCCTCCTCCTATGCGTATAATTATGTATATAAATGATGCCCTGTAGCTTTCTTTTTACTCATCAGCAGCTTAGCAAGTAGTTGTTAGACAGGCTTTGACTAAACCTAAACAACAATCCTTGCAAAATAACGTTTTCGAGTTCGAGTTCCCTCTCTCTCTCTCTCTCTCTCTCTCTCTCTCTCTCTCTCCTCTCTCTCTCTCCGTCTCTCTCTTTCTCCCTTTCGTCACCTTCTCCCTCATAATTTTTCTTTTTTCCCTTCTCCGTCCACTCCGCGTGTACACACACACACACACACACACGCACGCACGCACGCACGCACGCACGCACGCACGCACGCACGCACGCACGCACGCACACACGCACACACACACACACACACACATACACACACAAACGCACGCACACACAAATCCCGTGACACCCAGTGTTTACAAACTCCTTCAAACTTCAGCAATCGAATATTGTAATCTTCTTACTCAGAGACCAGTTGACGCTGCGTATGTGGGTTGTTGTTGAAACAAGTTTGACGAATAACGTGACAAGGTAGAGATTAGCTTGTTCCTTCGTCAGAACTGTTTAACACCGAGATGTCTCCGGAGAGGTACTGGCGGGAACCCAGATCCCAGGAGGTGGGGAAGGGGGGGGGACCGTACCTAACGCTACACTGTCACCACCAGAACTGTGAGCCGGTTTGGCCTAGCGGTAAGGCGTTAGGCTACTAAGCGGAAGGACCTCGGTTCGATACCGCTTCGGCTCTCCTTTCTCTTCAGAAAGGTTGTGGTTTGTGGACACTGTCCTGTGACTTTGTCCACCACTTCCTACTGAAACATTAAAATGGCTCTCATCGCTGCCCATCTTAATGCAGGAATCATTCTGGTGGTGACAGTGTAGCGATAGGTATATAATCTCCCTCTTCCCCCCACCTCCATACCCCCTTTCCCCCCTTCTCCCCGTCCCTAATAAGCCTCATGGTTTCTGTGGACTTTAAGCACCATGATTACTTTACCACCATTTTGTTTCTCTCTCACTAAGCTGGGCAGTGACGGGGGCCATTATAATGCCTGATTCACAGCGAAGAGAAAAGTCACAAGACAGCGTCCATAAACCACAACTCTTGAAGAGACGGGGGAGCAGAAGCCGGAATCGAACCGACGTCGTCCGCTTACAAACATAACGCCTTACCGCCGGGCCAAACCGGCTCGCGAGATTAACCTATTAATCACATCACATAAAACAGAGGTGGATGATGAGTTACAGAGGATGAGAAAGTAGATAAATCGTTTATATTGCCCAGTAGGTTATATCAAACAGGACAAGACTAATCTATCTATCTATCTAATTACATACTAATTGGATTCTAAAGTCATGTCAGACGCATACAATTAACAACATCAACAAGAAGCAACAAAAGCATCAACTAAGAAGAAGAGGAAGAAAGAGAAGAAGAAGATGACGATGAAATAAAATTATACCAACGACAGCAGCAACGACGACATAAATCGCTAAGAAGGATGAGGAGGAGGGGGTACTTCCGGTTATTAACTCTCAGAAAACTATACCCGTTACGAGGAAGGTGAAGAGGAGGGTGGAGAGGGAGGAGGAGAGGCTATGCGGCTGAGAATGGGGGGGGGGGGGGGGGGGGGGGGGAGGGGGGGCGATCGATAATGTTTATAGAAGAAGACCGAAGAAACAGAAAAGGAAGCAGCCTGCACAAGACTGACATTTTTTTCTGTTTCGTTAGGGGTGATGCGAGATGTCTCACGAGCTTGCCCAATGGAGTCATTCCGCCCCCACCAGGTAGGTAGGTAGGTAGTGTTGCTTAATGTCCTCAGATGTCAGTTGACATATTAGGGACAAGCTGAGACCAATGCCGAAGCATGGTTCAATATATATAGCTTTACGTCCACGGAAACCAGAAGGCTCGTTAGGACGGACAGCCCAGGACGGCCACCTCGACTCTCACACAGCTCCTGAACTATGAGTGTCCGGTAGGTAGTGTTGCTTAATGTCCTCAGATGTCAGTTGACATATTAGGGACAAGCTGAGACCAATGCCGAAGCATGGTTCAATATAGCTTTACGTCCACGGAAACCAGAAGGCCGTTAGGACGGACAGCCCAGGACGGCCACCTCGACTCTCACCACCAGCTCCTGAACTTGTAGTGACACTTGGTAGATTGCTTAATGTCCTCAGAGTCAGTTGACATATTAGGACAACTGAACCAATGCCGAAGCATTGGTTCAATATAGCTTTACGTCCACGGAAACCAGAAGGCTCGTTAGGACGGACAGCCCAGGACGGCCACCTCGACTCTCACACAGCTCCTGAACTATGAGTGTCCGCCCCCTCCATGGACCTATATACCATATATAGGTCCATGGCCCCCACAGCTACATCGGGATAATCCCGACAGCGCACGAGTACGGTGCAGGGTTGGCTGAGCACTCGGCCTGTTGTTTTGGCAGTTTTCCCTGCCTCTGCCAGCGTCACCAGTTCTAGTACACCAGATGAGGCAGTTTGGTGAGAATTTTATTGATGCTTCTTCAGAGTTAAATTAAACCCCGTACAGTCGTCACAGTGATCTTTCCTACAATTTACAATTTCTTTGCGTTTTGTTTTTAGTTTTTTTGTTTGTTTTTGTTTGTTCTTTTCCTCTTCTTCTTCTTGGTTTAAACAAAATTTTATTCCTTCATCGTAATCATAAGTTCAACAAATAAGTACAGGAAACACAAAAGCAGTATGCTTATTTGAGTGTTACCTATGGACTTCTTCTTCTTCCTTTCATTTTAGTACTTCATTGTCTCTTGCGGGACGAGTTTCCTGTCCCATTTTGTCACTGAATACAGAATTGCCTTGAACAGTGGGCTGAACGAATCTTCCGGTTTTATAAGCGAGACCTCCGGAAAAATAGTCAAACGAAAAGCGTGAAACAACTCGGTACAACACCGCTAAACTCGATCAGCCAAGGCCAAAAACATGGCAGCGTAGAGACACACGGCTCGTAAAAAAAAGTTGCTCATGTTCAATGTTGCTTTACGTCCACACCCACAGACCTTAAAGGACTGTTAGGGGCCGGGAACCCGGGACGGCCACCTCCACTTTCACACAGCTCCTTGAGCTCTGAAAAGGTTGTGAGTGATGCGGAGTACAGCCGTTTCTTTGGTTGACCGCAACCCTGCCATCTTTTGGGCCCGCGCTGCTTCATCCTGAGATAGCCCTGTGTGGTTGACAGGAAGTTCAAATCCAGTTACTAACTAACCTGTTTCTGCAGCCCGTTAAGGTCTCGTGTAATGTCAAGCTGCACCTTCGGTGCTTCTCTCTATTCTCTGTCTGTCTGGCTGTCTCTGTCTCTCTGTGTGTCTCTGTCTTTGTGTCTCTCTGTCTCTCTCTCTGTGTCTCTTGTCTCTGTCTCTCTCTGTCTCTCTCTCTGTCTCTCTCTTTCTGTGTCCGTCAGTCTATCTGTCAGTCTGTCGGTCTGTCTGTCTCTGTCTGTCTCTCTCTCTCTACACACACGAATTTGGACACAAAGCTGTCAAGAACACCACGCCATCGAACGCCCGGAGGAGAAAGGCGCAGATAGAGGAAGCACTCGACGTCCTCTCCTATCTTACAAAGAATGAGAAAGGGCCGTTGTCAACCACACAATTGATATCACCAACATCGTTGTGAAAGGTAACACCGAGGGAGACTTCCAAGGGACGGCGAGAACAGCGCATATGGCCTTTCTCGAACGCGTATACCATCTTTAGCTCGGCTGAACTGAACTCATGACAGACCGGACCTGAGACTTTGAGATCCCAGCAACTGGTGCGTACTCGGTACAGGCCGATCACGATCAAGATTCCAGATGGAAACGACGTGTGTACGTAACCGTGTCACAGGCAGGGCCGGAGGGGGAACCTGGTAATCCAGAGCTCTATCAAACCGCTTCGGTCTCCAGCTGCTGATGACACCCAGATTGCCCACTGCGTTGTGAATAATCAGCAGGACATACGAAGTGTATTTCGAGTGTCCTTTTGTACATAGTTTTCCTGCCTCGTCTGGTTGTGTTGTCCAGCCTCTGGGTTAGCTCTTACTGCCTTTGTAATGTGGCTTTGTCTTGCAACGAAGAAGTGAAAAAAGCAAGAAGAAAAAAAGCAAAAAGAAAAGAAGAAAAAAAGCTGACTGTCAATGTGCAACAAAAACAGACTAAAATACACGTAAGGTTCGAAATGAACGCCTTTTAATGGAGTACTATAAAACGCTCTGTCCAAAACACTATTTCAAAGCCAAGAACATTCTGTGTGAACATTTGGCAAAAAATACCTCTCTCTTTTCTTTTCTTTCTTCTTCTTCTTTTTCTTTTTTTCTTTCTTTCTTTTTTTATATTTAGGAACGAACAGATTATTTGGTTCTTCGCTGCTTTGAAAAAAGGCTTTTTGCCAAAGATTTGCAACATTGCTTCCTCGCGCTCATTCATTCTTAACTTGTTGCGTGTCGTGATCAGATAAAGATGTGTTTAAACCAACAGCAGATGGGGTCGTTTTTTTGTGTGAGTTTTGTCTTTTATTTTAGTTTTTTCCTGCCTTTGTTTCCCCCCCCCCCTCCGTACGCCTTACCATAGCCATGTGTGTGTGTGTGTGTGTGTGTGTGTGTGTGTGTGTGTGTGTGTGTGTGTGTGTGTGTGTGTGTGTGTGTGTGTGTTGTGTGTGTGTGTGTGTGTGTGTGTGTGTGGTGTGTGCGTGGTGTGTGGTGTGTGTGCGTGCGTGCGTGCGTGCGTGCGTGCGTGCGTGCGTGTGTGGTGTGGTGCGTGCGTGCTGCGTCGTGTGTGTGTGGTGTGCGTGGTGTGCGTGTGTGTGAGTGTGCGTGTGTGCGTGTGCGTGTGCGTGTGTGTGGTGGTGTGTGTGGTGTGTGCGTCGTGCGTGTGTACGTGCGTGTGTGTGTGTGTGTGTGTGTGTGTGTGTGTGTGTGTGTGTGTACGGTGTGTTTGTGTGTATGTGCGTGCGTGCTGTGTTGTGTGTGTGCGTGCTGTGTGTGTGTGTGTGTGTGTGGGCGTGGTGCGTGCGGCGTGGGTGTGTGTGTGTGTGTGTGTGTGTGTGTGTGTGTGGTGTGGTGGTGTGTGGTGCGTGCGTGTGTGTGGCGGTGTGTGTGTGTGTGTGCGTGTGCGTGTGTGTGTGTGCGCGCGCGCGTACGTGTGCGGGGCTGCATTCTGAGGAAGCCCGAGCGACGATGTCTCGCGGATGTGTCTGGCTCTTATCCCGATAAGCTTAGCCGTGTTTAAATCTCGACAACTTGATCTTCTGTACACACGCATGTTCTCTGGCCAAACAGTTGCAGCGCAGAATGAAAAGCAACGAGAGAAAGATGAGAAAGCTTACCTGCACTTGGGACTAGGGCGGTGTAACGACGCAGAAAACAAATTGATTCCGAGGGCAAGGTATTTCCTCCGCTTCGTGGGCACTGGACGCGGGAATGTTTCGTCAACGTGCCACAAGGGGGCGCGCACGGTAAAAAAAAAACTGATTTGTCAGCGTGTTGCCAGCGACGCGAACAGGAAGGAGAAAAAATGTGCAAAAACTGATTTGTCAACTTGTTACGAGAGACGCCAACGGGAAGGAAAACGTCAACAACAACAAACTGGTGTGTCCGCTTGTTCCCGAGCGAGGCGAAAGGGAAGGAGAAAAGTGCAAAAGGTGAGTTGTCAACTGGTAACGAAGGACGCCAGTGGTTAAAAAATCAACAACAACAAAAAAGAGATAACACACACACACACACACACACACACGCGCGCGCGCGCGCGCGCACGCACACAGACACACAATCGCTTTGGCAAAAATTGACACTGCGCTGGTGATGATGATATCTGACAGCTTTCTCTTTGTGCACTACACTGCATTGCATTGCCACTGACACAACCAAGGGAACATGCTGCATTGCCACTGACAAAACCAAGGGAACATGCTGCATTGCCACTGACACAGCCAAGGGAGCAGGTTGCATTGCCACTGACACAACCAAGGGAACAGGTTGCATTGCCACTGACACAACCAAGGGAACATGCTGCATTGCCACTGACACAACCAAGGGAACATGCTGCACTGCCACTGACACAACCAAGGGAACATGCTGCATTGCCACTGACACAGCCAAGGGAACAGGTTGCATTGCCACTGACACAACCAAGGGAACAGGTTGCATTGCCACTGACACAGCCAAGGGACATTCTGCATTGCCACTGACACAACCAAGGGAACATGCTGCATTGCCACTGACACAGCCAAGGGACATTCTGCATTGCCACTGACACAACCAAGGGACATGCTGCATTGCCATTGACACAACCAAAGGAACATGCTGCATTGCCACTGACACAACCAAGGGAACATGTGCATTGCACTGACACACCAAGGGAACATGCATGACGTGAGCCCATGCATATTGCCACTGAACAACCAGGAACATGCTGCATTGCCACTGACACAACCAAAGGAACATGCTGCATTGCCACTGACACAACCAAAGGAACATGCTGCATTGCCACTGACACAGCCAAGGGAACATGCTGAACGCTGAACCCTAATGCTACATTGCCACTGACACAACCAAGGGAACATGCTGCATTGCCACTGACACAACCAAGGGAACATGCTGTATTGCCACTGACACAACCAAGGGAACATGCTATTTTGCCACTGACACAGCCAAGGGAACATGCTGAACGCTGAGCCCTGTGTACCCACTGACACAACCAAGGGAACATGCTGCACTGCCACTGACACAACCAAGGGAACATGCTGATTGCCACTGACACAAGCCAAGGGAACATGCTGAACGCGAGCTAGTGCGATGCCACTGACACAACCAAGGGAACATGCTGCATTGCCACTGACACACCAAGGGAACAGGTTGCATTGCCACTGACACAGCCAAGGGAACATGCTGAACGCTGAGCCTAGCTTATTGCCACTGACACAACCAAGGGAACATGCTGTATTGCCACTGACACAACCAAGGGAACATGTCGAACGCTGAGCCCTAGTGCTATATTGCCACTGACACAACCAAGGGAACATGCTGCATTGCCACTGACACAACCAAGGGAACATGCTGAACGCTGAGCCCTAGTGCTATATTGCCACTGACACAACCAAGGCGTGCTTG
>JABMCL010001385.1:205000-210000 GCA_018857735.1 Alviniconcha marisindica
ACGGTAAAACTATCTGTGTCGCTGTTGTACTAAAAGCATCGTTTTTAGTATCAAATCCCTTCCAAACGGATTGATCGACGATCATAGTAAACACCCCTCCCACCAACCACCCATCGAAAAAAAAAAAAAAAAAAAAAAAAAATCTTCAAAGTCTCTTTACCGTCATAATCCACCTGGCTAACCTGACTAGTGGCCTACAGATCTCTGGGAAACCACCACAAATCATTGTATGGCCAGGTACGTCTTTCTGTCCCAACACGTGTCGAACAAAACGAGCTGGGGCCCTATTGTAGCGTGCTTTATTGCCTTCCAACGGTCGCGAACCTGTTTTAGCTGTTTACCCTGGCAGTTATTGAAAAAAGATCTAGCGTGCGTATCTTCCTTGTACCCGTGTTTGGTGTGTGTGTGTGAAACGCTAAACACGGTCTAGGGAAAGCATTCAGATTTACTGATTCAAATCTCCCTTGCCGAAACTCCGCGACCCCAACGTTAAACAACCCCTGTATAATAGACAGCTTCAAACGGACCATCACTTCGTAGTTGAATTTTGGGTCAATAAAGAACTGATAAAGGAGATTAAAGCCAGCTTTGAAGAGACAAATCTGACTGAGAAATTAATAACAATAAAATCTCTCCTGGCATATTATGCTTACACCGTCCTCGTTGGCAACTGGGAAGATTTGATTTGGTATAAGCTGAAGCGTCTTCCGTCAGATTTACAGAACGGGAATTGGGGGATGTTCGCTATGATGTGAGAAACGTAGATCTATTACCCGGCTCCCAGGCACAGAAAAACCCTCGCATCAACCTCGGGGTACCTTTCTGTGCCGACTGCAGTAATGTTTACAGATTTGCAACCAGTCCCAATCCCACTGTATACGAGTGCCATTAGTCCCAACTCAAACCCCCAACCCTAACGCTACCCACAACGAAAATCCTTGACACTGGGACTGGGTTCGTGACAAAGGGACTAGATGATACTCAATAGGACTGGGACACAGAGGGACTAGGAAACAATGGGACTTGAACGCTGTGGGACTGGGGCACAATGGGACTGGGACACAGTGAGACTGGGACACATGGGACTAGTACATAATTTGACTGGGACACAAAGGAACTGGGACACAGTAGGACTGGGACATAGCAGGTCCTTCGTTCTGTTCTCTGTGATGTCAGTCAATTCTGTTCTTCCTCATAAACAGGAGATCTTACCTATAATTGTTTCCACAGCTCTCTCTCTCTCTCTCTCTGTTCCCACGACCCTCAGCGGATATCATTTACCAAGCCCCGTAGATTTACACTTTCTCCGCGGTCATTAACAGACCCGAAAATTATTGCAGGTCCGGACGCAGTAAACTTCGCTGAGCTAATAATTCTGTCGTCACCAACACGCTACCGCGCTACTGCCCCTGACGTTGGTGTCGACCAAAGCGGGGAACTTATCATAACCCTGTCCTGTGCTTTATGGTAGTGAGAAGTTTACTTCACGCACCCATAAACAAGTGGAGCCACTTCGGTCTCTCGTGCTACGTCCTCCCCTTTTTCTTGAGGTGCCAAGAGTTGACACAACACTCGTGAAAACAATGTAGCCGGCTATCTTCCTACTTTCTCTGACCCCGCCACGAGTGGGGTACCGTGGACTCAGAAAGGCGAACCGGACCGGAGACGAAGCAGCACTGTGCTGACTCTTATTTCGGTACCCGTTCCACCCCCGTGTTACTGCAGTAGCTTCCCAGATGATGATGAAATGCTGCTTTACGTCCACAGAAACCGTAGGCTTATTAGGGACGGGAGCCCAGCCGGACGGCCACATTGACTTTCACACAGTCCTGAGCTCTGGGGGCTTCCCAGCTCCTTCAGTTTCATTTTCGTTCCCCAATAACCTTTTCCACTAGACGGTGGCGTGAGTCTGGAAGCCCTTTTACAAAACTGGGTCGCGCGTGCACAACGTCATATCTGAAGGTCACGTGTTACGTCCGGTTTCAAACTAGCAACATTGGAAAAGAAAAAGAAAAAAGAAGAAAGAAAAAAGAAAAAAGAAAAAAAAGGAAATGAGGGGGAAAAACTTCCCAAAGTGGTACTAAAAAAAAAAAAAAAAAAAAGGTCAGTCCAGTTGCAATCTTGTGGACAGCACGAACCCGGGCAGGGACAGAACCTATTTTTACATCCGGTTTTTTGTTTGTTTTCCGCTGTAGCTTGTGACACAGATTCGCCTAGACGCTGCGCATGAACGAGGCAGACTTGCACGTGCGATTCGACGGTTTCGCTTTAACCTAAACAGCACTTCATTCATTTCATCCCACACTAAGGGGCACTGTGAGCGTCGCGGCTTGCCAACTAGCAGTGAGTTGGTTAAAGATCAAGTCACTAACCAGCTCACCATCTCTGCGAGTGCGAACGAAAAGACTTGTCCTCTATCTCGAATGGGCACCTGCACAGTGCCGAGTAGGCAAAACCAACTGCACGTGAACAACTCGAGCAGAATGGCTTTTCCAAGGATGACCCAATTCAAGTGAGGGCTTTAAACGTCTGCCGTTTGTTTTGTTGATCAACACGGAGAATGCAAACAACACACACGCACGAATATGAATTGATGTACAAGGCATGCAGGTGTTTGCTCGAATTTGAGAAACACAGGCAACGAACGCACACGCGTGCCGTGAGAGAGAGAGAGAGAGAGAGAGAGAGAGAGAGAGAGAGAGAGAGAGAGAGAGAGAGAGAGAGAGAGACAGACAGACAGACAGACAGACAGACAGACAGACAGACAGACAGACAGACAGACAGACAGACAGAGACAGAGAGTGTGAGAGAGAGAGAGAGAGAGTTATTGGCAGGCGCACACAAACACACAGACACACACACTCCAGACACCACCCCCACCCCCCCCCCCCCCCCCCCACACACACACACACACGCATATTCACTCACGCCACGCACGCACGCACTCACTCACTCACTCTCGCTCACTCACTCACTCACTCGCTCACACACACGTAGGCTCTCTCTCTGTTTCTATCTGTCTGTCTGTCTCTCTCTCTCTCTGTTTCTGTCTGTCTGTCTCTCTCGCTCTGTTTCTGTGTGTGTGAATGTGTGTGTGTGTGTGTGTGTGTGTGTGTGTGTGTGTGTGTGTGTGTGTGTGTGTGTGCTCTCTCTCTCTCTCTCTCTCTCTCTCTCTCTCTCTCTCTCTCTCACACACACACACACACAGACACACACACACACACAAACACACCACACCACACACCTGGCCTAAAGAGAGGGGCAAGACAAGCAGGTGACGGCACACGCACAGCAGCACGGCGCAAGAAGACGAAAACCACCGGCACAGCCGCTCCGCTCCTGCTTCTGGACCTGCCGCAAGGCGTTCGACTTACAGCTCTGTCTGCTTGCCGGATGTGAGGCGATGCGGAACGGGACAAGCGAAAGCACAGACAATACCAGTCTGTCATAAATATCTACCAGCATACCTACCTCTTCCCTGCCTCTTTTTTTTTTCTTTTCTTTTTTTCTTTTCTCCCTGATATTTGTCTACCTCTCGCCTCTGAAAACCACAGATCTATTTTTTCCGCATCCTAGGTGCTACATGCAGCCTTAATCTTTTTCCTCCTTCACTCTCTCTCCACGCACCCCCCCCCCCCCCCCCCACCCGGACTCCGTCCCCCTCCCACAAGTCACTTTTTTTTTTTTTTAAATGCATGCTTTTCCTGTATGATCATAACACACATACGCTGTGTTTTAATAACGTGACAGCACAAAACAGGCGCAAAGGTTCGGCAGGTCTGCCTTTGTCGAGCGATTATGTACGCTATCGCCAGGCCCAAAACAAGGAAACTGTATGAGGACGGTGCCATAATTTTTCTTTTTACGTCTTCTTCTGGTAAGTGCCGAAAGTACTGATTGGGGAGGAAGAGTTTTGGTGCAACACCCCCCCTCCCCACTTTTTTTTTTTTAACCCAAAGGTGGAAGTCGCAACACCTTTGCGTACATTCAGTTCTTCTATTTCTTCTGGTCAGATCACACCCCCTGGCTGGACCCATTACGCCACTGTACACCTTTTGTTCTCTGTTTAACTGACGTGATTCATTTCATTTATACAGAACGTGCTTGCTGACCCATACCTTACAGTTGGGAAAAGAGTTGAAGAACAATCAAGCAAGTCTTAAACTGGAGTTAGTTCGTTCCTGGATTTTTGCGTCCAGTCAATCTCACAGGGTGACGTACATCAGGACGAATCATAAGTTCACAGTTACTCCTCACCAGGTCCAAATGCACATCACCAAAACACAATGATGTAAAAAGCTGGGTCACAGCTCTACACGCATCACAATCAATAGCTAACAAAATTCCTTCCTCCTCCTCTTTTCTTCTTCTTCTTCTTCTTCTTTTCTTCTGTTCTTCTTCTCCTATCTTCTCAGCCTCTCTTCTTCTTTGTCCACTACGCTGTTGGCCGTTACAAGCTCGTAACTTTCATCAAAGAGAAAGAAACGCGCTGCCGAAGTTCTTAGTACCGCAGAAGGCTTTTCCTCTGAAAGACAATCTCAAGTGCTATCAAGGTCTCGGCCATTTTAACACGCCATCAACGAAGAAACCGAAACAACACAACCACATCATAAAAACGAACGACCCCCCCCCCCCCCCCCCCCCCCCCTACACACACACACACACCCAACCCCCATCCCGCTCCCCCACCGAAAAAAACAACAAACAAAACAAAAACAAACGTCCGCCATAAAACCGAAAACCATCACAATCAAAGCGCACTCCTTGAGCAAGCATGCAGTAGGCCGACGACAAAACCGCCGAGTCGGTGATACAGCCGGGCGATAAGCATTCTTGCAGATTGCGGCAGCCCAACTACAAGGGAGAGGTGTGGAGAAGGGTCCATCATTGCCCCAATAAATCTGTCCACAACGCTCTAAGCCTACGAACGACGACCGCTTCCGTGTACCGCTTGTCGAGTGGCCTGGAAGTGTCGCGGCCGCTTTTATAGTGTTCGGGTT
>JABMCL010001385.1:215000-222500 GCA_018857735.1 Alviniconcha marisindica
AAGTCTCAGCACAAGAGTAACCAAAGGTTTATTTTCTCTACACAAGTAACTAATAAGATCATATATCAATCGAATGTTATCTCCAATGTATCTGTTGGCCATAAACCCAGTTTGGTCCTCATTGATCAAAGAAGGAAGAACGCTTTTTAAACGCTTGGCAATACATGCAAATTCTATTTTATAAACAACATTAAGAAGTGAGATTGGCCTCAGTTTTTGATTAAGTCTTTTGATTTATCTCCTTTTGGTATGCATATTATTACCCCCTCTTTCTGTGTTGTTGATAATTCACCTTTTCTAAAACCATCATTTAGTGATCTAACAACAAAGGAACCCAGCTGCAACCAAAAGAACTTTAAAAAAATTCAGCAGTAAAACCGTCGGAGCCAGGGCTTTTGTAATTTTTCATATTTTTAAGCGCAAGACTTGCTTCAGCTAAAGTAATTTCCCCTTCCAGCGAAGTCTTTTCCTGCAATGTCAGCATAGGAATATCTTCAGCCATATCTAATATTTCGCAGTCTTCTACTTCTCTTTCAGAATATAATCTTTCGTAAAACACTTTTACTTCTTTAATAATGTCCTTGCTTTCATATATTTCTTCTCCATTATTCAATGTAAGTTCGGTCATTTGTTTACTTATATAAATATGTTTCTCGAGGCCACAAAAGTATTTTGTAATTTTTTCACCATCGGCAATCCATCTCGCTCTCTAGCGAAGCAGGACTCCTTCCATTCTCTTGTCTCTAATCACGACTAGCTCCTGCTTGTCCTGCTCTAACTTCCTTTTTTCATTTTCAGTCAAAACTATCTTAGCTTCTAAACTTTGAATACTGTTTTCTAAATCTTCTTCCTTTTTTTCATCCAGACGTATTTTCATTGCAGCATAAGAAATTGTCTTTGATCTAATTTTAATTAATAATACATCTAAAAAAAGCTGGTCTGATATAACAAATTGAATATCACATTTCGGAATTTTGGAAAGCTGTTCCCGTATGTATGGTAAAGCTACATACTCTTCAACTACAGCTTTTATAACGTCATTAATTTCTTCCGCAAAGAGTTCATCTTTCAATAAAGAATTATTAAATTTCCACAATAGTTTGTTTTTAGACTCTTTCCCTAATGTCAACGTCACTGTGATCATAGAATGATCTGTTCTGTACCCAGCCTTAATGTCGGCATTTGTAACAAAGATGGACAGAAGGTCTGAAATCAAGAAAAAATCGAGTCTACTTTGCTGAAGCGGTGTATTTCGACGCCATGTGTATATTCTCATTTCGGGATAAAGTTCCCTCCAAATATCCAAAAGGTCAAGATTTTTTCATTAGATTGTCCACCTGTTCTTGTGCTTTGATATTATTATGGTGCTTATAATTGTAATAGTCTAATGTATATTCCAAGACTAAATTCCAGTCACCTCCAGTAATAATGTTTTCAAAACCAACATCGTTTATCCGTTCTTCAAGTTCAGCGTAAAACTCGGGATCATCACGGTTAGGCCCATACAGACTGACTATCCAAAAATCCCTATCCATTATTGTTACAGTAACAAATAAGTAGTTTCCTAAGATATCCTTGTACACTTTTTTTCTCTAAAAATTCTAAATTATTGTTGAATAATATGGCAACTCCTCTCGAGTTGGTGTTATACGATGCAAAGTAAGACTTATATCCCCACTCAGCCCGAATACAGTTCTCCATTTTGGGGTCTTTTTCTTCTTTTATTTTAAAACTCCCTCTTCTTCTTCTTTTTCTTCTTTTATTTAAAAACTCCCTCTTCTTCTTCTTCTTTTATTTTAAAACTCCCTCTTCTTCTTCTTCTTTTATTTTAAAACTCCCTCTTCTTCTTCTTGTATTTTAAAACTACCTCTTCTTCTTTTTCTTCTTCTTCTTCTTCGTTTATTTTAAACTCCCACTTTACGAGTGACGGACGACTCATGCCGGGAGAACGATGCACACGGCAAACTTCCACAAAGGTAGGCAACGGGGAGAGAGACAGAGGAGGAGGGGACGGGGGCGAGGGTGGGGGGGGGGGGGGGGGGGATATAACGGCAGACGACAAAAACAGTTATGCAGGAGCTTTAACCCCTCGTAAATACCTAACGGCGGCTGTGTCGGGTTAGGGCGGATGAAGCGGCTGGGTCGGGCGGGTTCAGAGGCTGGCTGAGGTGATGCGGCCATCTCCTGAGGGCCGGGAGCACAGACCCGTATCATCAGCCCAGCGTAGAACTGGCCAATCCACTGTGTGTGTGTGCGTGCGTGCGGTTGTGTGTGCGTGCGTGCGTGCGTGTGTGTACGTGTGTGTGTGTGTGTGTGTGTGTGTGTGTGTGTGTGTGCGTGCGTGCGTGCGTGCGTGCGTGCGTGTGTGTGTGTGTGTGTGTGTGTGTGTGTGTGTGTGTGTGTGTGTGTGTGCGTGAGAAAAAGACAGTATGTGCATGATGTGTGTGTGTGTGTGTGTGTGTGTGTGTGTGTGTGTGTGTGTGAGAGAGAGAGAGAGAGAGAGAGAGAGAGAGAGAGAGAGAGAGAGAGAGAGAGAGAGAGAGAACGTGCATGATGTGTGTGTGTGTGTGCGCGCGCGCGTGCATGTGTGATAACCGTTACACACACCATAGTCAAAGACATGAACAACAATCGATTCATGGACGAAACGGACAGTCCCGCTCATCTGTCTCTTAATAACGTTCCCTCATCCGCTGAATCTCACAAGTACTGGGCGGTTCAGGTTGGGTTGTTAACTCCCTTGACTTTTGCCTGGCATCGCTTAAGTCCCTTGGCTGCTTTTACTTCCGGTGCGTACTTTCTTTACAATGGAAGGCGGTGACAGTGAATTTGCGAATTTTACACTGCCAACTTTAAAGGCAATTTTGGAGGCCCGTAGTCAGAATGTGTCTGGCAACAAGCAATAACTTGTTGCTCGTGCTATAGGATGCCCCAAAATGCTTTTTTCCCCACGAAATTGCGATCTTCTGGTCAGCCAAAGCAAAGACACTTTGTTTCCACCCTCCATCCCCTTTACCCGGTATTTTTTGCAACTGCAACAGTAGTGGAATTTGTACTGCTTCGCAATTCTAGGTTCAGCTTCCATTGTTATACACAGCGTGAAGCAACGCCTACTCAGAAATCGGCCCGGAAGTTACGCTGCGACCTCTCGCGACTTTTTGCGCGAAAGATGACAAAGGGTATTCACTCGTGCAAACTAGCTTCACTGAACCGCCCAATACTCCCAGGTGGTGAGACTTTCCATGTGCAATTATTTTTTCCCTGCATTTATACGAATATGTATCTATACGGATGAGTGCCCCTCATGATTGTCGCTTTTGCACTCCGATTTCCGGTGGACGTTGTTCAGAAAAGAAGAAGCATAAACACCCTGCCCAAAACGCATCCCCACTCGTTACCGGGCGGACTCAGAACTCCTCTTTATCTGGTTGTAAGGATCCCGACTGTGTCGCCTGCGTTTACTTGAAGCGACGAGTGGGATGCATATCAACAATCTTAGGCTACTTTAAACATTTATGACAGAAAACCCTCTGCTGTTGCATTATTATTAGGTTCAGGGAACTACATCTAAAGCTACGGTTGTAGACCAAGCGAGAAAGAGATTACAGCTCCTATAACACTAAGCGAGAGATAGATCACTCGTTTCAAAAACGCAGCTGACTGCGCATTAAAAACACAGTGCAACGTATGTATGCATCTTTTGATCGGAATTTTTGGAACCCCTTTCTTGTCTGTTCTACAATCCGATCTGCACGTAGATGCAGGAGTTGAGTGCATGCCGTATATGAGCTAAATGTCGTCTTCTCTTTTGGCGTAACGAAAAAAAGCGACGAGTTTAAATGTCTATGTATTTTTGATGGTTGTGAGGCGTGTAACATTAAACAGGCAAAGCTAAGTCAGCGTTTACACAAAGCGAGCGAAAGGGGGAGACAATTAAGCTAATCTTGAATTGCTCTCTAGGTATCTGTCTTCTTTCTCTCGTCACAAACCCGAGTACGCAGACAATAAAAGAAGAGAGAGTGTTCCACACAAAGCAGCAGTTAATGGCGGAGCCAGACTAATATCACCGGGAAGGGAGGTTCCGTTTCTAGCAAGTGCCGCACTTGAGATCCAAGGGGGATGTGATAAGAAAATGTTACTTCCACCCCAGAAAACAACTGTCTTTTTACCGCAAAGTATGCGCCGAGAAGAATGCATGGGCGTTAGGGTTGCTGAGTTATGGAATTGATTTTATTGTTTGTTTTGTTCATTGTTTTTTGTGTTGCTGTTTTTGTTTTTTCTGTTATTGGTTGCTGTTGTTTTAGGGGGTTGTCTCAGACTTGCTGCATGACCAGATAATAAACAAAACTGGCACAGAGAGAGAGAGAGAGAGAGAGAGAGAGAGAGAGAGAGAGAGAGAGAGAGAGAGAGAGAGAGAGAGAGAGCAGACTGGCAATTATAATGATCACTGTCGAACTGAGACCGTAGTGAAAGCAAATGAGTGACACACATTTTCATATTCAGTGACGAGTCCTATTGAAACACACCTTACGTGCATTCTTTGGTGAGGCGTGCCGTCCAACCTGGGAAACTGTCACCTGCATTCCTTCAGTTTTCCGGAGATCACCCTAAGGTAGTTTATGAACAAAAATGTCGTGTTCCAAGTATGTTTGACAAATAACGCTGCAACCTCCTCTGGCTGATTACTTTAGTTAGCTAGTTAGTTATCAGTCATCCGCGAAGGTCATAATTATTAGCGTAATCTCACTTCATCATAATTATCACAAATAAAAACCCGAGGCACTGTTTTGCGAACGCAGGCCACTTTTATGCTTGAGAACGACTCGAGAGAGAACAAAATGAAGATGAACTGTAAAAGGGAAACTTTGTTCGGATCTTTACAGGGAAAGCAGGAAGTATTGCTGGTAGTAGGTGGAACATGGAGGGCTATATCCTCAGTGACTTTCCTGAAGTTTGCATGTGTATTTCTGCTGATGTCCAAATCAGGATGCAAGTCCGTCGAATCGACCTCTTAGGTCTTTGTCTTCTGTTTGATTGTATTTGCGTCGTGCGTACCTCTGATATGCATGTTTGTCTTTATGTTTGTTTATGCATTGTTCATTGTGAGGTTGCCATTGTGAAGAGAGGGTTAAGTGCATTGTTCATTGTGAGGGTGCCATTGTGAAGAGAGGGTTAAGTGCATTGTTCATTGTGAGGTTGCCATTGTGAAGAGAGGGCTTAGTGCATTGTTCATTGTGAGGTTGCCATTGTGAAGAGAGGGCTTAGTGCATTGTTCATTGTGAGGTTGCCATTGTGAAGAGAGGATTAGGTGCATTGTTCATTGTGAGGTTGCCATTGTGAAGAGAGGGTTCATCTCGAGGCGAGGCGAGGCGCTCGATAAGCGCTCATTATTAATAGTATTATCTGGTGAACATCTCAAACTGACGTGTTCTTTCGCCCCAAGGTTCACTCACTCAGCTTTCGCCGAGGACACTGAGGGAACCGACCTACTGGCGCCGTCTGCAGGGGAAGCGCAGATCTCTCCCGCGACAACGCTTGTCAAAGCGCATTATCTTCAAAGCGCCGGCGTTTTGGAACTCCTAACTCATGAAGCGATATTATTATTATTTTGATCAACACGAGTGTTATCATTTAATGAACTTGACAGCATCTGTGTCTGGTATCACCAAAAGGCGACTGTGCAAGATTCTCGCCTGCATTTGCCCCCTGAACTGCAACTGCCTACCTGCCTGACACGGGCGTTCCAAAGAGAGAATTTCATTTCTGGTTCGGTTGTGTTGCTTAATGTCCTCGGATGTCTGTTGACACATTAGGGACAAGCTGAGACCAACGCGTGAGCATGGTTCAATAAATCTTTACGTCCACGGAAACCAGAAGGCTCGTTAGGACGGACAGCTCAGGACGGCCACCCGACTCTCACACAGCTCCTGAACTATGGTTTCATTTCTCTTGCAACCCAGCCATTTATCTCCTGTGTGCAACGGCTCACAGCACGCGGCTCTGTCATTGTTCAGCACATGAATTATGCAACGCTCTCAGCAGCGTATCCGTTCTCCTGACGGTGCAGTAACCAAGAGCGCACATCTGCTGTCACACCCAGTCCCCCTGAGAAACAATTACGACATGCAGTCTTCAGATTCCACGGTTGCCGAAAAAAGAAAAAAAAGAAGAAAAAAGAGGAAAAAAAGAGAGTGGTTCGCTTATTACATATTCTGTGCGAGGGAAGAGTTCCCCGCCCATCAGTACCCCCCTCCGTCCAGCCCCCCACCCCCCTTCCCTTTCTCTCCCCCCCCCCCCATTCCCCTTTCCCTAGACAGTTTGCGGTCACGTGATCTTTAACCTGGAGTTGTGGGAAATGTCGCCAGGGCCGCATTGAAGGCTGACTTCAGTAAATATTTGAGCCCCGAAACACTATTAATTCCTGTAATTGATATGTTCCGCAGAGCTCGAGCTCTCTCTCTCTCTCAAAAAAAAAAAAAAAAAACCTCTCCCCCATCTCCGAGCCCCCTTATCTAAGCAAAGATCATCCAGAGAAGAGTCAATAATCACTATCCCCGAGGCCCACTGTCCCTCGCTTTGGATGATTTTCAAGAAACCAATACAGATCAGTTTTACTTTTTTTTAACTTTATTTTTATTTTTACAATGGACAGATAAACATAGGAACCCCGCAGTCCAGGTCCACGCGCCAGGCTCGAACCCCCCCCCCCCCCCCCCCCCACGCACACACACACACAACGTGCACACGTTGGCTTGCTTCTCGGCGAGCGACCCAGTTTGTTTTTGACTACGTTTGATTCCTTGTCCTTTGCTTCGGAATGGGCTATGTGCACCAGTGTTGAGAAATAGCACATAAAAGAATACATTATTATTCTAGGTCAAGGCATTGAGGCCTGTGAAAGGAAGCAAGCTATGAATTGCCCGGAAAACCTTTTGCATACACGCCTCGCATAATTGTATAATTATTCAGTATCATATTTTGGGATTATCATTGTTTTTGTTGTACTCATTGTAAAATCGCCATACGCACAGTGTGGCTTTTCAGTTCCGAAGCTAAACTCGCCCCGTGAATGAATGAAAACATTTTGCTTGTGTTTCCTTCCGAGAGGGCAACTTTGGCTTGTTTCAGGTGTGTGTGTCCCGCGATTTAAAACTAATATGTGTGCTTGGCAATTGGGTCACAGTGTTCCGTTCCACTTTAGATAAGACCCATTGCTTTTTTTCTTTGCTTTTTCTCTCTCTCCTCTGTGGCCTGTGCAGATTATGTGAGGTTATCAGCATCTCCCGCCCCCCCCCCCCCCCCCCCGCCCCTTTTTATTTCCTATTGACCCCCCTCCCTCCTGCTCCCGACCCACTTTCTGCTTATTCGTGATTTGACTTCTGTCACAAACACATGTTGCTTTAGAGCGTGTATAAAGTTAACCCTTTCACTGCCAGAGGGAATAATTGTAGTGTTGTCATTGAACACTTAGGCTTGGGGTGGTGGTGGTGGGGGGGGGTG
>JABMCL010001385.1:227500-272500 GCA_018857735.1 Alviniconcha marisindica
CTGTCCTGTGACTTTGTCCATCACTTCCTACTGAAACATTAAAATGGCTCTCATCGCTGCCTATCTTAATGCAGAAGTCATTATGGTGGTGACAGTGTATCGATAGGTATAATTATAATCTCCCTCTTCCCCCACCTCCATACCCCCTTCTCCCCTAATAAGCCGTACGGTTTCTGTGGACGTTAAGCACCATGTTTACATACTTACTAACGTTCATCATTTCCACAAGTTAAAGAGAGAGTGGGTTGGGGGTCAGAGAGAGGGAGAAATGCGGGGCGGAGAGAGAGGGGGGTGGGGGTGGGGACGTCATGTTCACCGTTGTGACACAGTTCACGCTCTGTCTGAAGAAGGTTGTGGGTTGAAAATGAAGTGTGTGTGTGTATGTGTGTGGTAAGTGTGTTGTGTTGTAAGTATGTGTGTGTGTGTGTGGGGGGGGGGGGGGGAGGGGGGGGGTAAGTGTGGTTGTGTTGTAATTGTGTTCAGTGTGTGTGTGTGTGTGTGTGTGTGTGTGTGTGTGTGTGTGTGTGTGTGCGCGCGCGTGGTAAGTGTGGTGTGTTGTAAGTGTGTGTGTGTGTGTGTGTGTGTGTGTGTGTGTGTGTGTGTGTGTGTGTGTGTGTGTGTTCGCGCGCGCGCGCGCGCGTTGTGTGTTTGTCTGTCTGTCTTCGCGCGCGTACGTGTGTATGTGTGGCAGTGTGTATACGTAATAAACATAATGTTCCGGGGCGCTTTTGTTCATTTGCAACTTCTCTTGTGAAGCGAGTGCCGGTCATTTTATTATAAACGCTGTGATTGCCGCTGTCAGTGTCGTATCGTTGAGTCTCTGCTGTATCAGCCTTGTAGGATTGTTGGCCTTGATCACGTATGCGGTTAGGGCTTTAGCGTAAGGTTACAACAGCGCACTGAAATTCTCCTTATTACTGTTAGCAAAGATTTCCCCTTACGGACTCTTCGCTGTTAGTATTAAGACACCGAGGTGGCTCGGCGGCCCCGGCCCGGCCCGGCCCGGCCCGGCCCGGCCCGGCAGTCTGGACCCCCAGAGACCGTAACACTAGCCCTGCCGCTGGGCCAAAGCGACTCGCAGCCACGAGATTGACAAGCGAGGAAGATTTAGTTGCCCCCGACACGGATTTACAACTCAGCAGCTCCGCTATCGTAGCCACGCATCTCTCGGCACTTGCCAAGCGGTCGGCGCCCTGCGCGCGCGGTCTGTTCAAAGCTGGCGGCATCGCGCGAGGGCTCGGCGAGAGTTGATCGAGGGCTGCGTGAAGACGGCGGCGTGTGTGAGGGCCTTAATTCTGGCGGTGCGGGCTTGGCTAGTTAGTTAACTTGGCCGGTACTGAGCGAGGCTTTGACGCACGCACATCGATTTTGTTTGTTGTGTCTGCGTTTGATTCTCTCTGTGTCTGTTTCTGTTTCTCTCAGTGTCTCTCTCTGCCTCTGTCTCTGTGTCTGTCTGTCTGTTTCTGTGTGTGTCTCTCTCTCTTTGTACGTGCGAGGGGACTCTGGCTGTGTCCGTCATGTGTGTGTGCGTGCGTGCGTGCGTGCGTGCGTGCGTGAGTGCGTGTGCGCGCGCACGCGTGTGTGTATGAGAGAGAGAGAGAGAGAGAGAGAGAGAGAGAGAGAGAGAGAGAGAGAGAGAGAGAGAGAAAGTTGTGTGTGTGTGTGTGTGTGTGTGTGTGTGTGTGTGTGTGTGTGTGTGTGTGTGTGTGTGTGCGTGCGTAAGTGTGTCCGTTCGTGCGTGTTGAATGGGCACTATAAAACATCTCTCTCTCTCTCTCTCTCTCTCTCTCTCTCTCTCTCTCTCTCTCTCTCTCTCTCTCTCTCACCACACACACACACACACACACACACACACACACACACACACACTCTCTCTCTCTCTCTCTCTGCCTACCTATATAATATACTATGTAAATCTTGTGAATAAACGTCACTAAGAACAATTTACTAAACGGAGTCGGTGAAGAAAATAACTCGACAATTCGTCCCCTACGCAAACTCTCTCGTCGCAGCGGCTTTGTTATTTTAACGGTGACCTCGTTTGGGAGGTCACGTAAATACTTGCGTGGCCCAGCGAAAGCCGATGCTTCAGTGCGTAAAACTGTCGTAACGGGCCATTCGTTTAAACTGAGGTAGTGATATTATTCATTGTTTGGAGACAGTTTACTAGTTATAGACTAAGGACTCCGCTTTAGGCTTACGTCTACGTTCCAATATCAGCTTACTTCAAACTGATCAACGACGCAGGCTTGTTTTGAGAGAGAGAGAGAGAGAGAGAGAGAGAGAGAGAGAGAGAGAGAGAGAGAGAGAGAGAGAGAGAGAGAGAGAGAGAGTAGCAACACCGTGAGAGAAATCAGTTAACGTGACGAGTTCACTCACATGAAACATATATTTAATGAATTTATTGACAGAAACCAGTCACTGACTTTGTCGATAGACACCATGCTGCCAATGAATTTACTGACAGAAACCAGTCATTGACTTTGTTGATAGACACCATGCTGCCAATGAATTTACTGACAGAAACCAGTCACTGACTTTGTTGATAGACACCATGCTGCCAATGAATTTACTGACAGAAACCAGTCACTGACTTTTTTGATAGACACCATGCTGCCAATGAATTTACTGACAGAAACAAGACACTTTTTATGACAGAAAACTGCCACCCATTTCACCGACAGAAACCAAATCCCGAAATAACTGACAGAAACCAGCCATTGAATTTACTGGCAAAAGCTAGCCTCTGAGTTTGCTGACAGAAAGAATTCAGGGCCTGAATACAGGCAAAAACCAAGCTCTAAATTTGACACCAACCAAACACCGAAGAGAAAAAGGAGAAAGAAATAAGCTTCTTTTGACAGAAACCGGCCACTCACTCACAAGAAATTTATTGTCGGAAACCAAGCCACAGAATGTATTGGCAGAAACCAAGCCACTAAATTATTAACAGAAACCAAGCCACTGAATTGTATTGACGGAAACCAAGCCACTGAATTGTATTGACGGAAACCAAGCCACTGAATTTACCGGCGGAAACCAAGCCACGGAATATACTGGCGCCGGGAAACCAAGCCACTGAATTTATTGTCAGAAACCAAGCAACTAAATTATCAGCAGAAAGCAAGCCACTGAATTTATTGACGGAAACCAAGCCACTGAATTTACCGGCGGAAACCAAGCCACGGAATTTACCAGCGCCGGGAAACCAAGCCACGGAATTTATTGTCGGAAACCAAGCCACTAAATTATTAGCATAAACCAAGCCACTGAATTTATTGACGGAAACCAAGCCACTGAATTTACCGGCGGAAACCAAGCCACGGAATTTACCGGCGCCGGGAAACCAAGCCACGGAATTTACCGGCGGAAACCAAGCCACTGAATGTAATAGCACAAACTACCAGGCCACTGAATTTAGTGACGGAACCCAGCCAAGCCACGGAACTTATTGGCAGAAACCAAGCCACTGAATTCATTGACGGAAACCACTGTGTGCAGTTTCCTGAGCAAACCAACAACATAGCGAAGCCTTTCGTTCACAGGCCAAATTGCGGCCCAAGGAGTTCCGGCTCTTAAACGAAAGAAAAAAGAAGACTTGAAACTTGAGGAGCGTCAGAAAGTGTCGAGAGCAACGTTTAGCGAGAAGGATAGATATCTCATTGACAGATCTGCTTTGAACCAGGACGAGGGCTGAAATGAAATATTGATGTATGCGTGTCACACAGTGGCCGGGCGGGTGGACAATGGTATCTATGGTCATCGGTTGTCCCCGTTGGCTAAAGACAGGCGATATTTTACCTGGTGACATGGGAAACTTCGTATCGCAGTCAGGTAGTCAGAATGATAATCAAACACTGGCCGGTTCGGCAGAAGTGGAAGGTGCCACGGTGTATGTGTGTACGGGGTGGGTGGGTGAGTGGGGGGCTGATGGGGTTGTAATGTGTGTGTGTGTGTGTGTGTGTGTGTGTGTGTGTGTGTGTGTGTGTGTGTGTGTGTGTGTGTGTGTGTGTGTGTTGTAGTTGTGTGTTGTGTGTGTTTTGTGTGTGTGTGTGTTGTGTGTGTGTGTGTGTGTGTGTGTGTGTGTGTGTGTGTGTGTGTGTGTGTGTGTGTGTGTGTGTGTTGACATACGACATGCTGCCACTGAATTTACTGACAGATCCAGTAAACACACACACACACACACACACACACACACACACACACACACACACACACACACACACACACACACACACACACAGGGCGGCGATCTAGCTCAGCAGTAGAGCGGCGAACTCTTGATGGAAAGGTTGCTGGTTCGATCCGCGGCAGGAGCGACGGGAGAATTTTCCCGGAGTAAACTTTCCGTGCTGACTCTTATTTCGGTATCCGTTCCACCGCCCGTGTTACAGCAGTAGCACGTAAAGGACCCCTGTCGTCCTGCCCAAAGTGCAGGTGACAGGTTACAGCTAAATACGCCTATATAACCTCTCACTGTGAACTTCTATTTATATATAGGGAAGCTGGTCGCCCACCTTAAAATTTGAACAAGAAAACACACACACCACACACACACACACACACACACACACACACACACACACACACACACACACACACTCACACACTCACACACACACACAAATGGAAAAAGACGGAGTACAGCCAGAGAAAACGAGACAGACAGACAGACAGAGACAGAGACAAAGACAGACAGACAGATATACAGAGACAGAGAGAGACAGACACACACACAGAGACGGAGAGTGAGAGACACACACAGAGGGACACGCAAAGAGAACGAGAGAGAGGGAGAGAGAGAGAGAGAGAGAGAGAGAGAGAGAGAGAGAGAGAGAGAGAGAGAGAGAGAGAGAGAGAGAGAGAGAGAGAGATGAGGAAAGAGAAGGCGAGATTGTCTATATTCAAAGCTTCAGTGTGACATGCACAGCGATCTGATCTTCCGCTCTTCTTGCAATAGGGTATAGTTAGGTCAAGGGTGTTGTCAATTTCAATCATATCCATATCACAACTTATGACTCGATCCAGTTTCCGTGCCTCTGCATACTGATATCAGTTTCGGCCCGTGCAGCTAACACGAGGATATAGTCTGAATAACCACCTCACGAGCGACTGAAAAGATCCTTGCTGTGAGTTCAAAGTGACAAGAACTTGCTGTAAATTGCACGCCAGTGAAAATAACTTGCTCTGTATTTTGAAGTGAAGAGAACTTGCGTTGGATTTCAAGCGAAAGCACGGTGCCATTGACTTCAAATCAGCAAACAATTTGCTGTGGATTTCAAGTGAAAACACATTTCTCTTGATAGTTCAAGTGAAAACAACCTGCTGCGAATGTTTCAAGTCAAAACACTTTGCTGTGGTTGTTTCAAGTCAAAACACTGTTGCGGATGCTTCAAGTGAAAAAAAAACTTGCTGCAGATTTCAAGTAAAAACAACTTGCTGCGGATTTCAAGTGAAAAGAACTTGCTGCGGATTTCAAGTGAAAAGAACTTGCTGCGATTTTCAGGTAAAAATAACTTCCTGTGGATTTGAAGTGAAAAGAACTTGCAGAGTTCAGGTAAAAACAGCTTGCTGCGGATTTCAAGTGAAAAGAATTTGCTGCGGATTTCAAGTGAAAAGAACTTGCTGCGGATTTCAAGTGAAAAGAACTTGCTGCGGATTTCAAGTGAAAAGAACTTGCTGCGGATTTCATGTGAAAACAACTTGCTGCAGATTTCAGACGAAAAGGCTGCTGCAGGGTTGAAGTTAAAAGAACAAAATTTAGCTGTGACACACCTTTTCAGTAATTTAGTTTGTTTAACTCATGCTGTTTGCCTTGAGCTTGCTTTACAGGTTACATATACACGTGATTGCAATGATGATGACGGTGATAATATGACCGTAACGACGACCAATGACGATGATGAAAGAGAAGATGATGATGATCGACGCTGCTGTTACAGTATGTTTACAATGCCGGAGACTCTCCCTGCGAATGTACACTGTACACTGACACCGTTGACATGGGGGAAAGCAAGAACAAGAACAAAAGGAACCAGAGGCGTGATACAGAATGATTTGAGACAATGACGATCTGATAAGATCATCAGTGCTGAAGAAGGAAATTATATGATTTCAACTATGAGCAAGATTTGGTTTTTAGTGTAGTGCGACAAACTGCATGAAAGTAACAACCGAAAAATACACAAACAAAACAAAACAGAAACTAAACCTAAAACATCAACGAACCAACCAGACCACCACCACCACCACCACCACCAACAACAACAACAATCACAACACATGCAGAAATACGAGACAACAAGAAAGGTTATATTACAGCCAAATCAACCTGCACATCAGTGTGAAAAAGGTGAAAAAGATTCCATTATTTCTTCCATCTTGCTTCTTTTCTTTCTTCCTTTACGTGAAATTTCAACTGCAATGTCAATTTTCTTTCAAACCTTCAGAGGGACGTATACTGAAACCTGTTTACTCTCTCTCTATCTCTCTCTCTCTTAGATTTTGACTGAACCTAAACTACAATCCTTGTAAAATAAAGTTTTCGAGTTCTCTCTCTCTCTCTCTCTCTCTCTCTCTCTCCTCTCTCTCTCTCTCTCTCCTCTCTAATTCAACGTTTATCAGTTATGGGGTTTGAACATTCGCATTAGTAATTGACTTACCTGTGTACACCTCTCCGGGTCTGAACTTATCCTCTGACGGGGTCCCTTCGAACGAAATTTTAAATCCATTGTCTCCTGATGTCTTTTGCGCGGTGGTGTGAATGGGATTCCGATCGCAGATGGCTTTGACGTAGGATGCCACCGCACTCACCCCACCTAACCAGCTGCAGAAGCAGACGACACAAAACACCCAAGTTATCGTCTGCATCTTGGCTGCGCTGTAGACCCGTGTACTCCCAGTGCCAAGAGAGATGGAGGCCGGAGGGAGACACAGAGAGAGATGGCAGGGAGGAAATTATCAGGCTGTCGCCTTGTTATGCCCACGGTAGCTCACATTGAGGACAATATTCTGGAAGAAATCTTCCCAGCACACACACACCTCAAAGATCGACGCTTCTCCCCTCCACGAAAACTTCCACATATATAGTATAGGCCCGCACACTGTGGATTTTTCTTTGAAAATCCAAGCACAAACAGAAACAAAACAAAACTGTCGAAGTAATCCGGCACCACAAGGCACGAAAATGTATACTCCACAAATTCCAAGCCTGCGACGAACGCCTTCGACGAACGCGGTATAAAAAATATAATCTCAGAACACTGAGTGCAACGAGTGTTAGAGAGAGAGAGCGAGCGAGAAAGAGCGCGCGCGTATATAGAGACAGTTGGGACTACTATTATAGCACCGTGGCTGTTCAAAGCAGCAGGCAAGCGTTCACCTGAGAAGACGAAAGGTAGGCTCCGACACACGATCACAGTCCGCGCTAATCTTGTCTCTGCAGCCACTCAAGGCCCTAACTCGTGTCTGATTGGCTGCAGCGTTCGCCAAGCCCCGCCCAGCAGATTAGCCCAAAGGAGCGAGCCCTTCTGTCACTCGTCGAGGGAGCGCGCGAGCTTGTAGAGTTTCAACGTGGACGGTGGTCCCGCCGTCTTTAAGACTCCAGCGTTATATTCGTGTGCTTCAGAGCTCAGGAGCTGTGTAAAAGTCCGTCGTGGCGGCCGTTCTGGGCTCCCCGTCCCTAATAAGCCTTATGGTTTCTGTGGACGTAAGGCGACACTGAGCTAAATTATGTGCTTCAAAGCCGGCTCAGGAGCTGTGTGAAAGTCGAGGTGGCTGTCCCGGCTTCCCCGTCCCTAATAGTCGTTATAGGGTCTCCGTAAGGACGTAAAGCAATATTGAACTTGAAGTCGTGTGCGGGGCCTCAGTTTTTGTCGATCTTGCTGATAAGAAGTACACGGCAAAGAACTGAACAGAACAAAAACAGAGGAAGATGCCCTTCTCTGTCTGTCTGTCTGTCTGTCTGTCTGTCTGTCTGTCTGTCTGTCTCTCTCTCTCTCTCTCTCTCTCTCTCTCTCTCTCTCTCTCCCTCCCTCCTCTCCCTCTCCCTCCTCCCCCTCCCCCCTCCCTCCCCCCCCTCCCCCTCCCTCCCTCCCTCCCTTTCTCCCTCCCCCCCCCTCTCTCTCTCTCTCTCACAGGTCTATGCAGTGTGGAGTTTAAACGACCCATATAACTACAACTACGACAAATTCTACACCTAGTGTTAAAAAAATCAAATGAACATGTCGATAGGAAGGATGGTTGTGACGGTGATTATGACAATATGATGATAATGCATTGCTTCCTTAATTATGCTTTATAACAAACAACTCCCCCCCCCCCCCCCCCAAAAGCTGACTAAAAATATTTCAAGTACCGCACATGACTATTTTACATTATTTTATGCTGTTGCTTCGTTGATACGTCTTCGTAAGTGACAAAAAGAGGCCAGGCCACTTTCTCAATTCAAAAGCCTGATTCACTGGTTATGCCACACAGTACTTCTGGTTTGAAGAAAATTGGGGGGCGGGGAAACGGGAACAGTGACAAAAAATGAAGTTGAATGAACCTGGAAGGCACAGCTCGTATCCGGCAGAATTCCAGACAGTAGAGAGTGGTGCACCAGATCTAATCCTGCCGCCCCTTCTGGCTGTGAGCACTTGTCTGCAGCCGACATGATCCACGATTTTAATTTTGTGTTGAGACACCTCTCTTCTTTTTCAACACGAGGGTTTGACGGGGAAAAAATGAAATCGAATGAATCTGGACGGCACATCTCGTTTTAGCCAGAATTCCGAACAGTACTACTACTACAGCTGCTGCTGCTGCTGCTGCTCCTACTACTACTACTACTACTACTACTACTACTA
The DNA here is from genome assembly GCA_018857735.1 of Alviniconcha marisindica. NCBI lineage: Eukaryota > Metazoa > Mollusca > Gastropoda > Provannidae > Alviniconcha > Alviniconcha marisindica. The sequence continues at coordinate 236,350 of JABMCL010001385.1, forward strand.
CTACTACTACTACTACTACTACTACTACTACTACTACTAATCGGGTCTTAGAGCGCCCTTTTTGAAATGAGCCCAAGGCGCTACATTTCACACAGTAGCCAAGAAATGCGATATAACTAAGTAAACACGGTGCTTAACGTCCACAGAAACCATAGGGCTTATTAGGGACGGGGAGGCTGGGAGGCTGGGAGGGGGTATGGAGATTGTGGGAAGAGGGAGATTATATACCTATCAATACACTGTCACCACCAGAATGACTCCTGCATTAAGACGGGCAGCGATGAGAGCCATTTTAATGTTTCATTCATTGCGAGGGACAAAGTCACAAGACGGTGTCCACAGACCACAACCTCTTTGAAGAGAAATGAGAGCCGAAGTGGAATCGAGCCGAGGCCCTTCTGCTTACCAGCCTGACGCCTTACCGCTGGGCCAAACCGGCTCACAAGCACGCGATGCCATAACAGCCTTGACTTACAGAGAGTGCATGGTGTACTAACTCTAAACCTGCAACCGCTTTTGGGCATGAAATGAGCACTGTCTTCAGTTTGTGCTGTGACACCTCTCTCCTTTTTTTACATGAAGATCTGACGAAAGAAAAAGAAAGCCTCGTAATTATCAATGACTTAGGACACAGTCCTCTTCTCCGAGGCTTCCACGCCAATCCATACCTTTCAGAGGTTAACACCATTTAAGAAACTCGCTTAACCCGCCCCTACATCGCTGTTAGTTCACGAAAACAGCAAGATTAAGGCAGAATTATGACATCCGTTAATCAACCGAATTACAGTGTACAATTACTAACATTTGGAGCGTACCACCCGCCCGTCCCTAATAAACCGTATGGTTTCTGTGGACGTTAAGCACCATGTTTACTTTGCGTACCACATTTAAGCGGCATAGGCTGATTCCGCTAGGCCAAACCGGCTCACAAGCATGCGATACCATAACAATTAACCCTGACTTCCAGAGAGTACATGGTGTACTAACTCTAAACCTGGAGGTTAGTACCTGGAGGCTTAGAGTTAGTACACCGTGCACTCTCTGTAACTCAGGGTTGTTGTAGCATCGCATGCGTGTGAGTCGGTTTGGCCTAGCGGTAAGAGTTCTCACTCAATGTGTATTGTATTTTTGTTTTGTAATCTTTATACTTTTCTGCTTAAATCAGTTGAAAAGTCACAGTGCAAGTTATGATGTGAAGGTGATTTTAGGCGGGAACGGCCGCACGTATTCGGTATCTTCTTCCTTCGTCTGTATTGCAGCCAACTTCCCAGACTATTGAAAAGCTGGGGGCGGGGTGCTGGTAGGGTGTGTGGTGCGGTTGCACGGGTGGCGGGTGGGGTGGTGGGGGGGGGGGGGGGGGAGGAGACTGTGAGATGAGATTTGAGGAAGTGTTGCAGTGTGGACTAGAAAAGAGTCCAGTGTAAGAACAGTAGCAACCTCAAACGTTCAGCAGTTCAGTAAACTCATGAAACATCTTCAGTATCCATTTCAGCGGACACTTCATTTAGTGAGATCAAAGACTATAAATACAGGTATTTGTAATCTTTGGTGAGATCATAGTTCAGGAGCTGTGTGAGTCGAGGTGGACGTCCTGGGCTGTCCGTCCTAACGAGCCTTCTGGTTTCCGTGGACGTAAAGCTGTATTGAATCATGCTTCGGCATTGGTCTCAGCTTGTCCCTAATATGTCAGCCGACATCCGAGGACATTAAGCAACACTACCTACCTACCTCTTTGGTGAGATGTGCATGGGATTACTGGCAAATGAAGGAAACTTTAAAAAGAGTTGCGTTTAGCGTCCACTTCCGATGTGCCGCTGTCAAACTCTGCTTCTGCAGACAGCAAGCAGCACGACAGAAATGTGTGGCCGACAGCAGTCCAGCTGGTGAACCGGTGTGGCCTAGCGGTAAGGCGTTAGGCTGGTAAGCGGAAGGACCACGGTTCGATACCGCTTCGATAGCTTCGGCTCTCCTTTCTCTTCAAAAAGGTTGTGGTTTGTGGACACTGTCTTGTGACTTTGTCCATCACTACCTACTGAAACATTAAAATGGCTCTCATCGCTGCCCATCTTAATGCAGGTCATTCTGGTGGTGACAGTGTAGCGACAGGTATATAATCTCCATCTCCCCCCACCTCCATACCCCTTGCCCACTTTTCCCCGTCCCTAATAAGCCGTACGATTTCTGTGGACGTTAAGCACCACGTTTACTTATTGCAGTCCAGCGACACACCAAACTTTACGGCAGTAAGGAGGAAGTGGAGAAGACAGCAACATTAGTTCATATCGCAGACTAGACTCTCAGTGTAGCGGTGATCGAGAAGAACACCAAGAAGACCTTGACCCCATCCCGTTTCCGCGAGGAAGACCCGGTGCGGTTGGCGAGACGTTGAACTCCAAGAACCAACGTCCAGCCCTCGTGTCGCTGTGATCGAGTCTTTAATCGACGCGTGCTTCTAGTAAGTAAGTAAACACGGTGCTTAACGACCAAAGGCTTATTATGGACGGGACATGCCTCTCGCGGCCTGCCGATTCTTAACCCCTTCACTGCCATGATGTCTCTTAAAAACGAGCAATAAAAGTGCAGCATTTTAAAACTTTAACTGTTTCTGTCTTATTTTTCGCCCTGGCATGTGAAAGGATTTTCATCGAAACACATATAGCATTGAATGTAGATGTTATAGGACCGGAAAAGCCACTGTCTGCAGGCGCGTCCCTGCATCTTTCAGCCGCCCGGAAGTTTTACAGGCAGGGGCAGTGAAGGGGTTAAAACGAGCCCGCCGTTGGCTGATTCGTCAGCTAAAAAGAACGGGGCGATTTGTGGACACTGACTCCAGAAACGATACATGGAGGCGTAGACCCACAAGACGTTGATGCCATCTGGAAAACGATCGTCGGAACGAAACCGTTGCGCCGCAGCGGGGTCAGTCAAACCGCTTTGTGGTGGCCTCACTCGCAATAAGAAGCCGCACACTGCACGTGCAGTACGTTTTAAGCCGCAGTAGTTCGCTTCAACAAAGTTCCCTCGCCTGGCAATGCGATCTCCGCACTCGCACTGTTGAAGGCTGGTAGACCTCGTCATTTGATGATCTTCGTGCGCCAAATTTAGACACGTTTGGCAAAAGGTTTATAAACAACTTCAAAATGTCACAGTAAATTACTTATCTCACGGGCCGCAATAGAGATTTGTCTCTCGCGAGCTCTGTGGTAGTCCTCCGTAGCGAGCTCTGTTCCCGTTGTGGCTGACTCTGTTGTCCTTCGTAGCGAGCTCTGTTTCTGTTGTGGTAGTCCCCCGTAGGGAGCTCTGTTTCTGTTGTGGCTGACTCTGTTGTCCTCCGAGCGAGCTTTGTTTCTGTTGTGGCTGATTCTGTTGTCCTCCGTAGCGAGCTCTGTTTCTGTTGTGGTAGTCCTCTGTAGCGAGCTCTGTTCCCGTTGTGGCTGACTCTGTTGTCCTCCGTAGCGAGCTCTGTTTCTGTTGTGGTTGTCCTCCGTAGCGAGCTCTGTTTCTGTTGTGGTTGTACTCCGTGGTGAGCTCTGTTGCCGTTGTGGTTGACTCTGTTATCCTCCGTAGCGAGCCCAGTTCCCGGCAGTTGTGGCAGTGCTCCGTAGTGAGCTCTGTTGCCGTTGTGGTAGTTCTCCGTAGTGAGCTCTGTTCCCGTTGTAGTAGTGCTCCGTAGTGAGCTCATTTGCCGTTGTAGTTGTCCTCCGTAGCGAGCTCTGTTCCCGTTGTGGTAGTCCTCCGTAGCGAGCTCAGTTGCCATTATGGTTGTCCTCCGTAGCGAGCTCTGTTCCCGTTGTGGTAGTCCTCCGTAGCGAGCTCTGTTGCAGTTGTGGTTGTCTTCCGTAGCGAGCTCTGTTCCCGTTGTGGTAGTCCTCCGAAGCGAGCTCTGTTGCAGTTGTGGTTGTCCTCCGTGGTAAGCTCTGTTTCCGTTGTGGTTGAATCTGTTGTCCTCCGTAGCGAGCTCTGTTTCTGTTGTGGTTGTCTTCCGTAGCGAGATCTGTTCCCGTTGTGGTAGTCCTCCGTAGCGAGCTCTGTTGCAGTCGTGGTTGTCCTCCGTGGTGAGCTCTGTTGCAGTTGTGGCTGAATCTGTTGTCCTCCGTAGCGAGCTCTGTTTCTGTTGTGGTTGTCCTCCGTAGTGAGCTCTGTTGCCGTTGTGGTTGACTCTGTTGTCCTCCGTAGCGAGCCCTTTTCCCGGCAGTTGTGGCAGTGCTCCGTTGTGAGCTCTGTTGCCGTTGTGGTAGTGCTCCGTAGCGAGCTCTGTTCCCGTTGTGGTAGTCCTCTGTAGCGAGCTCTGTTGCAGTTGTGATTGTCCTCTGTAGCGAGCTCTGTTCCCGTTGTGGTTGTCCTCCGTAGCGAGCTCTGTTCCCGTCATGGTAGTCCTCCGTAGCGAGCTCTGTTCCCGTTGTGGTTGTCTTCCGTAGCGAGCTCTGTTTCCGTTGTGGTTGTCCTCCGTAGCGAGCTCTGTTCCCGTCATGGTAGTCCTCCGTAGCGAGCTCTGTTGCCGTTGTGATTGTCCTCCGTAGAGGAATCAAAATCCATGAATGGAACTGGCATTTCGATGAAGGTAAATTTGTCTTGGTCCGACAAGCAGAACGCATCTTTTTCTTTTCTTCCGAAAGTCAGCTCCCTTCTGACTGTCTAGTACCAAACAATATAGCGGGCTCGGCAAGACAAAGATAGAAAGCACGACTATCCCGGAAGCATTTCACGAAACGCATGCCGCGAAATGTTTCCAAGCCAGAAAACCCCATTTCCACCCTGGAAGGCTGAACGTGGGCCGTGTTCTTAATTCACGTATGGAAGCTGCAGCAGGGAAGCTGCCATTTCTCGCTCCGTTTTAGAGTCTCTTTCACAACTGTCATAGACTGTGATTGCCTATTCCTCACCGAAGATCGTCCGGTCAGCAAGTGCCTTACCGCGAAGTGTATCCAAACCCGCGAGCCCTGTTTACACTGTGGAAGCTGATTTATTCGTTTAGTTTTGACCTTCCCGTAGTTATGCTGTTTTATTCCGAACAAAACATCAACAACAGTTAAATGGGTCTGAATGTCAAAAGTAATTAGAATATATCGTTCAATGTAATTCCAAAATTTCTTTTTTACCAATGGGAAGAAGCATAGTGCAGGATGTACATGTGAGGAAAAAATCATACAAAGACGTGTGAATGCGTGAGTGAGAGGAATATTGTAACGATGGATGGATGTTTCGGAATAAACGCCCAGCAATTTTTTTTATTTATTTTTTTAAATGTGGAAGCTTGAACGTGTGCAGTGTCTTGATTAACGCAAGGAAGCTGTGACAGCAATGCAGCCATTTATCGTTCCATCATTTTTAGGGTGTCTGTCACAGCTAGGATTGTCTGGTCAGTAAATGGTGCGTTTTCAGACTGAATAGATATTTTGCTGACAGTGTAAACTAAAAAGTTTTCTTTCTTTTTTTTCTTCCCCCTCTTCTTTTACATCTCTTCTACTTTTTTTTTTAAATTGTGCTTTTTAAAAAGTTATCTCACTACAAAAGAAAAGAAAAAAGATTTGAAAGTCTCCCCTTCAATTTTTCGCGTCACCGAAGCAGCCAAGCCTTGATAAAAGCGGACAATGGTGCTCTGTGTCTGCAACGACAAATTGGTCGACTGAGTTGTACCCCTTAAGTGTAATCATCTCCGCCAGGGGGCGTCAATATTCATTGCAGGTGTCAGATTGTGGGCAATTAGTGACAGCGGACGTATGTCTCGAGCGTCGCTCCCTCTTTTCAGCCCAAGTCGCTGGCTGAAAGATGAGAGGAGAGAAAATGACTCTTTTTCAACGTTTCGAAACCTCACTTTTGATCAGGGCTGTGTTTCGCTTGAATAGCTGTGCCACCTCACCGCAGTCGGAGTCACCTGTGACAAGGGGGTGTTGAAAAAAAATGGGAGAGGAGGCGCCTTGCTCGTAGGTCCACTGAGCGAGTGATAAAGAATTAAAGGGACCATGCTGCCTTGTTTAAAACCCAGAGTTCAGGGGCTGTGTGAAAGAAATCATAGTTCAGGAGCTGTGTGAGAGTCGAGGTGGACGTCCTGAGCTGTCCGTCCTAACGAGCCTTCTGGTTTCCGTGGACGTAAAGAATTATTGAACCGTGCTTCGGCATTGGTCACAACTTGTCCCTAATATGTCAGTTGACATCTGAGGACATTAAGCATCACTTCATCATCATCAGCTGTGTGAAAGTCGAGGTGGCCGTCCTGGGCTTTCCGTCTTAATGAGCCTTACGATTTCTGTGGACGTAATGCAACACTGAACCGTGCTTCGGCACTTGTCACTGTTTGTCCATAATATGTCAACCGACATCCGAGGACATGAAGCTCTACTTCATCTTGTTTAAAACCCAGAGTTCAGGAGCCGTGTGAAAGTCGAGGTGGCCGTCCTGGGCTTTCCGTCCTAATGAGCCTTAGGATTTCTGTAGACGTAAAGCAACACTGAACCATGCTTAGGCACTGGTCACAGTTTGTCCCTAATATGTCAACCGACATGAAGCTCTAAATCATCATCATTGTTTAAAACGCCGGGTTTTCTCCAGCGGGTAGAACTAAGGCCCAAATAAGGCCCAGTACTGAAAGGACTTTGTTTTGTCCAATTAAGAAAACGAGTTCCTTTCTCGGTGCACCCAATGACCCGACAAACTAAGATGCGCCCTCGCACCGCTTGATGATGATGATAAACAGAACGCTTGAGCACAGACAATTCTTTTTAAAGGCCACGGTGAGCGACATGCGAGCCCTGACACTTGCCGGTGTTTCCTTCATCCGATCCCGATAATCGTTACTCCCGAAACTCGTTTTCTAAATGCGAAATAAACCCCACCGTGTGCCTTTTTCAACGAAATCCTTATTTTCGAGACTTCGGACTGATCGCTCCTATACGTTAGACTTTTTTTCTTTTTTCTTTTTTTCTTCCTTTCTTTTCTTAGTGTTCTCAGCTACACAGTTGTTCCGGTTCCGGTTCCGGTCATGAATGTCGTTTTCTTTTCCGGCTCCTGTCTGCAAGTGAAGAGTTCGGTCGTCAGCGGTGAATCGGCTCGTTTTTATTCGTTAGACCTGTTTAACGCCAAGTTGTCTCCCGACAGGTACTAACTGGCAGGGACCGAGATCTCAGGAGGTGGGAGGGGGGATGGAGGGGGAAGGAAAGGAACTATACCTAACGCTACACTGTCACCACCAGAATGATTTTGAATAAAAGAGAGAGAGAGAGAGAGAGAGAGAGAGAGAGAGAGAGAGAGAGAGAGAGATTTTAAGGATTCATTCACTGTGTCGGGCAAAGTCACAAGACGTTGTCCATAAATCACAACTTTTCAAGACAAAGGAGAGCCAGCCAACGTGAGGAATTGAACCGACGTCGTCCGCTTATCGTGCCAGGCCGGCTCACAAAACTCGTTTTGTTCAGTTCAGTTCTGCTTTACGTACACAGAGACCATATTAAGCACTATTAGGGACGGGGAGCCCAGGGAGGCCACCTGGACTTTCACACAGCTCCTGATGTTCGTTCAATGTCGCTTTACGTCCACAGAGACGATAAGGACTATTGGGGACGGGGAGCCCAGGACGTCCACCTCGACTTTCTCACAGGTCCTGAGCTCTGGCTCTCGGTAAATCTCTTCTTCTTGTTCAGTGTTGCTTTACGTCCACAGAGACCATACGGACTATTAGGGACGGGAAGCCCAGGACGTCCACATCTTCTTTCACTCAGCTCCTGAGCTCTGACAGTGTGTATGTAAGTAAACATGGCGCTTAACGTCCACAGAAACCGTAAGGCTTATTAGGGACGGGGAGAAGGGGGGAAGGAGGTATGGAGGTGGGGGAAGAGGGAGACTATTATACCTATCGCTACACTGTCACCATCAGAATGACTCCTGCATTAAGATGAGCAGTGATGAAAGCCATTTAATGTTTCATTAATTGTGAGGGACAAATTAAGTCACAAGACAGTGTCCACAGACCACAATTTTCGAAGAGAAAGGAGAGCCGAAGCGGATTCGAACCGAGGTCCCTCTGCTTACCAGCCTAACGCCTTACCGCTAGACCAAAACTGCTCACAGTTTGTTTGTTCCAGTGTTGCTTTACGTCCACAGAAACCATCAGGCTTATTACAAACGGGGAGCCCGGGATGGCCATCTCGACTTTGACACAGCCCCTGAGCTCTGAACTCGTTTTAAAGTAAAAGTCCAAGGTTTTTAGTATGCAAAATGACCATCGAAATGATTGACAAATGAGTCACTAGTTTCAGATTTAATGAAATAAAAAATAATAATAATGTTTAATTGGGGTTTTAATCGATTTTATTTTCTGTAGGCTTTCCCGGAAGTGACGTCAGTATGGGGAGTCAGTGCGGTTGGCATCTTAGATTCTTCAGTAAACTGTGTATGCGTGTGGTCGACAAAAAAGTTAACTATGCCGACCTACTGTGTTTCCGCGAACTGTAACAATTCGCAGACGACCCCAGGTATAACAATGCACGAGCCACCGCGCAATCGACCCGCAGTGAGGCGAAAGTGGATTAAATTTATACAATTCAAACGAGCTGACTTTCTTGCTGCGCCACATCACGCCCATTTGTGTAGCGAGCACTTCAGTGAGTGCGATTTCGCAAACCCCATGGAATACCGCATGGGGTTTGCTTCGAAGCTGACACGATGTTCCGGTACTCTTTCAAAATCCTGCCTGACAGGCTCAAACTGATACGGCTGTATCCTTGTGGGTCTCTCGGGCAAAGTATCAGTTTCGTCTTCGGAGCTCGAGTTGGCCATTTTGCAGCGACTCCCCAGAGTGACGTAGTAGGCATATGGTCACGTGATTTGGGCGTCATGGCGACGCTTTCTGTACGACAGAAAATGCCTTTTTTCGTGCATTTATAACCCTCAAATCACAGTTTCACCTACGTCATCGTTCTCAGCGAGCTTTAACGAAAATCGTGTCAAAAATCACCGCTAACCTTGGACTTGTCCTTTAAGGGGTGGTCCCTTTAACGCTACTGAAATCATGGGTGACGAGAGTGGGTATTCAAGAAAAAGAGGATCGAGACACAACGCTGCTTGCAGAAGGCGAGTGACGAAGTATAAGTGTGGCTGGCAAGGACGGGAAGATAAAAAGGTTCGCTCCCAGGGCATGCCTTTCCCGGCCCTAATAAGCCTTAATATGGTTTCTGTGGACGTAAAGCTCCATGGAAGAAGAAAGGCATGCATTGAAAGGGGCGAACATCTTCGTAATTGTTTTGACATGCTGGTGGTCCGCTGCCGATTTGCAAAGTTAGGTCATGTCATATAGGACACCGGCGAAGGACACTCACCGAGAAACCGCTTCCGGCCTACCTGTCTGCACTAAAGGTGCTGATACACGGGTAGTGAGCAGTTTCGGCGGTAAGGATGAGGAGAAGGACTGTTCGAACTTCATGCAGTCGGACCCGTCCGTCTAAACTTACTGGCTGCCACACGACACAGCCGAAACTGTTGGGAGGAGGAGGAAGATCGACGTATTCAACCTTACTGCTACTCGAGAAACAAAAACATTCTCACGAGGAGAGCGTATTAATTTGCAGTGTCTTTGCTTTGAGTGAGAGAAAGAGAGAGAAAAAAGAAAGAAAGAAAAAAGACGAAAAAGGAAAGAAAAAGGGAACAGATAGGCGTGTGGCAAAACTATCACACGTCCTTTTAACGGTAGACCTTTATGGCCACAAGATGTCGTAGCCATAAAAAAAGCTCTATTAGAAATTTCGTTTCCGCTTGGAACAGCGCGAGGGTTGTTTTCGTCGTAATATGCAAAGTGGCTGTGCGAGCGCTCATTGGCTGGCGGATGTAGTTCATCCGTTCGTAATATAACATGCTTTATTGGGAACTGACAGATTGTAACCGATGCTCTGAGTCGTTTCAACCGTACTGCTGTGCTGATACACGATCCGTTTGAGATGACGTTAGACGGTCCTCCTCAACGAAGCAGTCCAAACAGCTTGTATATCAGCGCCTTTAGGGAGAGCAGGGCGGTAGTCATAGTTCAGGAGCTGTGTGAGAGTCGAGGTGGCCATCCTGGGCTGTCCGTCCTAACGAGCCTTCTGGTTTCCGTGGACGTAAAGAATTACTGAACCGTGCTTCGGCATTGGTCTCAGCTTGTCCCTAATATGTCAACTGACATCTGAGGACATTAAGCAACACTTCACCAGCAGGGCGGTAGTTATAGTTCAGGAGCTGTGTGAGAGTCGAGGTGGCCGTCCTGGGCTGTCCGTCCTAACGAGCCTTCTGGTTTCCGTGGACGTAAAGCTATAATTATTGAACCATGCTTCGGCATTGGTCTCAGCTTGTCCCTAATATGTCAACCGACATCCGAGGACATTAAGCAACACTACCTACCTAGCAGGGCGGTAGTCGCTCCCTGGGCACTGGCCCGGTTTGGCCTGACTGGTAATTGGATGACCTCGGTCAGAGCTCAGGAGCTGTGTGCAAGTCGAGGTGGCCGTCCTGGGCTTCCCGTCCCTAATGGTCCTTATGGTCTCTGTGGACATAAATGTGAGCCGGTTTGGCCTAGCGGTAGGGCGTTAGGCTCGTAAGTAGAGGCATCTCGGTTCGAATCTGCCTCGGCTCTTCTTTCTCTTCGGAAGTTATGGTCTGTTGACACTGTCTTGAGACTTTGTCCCTCACAATTAATGAAACATTAGAATGGCTCTCATCGCTGCCCACCTTAATGCAGGAGTCATTCTGATGGTGACAGTGTAGCAACAGGTATATCATCTCCATCTCTCCCCCCCCCCCCCCCACCTCCTGCCCGTCCCTAATAAGCCTAATGATTTCTGTGGACGTTAAGCACCATGTTTACTTACTTCACCTCCATACTCCCTTTCCCCCGTTTTTCCCCGTCCCTGATAAGCCTTGTGGTTTCTGTGGACGTTAAGCACCATGTTTACTTACTTACTTCACCTCCATACCCACTTTCCCCCGTTTTTCCCCGTCCCTGATAAGCCTTATGGTTTCTGTGGACGTTAAGCATCATGTTTACTTACTTACTTCACATCCATGACCCCTTTCCCCCGTTTTCCCCTGTCCCTAATAAGCTTTATGGTTTCTGTGGACGTTAAGCACCATGTTTACTTATTTACTTAGTATGTGGACGTAAAGCAACATTGAACAGACTTCGGTTCAGTGGGCCGGTGTGGCCTAACGGTAAGGCTGGTTAGCAGGGGGACTTCAGTTCGATTCCGCTTCGGCTCTCCTCTCTCTTCAAAAGTAATGGTCAGCGGACACTGTCTTATGACTTCTTCTTCCCCCCCCCCCCCCCCCCAATTCTTCTTTTTCTTCACTATTCCTTCTTTTTCTCCCCCCTCACTCCCCCTTTTCTCCATCCTCATCCTTTCCACCTTCTTCTTCTCCTCTTTTTCTTCTTCTTCTCTCCCACCACCCTCTTTCTGCTTCCCTTCTTCATCACCTTCCTCTTCTTGTTGGTGCTCTTCCTTCTATCGTAATGCCTCGGCTCTTCTTTCTCTTCGGAAGTTATGGTCTGTTGACACTGTCTTGAGACTTTGTCCCTCACAATTAATGAAACATTAGAATGGCTCTCATCGCTGCCCACCTTAATGCAGGAGTCATTCGGTTGGTGACAGTGTAGCAACAGGTATATCATCTCCATCTCCCCCTGGTCCTAGAGGTCTGACGAGGTCGACATTGAACTGCAGCACGCTAAAACCACGTGTCTCATACTAACTACGTTTTGACGACAACTACTGTCAGGTATGTAGAGCCTGGACACATCGGAGAGGTCACAACCTGAACGTCACCTTTGTCCTCTCAGCGGCCTGGGTCAGACGTAATCTGGTCAAAAAGCTGTGGACACCCTGACCTGTTAGCGTGCCGAAAGTGTGCATCTCGCCAGTGTCCTCTGTCCTGTCAGCGATGTCCATCTCACACTTCGGGCGTCAGCCAGTCTTTGCCACACAATGTGCTGGTGTGACTGGGGCTGGCTTTTGTGCCTAAGTGGCACGAGGTAACCTGTTCACAACACGGTGGATTCAACGTCAGCCAGAGTCTTTGCCACACAATGTGCTGATGTGAGTGGGGCTGGCTTCTCCTAGTGTCATAAGGTAACCTGTTCACGACACGGTGACCTGATGGATTCAACGTCAGCCAGTCTTCGCCTTTTGGGCCTAGTGTCACAAGGTAACCTGTTCACGAGACGATGGATTCAACGTCAGCCAGTCTTCGCCACACAGCATGCTGGTGTAACTCGGGCTGGCTGGTCCTAGAGTCAGGTAACCTCTTTATGACACGGCGACTTGGTGGATTCAGCGTCAGCCGAAGTCTCCATCACAGAATATGCTGGCGTAACTCCGGCTGGCTGTTCCTAGAGTCAAGTAACCTCTTTACGACACGGTGACCTGGTGGATTCAGCGTCAGCAAAGGTCCTGGTAATAGAGAGCTAAAGCTGGTTTGACTTTGTGGTGGATCCAACTTCACTAAAATCATCGTAACACGACGAGCTGGTGTGACTCGGACTACACGTAGGCCTAGTTGTCTATGTAGCGCCAGACTTTGTCTTCGTGGCACAGTGACTTGGTCGATTCGACGTCAGGCATTGTTTTCGTGGTACAGTGACTTTGTCGATTCGACGTCAGGCATTGTTTTCGTGACAAAGCGATTTGGTGGATTCGACATCAGGCATTCTCATCGTGACTCAGCGACTTGGTGGACTCCACGTCAGCAACCGTCTTCGTGACAATAAATAGTGACTTGGTGGTTCGAACTTCAGCCAAAGTCTTAGTGGCAGGTAAAGCGACACATCTCTTGAAGGACCCAGCGCATGACGCACGGGGAAGACGTTAACCTTTGTCTGGGTGATAGGGGGCGTTTCACAGTTCAGGAACTGTGTGAAAGCGGAGGTGGCCGTCCTGGGCTTTCCGTCCTAATGAGCCTTACGGTTTCCGTGGACGTAAAGCAACATTGAACCATGCTTCGGCACTGGTCACAGTTTGTCCCTAATACGTCAACCGACATCCGAGAACATGAAGCTCTACATCATCATCATCATCAGGGGACGTTTGGGTCCGCGTCAGCTTGACTCAGATTAACTCTCCGCGATGTTTCCGTGACGCCCTCACATGGTGTGTTATGGTGAAGGCACAGAAGTTACGGTAAACATGGTGCTTAACGTCCACAGAAACCATGAGGCTTATTAGGGACGGGGAGAACGGGGGGAAGGGGGTATGGAGGTGGGGGAAGAGGGAGATTATATACCTATTGCTACACTTTCGTCACCGGAATGACTTCTGCTTTACGATGGGCAGCGATGAGAGCCATTTTAATGTTTCATTAATTGTGAGGGACATTGTCACAAGACATTGTCCACAGACCACAACTTTTGAAGAGAAAGGAGAGCCGAAGCGGATTCGAACCGAGGTCCCTCTGCTTACCAGCCTAACGTCTTACCGCTAGGCCAAACCGGCTCACTGGCAGAGAAGTTAGTTAGGCCTTGGATTTTAACGTCCCGTCAACTGCACGGTCATACTCCGAGCATCGCTTTCCGGCAGCCTCCTCTAAAACTCTGCCAGATTTGGTTACGCCACTGAAGTGGCACTCTTTATTTCCGCGCAGCTGTCCACCGAGGCGGTCAGCGCCCTCCCAAGAAAGGTTTGGGTATTGATGACTGTGGAAGCAACCTGGCGCACAAGCACCTACGTAAACATGAGAAGCATGCTCATACAGGAGCTGTGTGAGAGTCGAGGTGGCCGTCCTGGGCCTTCCGTCCTAACGAGCCTCGTGGTTTCCGTGGGCGTAAAGCAATATTGAACCATGCTCACGCATTGGTCTCAGCTTGTCCCTAATATGTCAACCGACATCCGAGGACATTAAGCAACACCGAAAGGAAGGAAGAAAAGACGCATCCGCCCCGGGTTAAAAAAGAAGAAAAAAGAGTTCCGTCTTGATTCAAACAATTTTGGTTTTATTTGTGCTGGCGTAAGCAACGTGGTCAGTTATAGAAAAAACGTCTGATATAATTTGAGTTGTCTGTTACAAACCTATTGCCGTTTGAGCATCATCGAAAAACTGTTCGTTAGCTGACAGTTTTTCGAGAGCTATGGCGTAATCAACTATGGCAGTGGTTGGAGGAAGGATGTCGTAAACCAGTGCTTGGAGTTTGCTGCACAGTGTCACCTCAGGACGAATGTGAAAGTAGAAGGGGCGGAGGGGTGGGGGCGGGGTGAGGCGGAGGGGGGGGGGGGACCACTCTGTGACATAATCAAGTTGTGTGTGATGCATCAGCTAAAGTCTTCTTGGTGCGTAATTTGCGCTGAGAGGAGATTTCAAGCAGATGCTCCGTGACAAGCATATATACATACTATCGGTGTGTTTTGGGTGAGCTGGCTGTCAGGCAAGCTTCGTGACACAAGGAGTTGGCGGGACCTGGCGAAGAGAAAGGTGCTCGTGACAGATCCACTTTAATGAAATTCACAATTTCCTAGCGTCTCCTTCGCAAAACAACAGGTGGCCATCATAACTGTTGCTGAAATTAGAAAATACGCGCGCGATTTCCGGTTTGGAAACAAAATGGCAAACAGTATGCAAAATAGATCTGGATGTACGGAGTAGTGGGCCAAGCCGAGCAGTCCACGACTGTAGTCAAAATCAGAGAAAACAAAACGACGCTCTACAAATTCAGTGCTCATGCCACAAGCTACTGCTTAGGAAGGAATCTTCGTGTGGACCTTGACGGATCAGAGGGGTCTGGACGACTCCACAAAATGCCAGACTATGCCGATGCAAAGAGATAATGGTTAGCAGCACTGCGAATTTTTCATCCACCAAAAAACTTATTTGTCTGTTCGTTTCATTTCCGCCACGAAAGCCGTCAGACGAAATAATGCTCCTGAAGACCTGTTGCATGCGTTCAACGTCTCTCATGTAATGCCATCGCAAACTGTGTAAAAACAAATCCAACACCAAGGAATGATTTAACACATAACATAACATGGAGGCAGAACAGGAAAACCGGGTGTACGGCATTTATTGTGGCACAATAATCTGTGGACTGTTTTGGAATCTGACCGTTCGAGGATAAAGACCTTGCGAGCGGAAAGTTGTGAGTTCAGTAATCAAGATGTATCTATGATGGTATCTATGCGCTCGAGAAAAAGAAAAAAAAAGCCTTTATGTGCTCCACCATGACTCTCAGAAGTTTCATAAACTTTGCCTTTGAAAGTTGTGAATAACTCTGAGGATAGGGAGCGCGGATAGCTAGCTCAGTGGTTAGAGCGCCAAGCTCGTGATCGAAAGGTCGCGGGTTCGAGTCCCGACAGAAGCGGCGGGAGAATTTTCTTCTCCGGGGTCAAGTTTCTGTGCTGACTCTTATTTCGGTATCCGTTTCACCCCCGTGTTACCGCAGTAGCATATTCAAAAACGCGCTATAAAAAGCTAGTCACTCATCTAGAATCACATGCGACAAGAGCTCGAGGGCGGAGAACAGCGCTATATAAAAGCGATAAAAAGCGATCAACAACTCTTGAGTGTTTGTCATGACTCGGTTCGCGTCAGGGGTCAGGCATAATCAACTTGACACACAGTGACATGCTGGCTGAGTCTACTGAAGGTTTTGCGTAGTTACATCGGGCAAGATTTTTACAACGACGTGAAGGAGTCATACGTAATATATATATGACTATGCCACGTCCACAGACATCAACCACACCAGAGATCTTCCTTTTGTTCTTCCTCTTCCGATTAATGGCCACAATCAACCAGCTGACTATTCTGCCACTAATGTAAAGGTGTCTGGCGGGTGGAAACCAAAGACAGCCGGTTTGGCCTAGCGGTAAGGCGTTAGGCTGGTAAGCGGAAGGACCTCGGTTCGATACCGCTTCGGCTCTCCTTTCTCTTCAAAAAGGTTGTGGTTTGTGGACACTGTCTTGTAACTTTGTCCCTCACTTCCTACTGAAACATTAAAATGGCTCTCGTCGCTGCCCATCTTAATGCAGAAATCATTCTGGTGGTGAGAGTGTAGCGATAGGTATATAATCTCCCTCTTCCCCCACCTCCTTAGCCCCCCCCCCCCCTTCTCCCCGTCCCTAATAAGCCTTATGGTTTCTGTGGACGTTAAGCACCATGTTTACTTACTTTTGGAAACTAAAGAGTTCAGGAGCTGTGTGAAAGTCGAGGTGGCCGTCCTGGGCTTCCTATTCTAATGAGCTTTATGGTTTCTGTGGACGTAAAGCAACATTGAACCATGCTTAGTATTGGTCACAGTTTGTCCCTTATATGTCAACCGGCATCCGAGGACATGCAGCTCTACATCATCATCATCATCGAAACCAAAGAACTGGTAAGCGGACGATCTCTGTTTGATTCCCCGCTTCGGCTCTCTTCCGTCTTCAAAACGTTGTGGTTCACGGATACTGTCTAGTGACTTTAGTCCTCACCGTTAATGAAACACTGTAACGGTTTTCATCGCTGCCCAACTTAACGCACAAATCACTGGGTGGTGACAGTCCAATGTTAGGTGTAGTCTACCCCTTCCCGTACCTCATGGAATCTAAGTCCCCACCAATATCTCGCCGGAGACAACTCGGCGTTAGCGGGGATAGCTCAGTGTTTAGAGCGCCAAGCTCGAGATCGAAAGGTCGCGGGTTCGAGTCCCGACAGGAGCGGCGGGAGAATTTCCTTCTCCGGGGTCAAGTTTCTGTAATGTAATGAATCAAAGAGACAGTTCAGGAGAAAAAAAGAAAAGGGATGGAAGTGTGGTGTGGTGGGGTGGGGGCGTAGGGGGGGGGGGGGGGGGGCTGCATTCGAGTATTGTTTATATAGCACTCTTGACACGAGAGTGTTCAGAGTGTTTGCTGTCACTGTGCCGTCTGACAGGTCGTTCCAGTCCTTCATGGTGGCTGGGCAGAAGAACGACTGTCTGGAACTGGTGAGACACTGGAGCTGAGTGAGAGATGTCTGGAGATACCACAGCAAGACTTTGTGTATTGTCTCTGGGCAGACAGTATGTCACACGAGATCAGGAAAAGAGGTAATTATAATCTAATCCAAACGAGGTGACCAGTGTGCTCTAGGAGAACCCCCCCCTTTTGTCTCTCTCTTCCCCCCCCCCCCCACCCCCACGCCCCCCCCCCCCCCCCCCACCCCCACCCGCCCCCCATGGCACCGCCATTTCTCTGACCTTTCTGTTTTAAGCCCGTTCTTAATTGGGCGAATGTTTGTTGGCGAACCTAGTTGGTTCTTAATTGGGCGAACTTTTCTTCGCGAACCTAGTTGGGAGTATTCGTCGAACTGCGACGAACCTGTATTCGGGGTCCAAAAAGCTTCGCTCAACATGTTCTGGGAACATTCGCCCTATTCGACGAACATTGCCTCTGATTGGCTGAGAGCAGAGCTCTCCTGTGGATGAGGAAGAAATAAAAATACAAATGGATGACGGTGTCGCTGGGTTCTTCACTCGCTTCGGAGGGAATTTGTTTATTTGTTGACTTGGGGAGGCGCAGCCTTGTCTCGGGGACCCAGAATGACATAGTAGTTAATTACCCTGTGAGGGATGATTCAAGTATATTGACTTGACTTGACTTGACTTTAGCCTACATTTTCGATCATGCTGTCTGCTGCGCGTCTGCCGCAAGTTCGGGCCGAAGCTTGCATCTCATTACAAGCCAGTTAAGAACGAAGTAAAGTTCGTCGAACTGTCCGAACCATGTTCGGCGAACTAAAAGTTCAATTAAGAAACGAATCATAGTTCGTCGAACTGTCCGAAGTATGCTCGGCGAACAAACATTCGCCCAGTTAAGAACGGGCTTTACAGCGGGTGCGGGGTGGGGAGAGGGCGGGGGAGGGATGACCAATAGATAGCAACCTGCTTCTGCGCATGGTCACTCCGCCAAGACGAAGTATTTTTTGAAGAAATAAGCAAAGAGAGAGAAAAGAAAGACAGAAAAGATGGGGGAAGAAAAGAAAGGTGGAATAGAGAGGGAAAGAAGAATGGAAAGAGGAAAGGAAAGAAAATGAAAATCAAGAACAAAGGAAGGACAGTCAGACGGAAAATTGATTTTCAACTTCCAGTCGACCTTGCAGGTCATATCATGGCGAAAAGCAGAAGAAAGGGAGGAGACAAAACAAACAGAGAACGAGAAAGAGAGTAAAGAGATGGGGGGAGGGGGGTTGGGGGGGGGGGGGTAGAGAGGGAGAGAGACAGACAGACAGACAAAGACATAGACAGAAACAGAGACAGAGACATGGAGAGAGAGAGAGAGAGAGAGAGAGAGAGAGAGAGAGAGAGAGAGAGAGAGAGAGAGAGAGAGAGAGAGAGAGAGAGAGAGAGAGAGAAGAAGAAGAAGAAGGAGAAGAAGAAGAAGAAGAAGAAACAAACAAAGCAACAACAACAAAAAGAAAGAAAGAAACAAATGGAAGAAAGAAAGAAAGAAAGAAAGAACAAAGCAAAAAGAAAAAGAAAAGAAAAGAAGAGCTGAAAACTATAGAAAAACAGCAGAAAGTAAGAAGACAGATGAAAGAAGGAAGGAATAAAAACAGAGAGAAAGACAGAAAAGAAAGAAAAAGGGAAGACAACGGGGAAAGGCCCAGCCATGCACGTCAACCCTGTTCGGTCACCAACGATGACGTCATTGTACGACTTGCACTTTTCGGCGCGATTACTTGACGGTACGATTTGCATTTCTACAACCGCCATACCGGATACCGCGTACCCATGGATACCTAACAAGAGCCTGCAACAAAAGCGCAGTGAGGCTGCTCGAGAGCAGAGAACAGCGCTATATCAAAGCGATCAACAAACAAAGTCATACGCAATGACTTCACCGACTTGTGACAAGTGACGAACGCATCGCATCCGACGGAGTCTGTCTATTGAAATGAAACAATATTGCACGTGTATAATAAATAGGTCCAAAGCGTACAATAATGCCTCCCCCAACACACACACACACACACACACACACACACACACACACACACACACACACACACACACACACACACACACACACACAACTTAATTGTATGCGTACGATTACCCCCACCCCCCCACCCCCCGCAACTAACAAAAGCTAAACGAAGTCGACTGCTAGCGTTCTGAAATAAGATCGAAACACACTAAAGGTTAAAACAAATACAAAAAAAACGCTGATTTTAATTTGACAACACAAAACATGCGCATGTGTTGTCCTATTAAAAACAGCGGTTGTGTGTGTGCGTGCGTGCGTGCGTGCGTGCGTGCGTGCGTGCGTGTGTGGTGTGTTCGGAGTTTCTATGCGTACGACAGCGTAACAGTAAGAGAATTAAGTTGAAGGTTCTACTAACAATGGTAGCTGGTAAGTTCTTACAATGTCTAGGTTCTTAAACTCTGTATTTGAGACTTCAGATTCACAGGTACATGGGTCTTTGGCCTATTCTTCTTGAAAATGGCGCCTGAAACCCGAAGATAAGGTGAAAAAGACATTTAGAAGCGGGAGGGGGGAGGGGGGAGTGGAGAGAAAGGGAGAGAGGGGGGTAAGGGAAGGAGGGGGAGGGAGAGGTAGGGAGAGCTTGGAAGAGAGAGAGAGCGCGAGACAGACAGACAGAGACAGAGACAGACAGAGACAGAGAGACAAAGAGAGACTGGCCCATAAACAGTGCGACATCATGTATCAGGAGTTATTTGAATAACGTCATAATATGATACACGGTCTGACTCACCATTTAAGTTATTTCTTGGACGTATTATCAGGTCGAAACACAATCTACCAACTCACAAAATTCACAAGTAAACGTCTGACTCACCATTTATGTTATTTCTTGGATCTTACCGTCCCGTCAACCGCACCGAGTCCCCTCAGGACAGAAATAAGAGAGAAAGGCGGAACTAATTTCTGGCAGTAAGCGAAGCCTTTAATGCTACGTTCTGACCTTTTTGCAAGCTGAACAGAATCACGTCAGAGCGACACATTTCATCAGATCGTCGGATTGACCGAGGTGGCAGACCTAGCTGCAGATTTTCTCGCTTGGTGGCGCTGGGCACATTGGGGGCTTCAACAAAGCTCAAGTCGACATATGCACATTATCTCCCCTACATGAGCAAGGTGGCGCTGGACACATTCGGAGCTTCAACGAAGCTCAAGTCGTCATCTGCAAATTATCTTCCCTATACGAACCGAGGTGCCTAATTTCTGAATCCGCGGTAACCCACCGCAGGACAGCAAGAGTGGGACCGTAATTTCTGCGTCCGCTGCACCCATTTGCGGCGGTACACTTTGCGGAGTGCAGGAAGATGTTTGACAGCACAGACAGCACAGCTCCTAACCCCCAACACCAGGCTATATATATATACTGTACACACGTGCCCGACCGAACCGGCAACTGTTGCTTTGTAATTAGGCGTCCCCCCCCCCCCCCCCTCCACCTCCCCCCCACCTCCACCTCCCCCCCCCCCCCCCCCCCCCCCCCCCCCCCCCCCCCCACCGCCAACTTAGCGTGTTTGCACTTGTTATTCTTGTTTACTGCACTAAGCACCATCCCTCTGCACCACACCAACCCTCTCTCTCTCTCTCTCTCTCTCTCTCTCTCTCTCTCTCTCTCTCTCTCTCTCTCTCTCTCTCTTTTTCTCTCTCTCTTTTTCTCTCTCCCACTTGCTCGACCGAAAGTCCCCTAAAACCACTCCTAAATCGGAACCACCATGGCGGCTTCTTCTCTTCTTCTTCTGCAGACGACCAACGGATCAGAGATCTGGCCGCTATTCACACATTAATGCATGCTGTGTTCTTTTGGTTTAAACGCGCGAATATGTGATCCTTTTGCATGCGGACACATGATTTCTCAGATTTCTCCGGTGTCAGAATTCTGTGCAGACTCTTCGAAACTCCTTCGGATATTTAGTCACAATTCTGTGCAGACTCCACAAAAGTCCTTCGAATACCTGAGATTTCTCTGGAGTCAGAATTCTGTGCAGACTCTACAAAAGTCCTTCGGATACCTGAGATTTCTCTGGAGTCAGAATTCTGTGCAGACTCTACAAAAGTCCTTCGGATACCTGAGATTTCTCTGGAGTCAGAATTCTGTGCAGACTCCACAAAAGTCCTTCGGATACCTGAGATTTCTCTGGAGTCAGAATTCTGTGCAGACTCTACAAAAGTCCTTCGGATACCTGAGATTTCTCTGGAGTCAGAATTCTGTGCAGACTCTACAAAAGTCCTTCGGATACCTGAGATTTCTCTGGAGTCAGAATTCTGTGCAGACTCTACAAAAGTCCTTGGATATCTGAGATTTCTCTGGAGTCAGAATTCTGTGCAGACTCTACAAAAGTCCTTGGATATCTGAGATTTCTCTGGAGTCAGAATTCTGTGCAGACTCTACAAAAGTCCTTCGGATATCTCATCGGAAGGACTTTTGTAGAGTCTGCACAGAATTTTGACTCTGGAGAATTCTGACTCGGGAGAAATCCGGGGTCAGAATTCTGTGCAGACTCTACAAAAGTCCTTCGGATATCTCATCGGAAGGGCTTTTGTAGAGTCTGCACAGAATTCTGACTTCGGAGAAATATCAGCCGGAGCGGGCGCAAAGCCTAGCACATAACAGCCACCCACCCATCTGGTGCAAGCTAGGCCACACTCGATCGTGCTTATTACTAGACATACCACTTCCACAGCTGTGTGCGCATAGTTCTTCTTCTTCTTCTTCTTCTTCTTCTTTTTCCTCCTCCTTCTCCTTCTTGTTCTTCTTGTTCTTCTTCTTCTCCTTCTTCACCTTCTTCTTATTCTCCTTCTTCTTCTCCTTCTTCTTCTCCTTCTCCTTCTTGTTCTTCTTGTTCTTCTTCTTCTCCTCCACCTCCTCCTCCTTCTTCTTCTCCTCCTTCTCCTCCTCCTCCTCTTCCTTCTTCTTCTTCTTCTTCCTGCTCCTCCTCCACATCCTCCTCCTTCTTCTCCTCCTCCTGCGCCTCCTTCTTCCTCCTCCTCTTCCTCCTCCTCCTCCTTCTTCTTCTTCTTCTTCTTCTTCAATGTTGCAGAGATTGTACGGACTATTTGGGCCGGGAACCCAGGACGTCCACCTCGCCTTTACACAGTTCCTGAGCTCTAAGCATGGTACATCTGCTATAACCTCCTATGGCTTTCCTTGCAACAGGGTTCCAGGCGAGATCAAAAGATCAAGAGATCTTAGAGGAGGGAGGTGGAGCTGGACCCTCAACTTAGCCCAGAAGATATCATGAGTAGGGAGGTGGAGCTGGGCTAAGAAAGCTGGACTTCCTTTGCTTGAGTTGTCCAAGTTGTTCGTCAACAGCAGTGTAACGGACATTGTCTTTGTGACTCTGGCCAAGCACAGCAGTTGAAACAGCAATTCCGCAGTGCACAAGTCGCTGGGCAATGGCGAGGGACACCGCCTAACACTTCCATTGTTCTGGCGGCGGTCCACGGTCTCTCCTGTCTTTTCGGGCGGTTTCCGCGGTCGAGCCTTCGCTTGTCGTCCCCTTCCCACTCTGTCTCCGTCCCTAAGAGGCCATCTCGCCTCCGTGGACGTAAAGCACCAAGAAAGAAAGATGGCTTTCCAGAGACAGCGCTCTCGCTCTACGCTACCGATTCTCCTTAATGTTTAGAGAAGAGAAGAAGACAGTGAAGAAACAGTTCGCTAATCCGTTCGCTAAGACAGTGGCGAAACAGTTCGCTTCTTTTTTTTCTTTTCTTTTTTTCTCTCTCATCGCCGCCGCCGCTCCCCTCACGCCACTCCTCCGCCCGCCATCCCAAAAAGAACAACAAACACCCCCCAAAAAAAAAAAGACGGCACCTGCTGTCACCCGACCATGGCAGGCATTCTCAGTGTCCGGTGAGGTGGAAGCCAGGGCACCCATGAAGAGTAACAGTACTTTCCACACGGCGGGCGTACGCTCCCCTTCCCTGTGGCCCAGTCTTCAGGCTCATTAAGCCTCGCCTGACGGCCGGTTTCTCTCGCCTGATCTCGTCCCTTTCTCTCGCTCGGCGCCGGAAGAGTGAGCCGGGAGGCGGTGGTTTGATGACTTAAGCGCTCTTTTGGGTGGGCATGGCGGCTGGGAGGAGTTGGGCTCAGGGGGGGGCGGCTGGGGTGGGGGGCCGGTTTTTGCGGGCATCGGGTGGTGGACGGTGTGATTGGCTGCGGACGCACGCTCCGTCAAACTCGATAGTCATCACCCTTTAAGCTGAAGGACTTTGAGCTTTCATGTGTGAACGCGGTGCGGAGTCGCTTGGGCAGTGGCCATGCAACTATCAATGGTAGGGTAGGGTGACCAACGAGTTTAAAAAAAAAATAAAAAAATGCTGGTCGTCTATTATTATACAGTGAAAGGAGAGAAAGAAAGAAAGAAAGAAAGAAAGAAAGAAAGAAAAAAGAAAAGAAAAAAACGCTTTTGGTGGCGACGCTGCTCAATGCCTAGTGCACACAATGATGATGTCGCCTCCAACAGCACATCTTACGGTAGCTAGACCAGACTAGCTGGCGTCCGAACTCCAAGCATCGCCGGGTTTCCGACATCCTTCGCCCCAAACTCTAAGCTCTGGTTTACGACAGCCTTCTTCCAACCACTGCCATAATTGGTTACGCCATAGGTTTCCGAAAACTGTCTGCTAACTGAGAGTTATTCCCTAGTGGTCAAATGGCAATACGTTTGTAACAGATAATTTAGACTGTATTTGGCGTTTCTTTCATAACCGTCCACATTGCTTACGCCAGCATAAATAAACCAGACTCGTTTGAATCGAGACGGAAATCATTTTTTACCCGGGGCGGACTCGCCAGACACACAGACACACCACACACACACACACACACAAACCCACCCACCACCACACGCATACATCGCACACAGACACAGACCACACACACACACACACACACACACACAGACACTAACACACACACACACACACACACACACACACACACACACCACACACACACACACACACACACACACACACACACACAACACATACACACACACACACACACACACACTACAAGACCACACGCACACAACTATTACACACACAGACACACACAGACAAATTAACGAGACGCACCACACACACATGTGTGTGTGTGTGTGTGTTGTGTGTGTGTTGTGTGTGTGTGTGTGTGTGTGTGTGTGTGTGTGTGTGTGTGTGTGTGTGTGCGTCTGTTTGTGTGTGTTGCTCTGTTAATGTTGTGTGTGGTGTGGTGTGTGTGTGTCTGTGTGTGTGTGTGTGTGTGTGTGTGTGTGCGTCTGTAATGTGTGTGTGTGTGTGTGTGTGTTGTGTGTGTGTGTGTGTGTGTGTGTGTGTGTGTGTGTGTGTGTGTGTGAGTGAAGGCATCGACACTCTGTGTGTATGTGTGTGTGTGTGTGTGTGTGTGTGTGTGTGTGTGTGTGTGTGTGTGTGTGTGTGTGTGTGTGTGTGTGTGCGGTTTTTGCGGGTATCGGGTGGTGGACGGTGTGATTGGCTGCTGTGTGTGTAAATATATACACAAAGTCCATGATCTATGCTGTGCAGCTCTCACAATTCATGCTGACGAGGAATAAACAGCCCAAGGGATGTGCCAACGAGCGGCCAACGGCTTGAATGGCACGCACCACGAACGGTGAGCCAGACTGCTGCTTGTGTTTTGATGACTTTGCCTTTCGCCCTGACATGACCTTCGCGGTTGACTGCCCATCAAGCTTCAAGCGACAAAAACACCACAGCCCACGCAGCAAGAACCCAGGCATGTCAGCCCGAGAGACGTTTTCTCTCAAGTGAAAGCGTTACAGTAGCTGTCCCCGAAGGAGTGGAGTGGAGTCACTCCTACAACCTAATCAGTGTGCCAGTGGTGTACACAAACAAAGTCGTGTATCGACGTTGGCTTTGACTGCACTTGCTCACCACCTTCGGATCGGTCAGCAAGTAAACGTAAGTAAACATGGTGCTTAACGTCCACAGAAACCGTACGGCTTATTAGGGACGGGGAGAAGGGGGGGACGGGGGTATGGAGGTGGGGGGAGAGGGAGATTATATACCTATCGCTACACTGTCACCACCATAATGACTTCTGCATTAAGATGGGCAGCGAAGAGAGCCATTTTAATGTTTCAGTGGGAAGTGATGGACAGTCACAAGACAGTGTCCACAAACCACCACAACCTTTTTGAAGAGAAAGGACAGCCGAAGCGGTATCGAACCGAGGTCCTTCCGCTTACGAGCCTAACGCCTTACCGCTAGGCCAAACCGGCTCACACCGGATCGGTCACAGGGGTGAGGGAGATTTAACCCCTGTCCGCGTAGTGTGGTCAGCTTCAAACCGACCGCTTTCTAATCAGCCGTGGTGTTGACCAACCGCACACGCCATCTCAAACTATACTCTTCCAGAGAATCGTCAACCGTGAAGAAGTATCCCGAAAGCGCGAAGACACGCCTTTTTCTTGCGAGTCAGGCGAGAAAGGGTAGATATTTCGCGATATTCAAAGTGGCATGTGCCCGTTAGTACTCATTCCACTCAGTCTTGCACAATAATCCGTTGGCTGCTCTGACCGGCTGGAAGTTGCACTCGTTGTACTTACCTCAGTGCGGTGTACAACGCGTGTACGTTTTCCAAGGACGCGATGTGAGAGAGTGCATTTGGTGTATGATATATATATATATATATATATATATATATATATATATATATATATATATATATATATATATATATATACGTTTTTCAAGCATATATGCGGAAAGGGGATAACTCATGGTAGAGCTCCGGACTCGTGGTCGAAAGGTCGCGGGTTCGAATCCCGACAGGAGCGGCGGGAGAATGTTCCTGTTCCTGTCACAGGGCCAACTTTCGGTATCCGTTCCGTCCCCGTGTTACCGCAGTGGCACGTAAAAGATCCTGGTCATTCTGCCAAAAGTGGAGTTGGCAGGTTACAGCTAAACACACATGCACCCTACGTTTGTGGCTTTGAATAAAGTGGCACTGTAAACTGGTGCGTGGTTGTACGGTGTACACAGAACGTGTGCCGAGACGGCAGCAGTTTCACGTGGCACCAGTCATGTAAGAACCAAACAGCGCTGTAAGTATACCATTTTGGTGAATATTCAAAACGCGCTGACAGTCACTCACTCAGAATCACATGCGACAAGAGTGCAGTAACAGCAGATAATAGCGCTATATAAAAGAGATCAATTATCAAATTTCGTAGAGAAGTCTTTTCTCCACCGATATAATTACAATCCTGTGCCGAGGCTATTTCAAAATGAGCCGAGAAATCTACAGGCTTATTTGGGGACAGTCAAGTGGAACTTACCAGAGGAAGTTTTGAAGGGTAACACTCGAGTGCTTATAGCCATAGCTTAGGACATGCACTTGTCCAAGTCGCGTGTTTTGAAGAGACAAAACTTAGCGGCCTTACAAAGAACCATACATAATTATATTATCATACAGAGAGAGAGAGAGAGAGAGAGAGAGAGAGAGAGAGAGAGAGAGAGAGAGAGAGAGAGAGAGAGAGAGAGAGAACACGAATAAAGATTCCCATTGCAGATTCCTGTGTGAGATTTCTGAATAAGAAAGACTGACTGGTTCCCACACTGCCTGAGAACAAGCTGTTGACTGGGTTAATACTGTGGATATTGCCTTCTTGTCCCCAGGTATAATTACTGCGCTTTGCAAAGAGAGGACTACCAAAGCGTTCTTCCCGACTGAGCAATCATAGGAAAACGCATGTCACCCAGGGGTAGTACTCTAAGGGTGTATGTACTTGGGAACCCTAACAGTTGGTTGGTGTTTTTGTGCGTTTTTTTCTTATCCGTTGGTCAGTCAGTTAGCTGATTTGTTGGCTGATAGATAGGTGGCTAAGTAGCTGGGTTGGGTCATCTTGAAGAAGGGAAACCAACTTACACGGATTAATTAAATCATTAATTTTAGGTCGAGTTATATTTAGATCTGGAAGAATTTAACAGAGTAAATCTGACGGGGGGAAAAAGAAGAAGAAAAAAATGGAGACAGAAAGTCGTACTCCCTTCGTAAAGAGCCAATTGGGTGCATCAGATTAATTACATCACAGATAGGGCCATACTACTCTGAAAAGACGCATAATAATTCTAATTTACGTCATATGTATCTTGTTACGCCAATCTCATGCACGTCACACTCGGTTGCCATGCATGTACGAGACGCACGACACGGAAGCCGATTTTCCCCATCTACTGTTTCATTGTTTTGTGAAAATAACCATTACTGTGTTCGTTGCTTTGGAAAAGAGGCAGCTTTGCTGAAAATTCGAGAAATGGAGAATTGGGTTTCACGAAGGCACAGACACAGAAACAGCATCTAAAATGGAGATCTACGTGCGTGTGTCAAGACTTTCTTGTATCAAGAAGGCACACAAACAAGAGAAACATAGAGCAGCTGAAATGGAGATCTGGGTTTAATTCTATCAAGACGGCACAAACACAAGAGGAACAGAGAGCATCTGAAATGGAGATCTGGGCTTAATTCTATCAAGAAGGCACACGAACAAGAGCACAATATCTGAAATGGAGATCTGGGCTTAATTCTATACACCCCCACCCCCACCCCCATACAACAACAACAAAACACACACACACACACACACACACACACACACACACACACACACACACACACACACACACACACACACACACACACACACACATACACAAACAAACAAAAAACACGCACACAAAAACAAAACACACAACAACAACAACACATAAACAAGAGAAACTGAGAGCATCTAAAGTGGAGATCTGGGCTTAATTCTATCAAGAGAAACAGAGAGCATCTGGGCTTAATTCTATCAAGAAAGCACACAAACAAGAGAGACCGCATCTGGACTTAATTCGGCCAAGAAGGCACAAACACAAGCGCAGCTGATGCAGAGACTTGCGATTGACTGTATCAAGAAGGCACAAAACGCAGTGGTTTGTTTGTTTGTTTGTTTTTCTGGGAGGAGGAGGAGGGGGTGGGGGGGGGGTGCGGGGTGCTTACAGTACATGCCTCTGACAGCATCATGTTGGCTGGGCGATGTCACATGCGGCATAGCGTGAAATGGACTGGGAACGTTTTGTATTCCTCCGCTTGCCGTCATGTGACATTACAGCTGTGGGCTCTGTCTTCTAGAGCCCGGCTGTCCACAGCAATTGCATGGTACAGAACGACGTGCGCTTCCAATGTGCCGACACGCAGCCGGTCTAGTAATCCCAATGGTGCTCGCTGGCAGCCACAAACTGGAGAGTTGCGGCTGTAGATTTCTGTTGTGGAAACGTGCAGCGCCTTTCTCTCTCGCTTTTTATGTTCGGTCCGTCCCGCCCCACCCCACCCCCTACCCCCTCACCGCCTCACCCTACACTTACACACTTTTCAAACCACTTCTTGCCCCCTACGTCACTATAGTCATGCACCGAAACACGATACATGCATTATATACTGACGAAGTTCAAAGTAAAAACAACAAAAAGGACGAAAAAGGAAAGAAAACCAAAAGCATTCACATCTTCATACTGACAAGGTCCCGTCATGGCCAACACACACCAAAGAAGAAAAAAAGAAAAAAGCACAAAAAAAGCCTTTTATTCCCTAGATGAACCAGATCAAATCTCGAACGCCTTATATCTCGAGGGCGTGATCTGCTCTTTTAGGAAATTACCTGCAAACATCTCGGTGTTTTGACAGTCTTTTTTGGCTGACTCCTTTCCCCACCCGAGCCGCGTCCAGTACGTTACGTACCCAACACAGCCCCAGCCAGCGACGAAGCACACGCTTCTTTCCAACAAGTGCGGCATTGTTACAGCTTGGATCTCTGTACACCAGCTCATGTCGGCACATGGTACGCTGTTAAGACTCGACATAATATCGTAATAATGGATTATTTATGGCGCCCCATCTCGTAAGAGCCGAGAGCGTTTACAAAGACATAAGGATACGCTCATTTCATCTCTCTCTCTCTCTCTCTCTCCTCTCTCTCTCTCTCTCTCTCTCTCTCTCACACACACACACACACACACACACACACACACACACACACACACACACACACACACACGCACTCTCTGTCTCTGTCTCTGTCTGTCTGGTCTGTCTGTCTGTCTGTCTGTCTGTCTGTCTGTCTCTGTCTCTCTCTCTCTCTTCTCCTCTCCTCTCTCTCTCTCCTCCATTCTCTCAACACACCCACCACACAACACACCACACAACACACACACACACACAACACAACCCACACACACACACACACCACACACACACACGCACACACATACACACACACCACACACGCACACACACGCAATTGTACATTGACAAATACACTCCATGGGGTGAGAGAATTGCGTGTGTGACCGTTTTTATCACCCCGCCACATGGGTAGCCACACACCGTCTTCGGAGGATTTATCTCCATTTTACGAGGGTGCATACTGTTATGCAAGGAGCCTATCATGGCTGAAAATAGTCCCTACATAGCTGTACAGCCTTGGTGTTCTTGCTGGTGTAGTCAGTGTTGTGACGAGGTCACGGCGTAGTTCGTGATGGTAACGATGCTGATGACGATGACGTCCTCATCCTTATCGTATTCCTCTCCCCCCCCCCATCACCACCACCACACTCCCCCCTCAATCCCCTCCCCGAAAAAA
Organism: Alviniconcha marisindica; assembly: GCA_018857735.1. Taxonomy (NCBI): domain Eukaryota; kingdom Metazoa; phylum Mollusca; class Gastropoda; family Provannidae; genus Alviniconcha; species Alviniconcha marisindica. The sequence continues at coordinate 265,934 of JABMCL010001385.1, forward strand.
GAAAGAAAGAGAGAAAAGAAAGGTGGAAGGAAGGAAGGAAGAAAGAAAGAAAGAAAGTAAGAAAGAAAGAAAACAAAAGAAAACAAAAATGGTTACAACCAAAGGAGTTAATTAGCTCTCGAAAGACGTCACACAAACACGACAACAAAAACCTGAGTCGCCTACCCTACGGTAACTCTCACCTGGCATGTGAGTAAATACAAGGTACACAAACTACAACAGAGGCGCATGGCGTGTACAGCCGGAAATCTAGGGCACTGCTATTGGGCGATTCAGTCGGGGTTGTTAACTCCCTTGACTTTTGCCCGGCATCGCTTAAGTCCCTTGGCTGCTTTTACTTCCGGTGCGTACTCTCTTCACAATAGAAGGCGGTGACAGTGAATTTGCGAATTTTACACTGCCAACTTTAAAGGCATTTTTTGGAGGCCCGTAGTCAGAATGTGTCTGGCAACAAGCAATAATTTGTTGCTCGTGCTATAGGATGCCCCAAAACGCATTTTTTCTCCTACGAACTCGCGATCTTCTGGTCAGCCAAAAACGACGCAAAGACACTTTTTTTCCACCCTCCATCCCCTTTCTCGCGGTAATTTTTGCAACTGCAACAATATTGGCATTTGTACTGCTTCGCGATTCTAAGTTCAACTTCCACTGTTATACACAGCGTGAAGCAACGCCTACTCCGAAATCGGCCCGGAAGTGCGCTGCGACCTCTCGCGACGTCTTGCGCGAAAGATTACAAAGCGCATTCACTCTAGCAAACCAGCTTCGCTGAATCGCCCAATAGGGTCAACGCGACTTTTTTTGGGCGGATGGATGAAGGAGGGATGCACGGGACTTGAAAAGAATGACACCCCAGGTACTTAGTCCCTGAGCAAAGTACTTTTGGCCTCTGTAAACCGGCCGAATCGTGATGTTCGCCCGAAAAGACCGTGGGTATGATACTGTGAGGGCGCGTATGCAGGCGTCCGCCTTCGCCGTTAAATTACTAAAGTAAACGCAGAATTCGTGACCAGAAAGGCCTTGGCTGGTGGACGAGGTAGCGTGTTTCTGTAACGAGTTGAAAGACGGCTTTGGTCTATATGATCCTTCCCTAAGAGATACACCAACAGAGTGATCAACGATCTATTATAGAAAGGAAAAACGGGATAAAGCTGTCTGGGCATATTGCCTCCCTTTTTGGTAGGATGTAGTGGCTTTCTTTGTTGGGGCGTGTGTGTGTGTGTGTGTGTGTGTGTGTGTGCGTGCGTGCGTGCGTGCGTGCGTGTGTGTGCGTGCGTGCGTGCGTGCGTGCGCGTGCGTGCGTGTGTGTGTGTGTGTGTGTGTGTGTGTGATGGCACGTGATGTGTGGGGGGGGGGGGGCGAGTGTGTGTGTGTGATGCCATGTAGTGTGTGGTGTAGAAGGGGGTTGTATGGTGTGTGTGTGTGTGGGGGGGGGTAAGGCATATGTGGGACGGGGAAGAGTGAGCGTGCGTGTGCGCGCGCGTGCGTGTGTATGTGTATGTGTTTGTGTGTGTGTGTGTGTGTGTGTGTGTATGTGTGTGTGTGTGTGTGCGTGCGTGCGTGCGCGTGCGCGTGCATATGCGTGTGTGTGTGTGTGTGTGTGTGTGTGTGTGTGTGTTGTATTGGATATCAGGAATTAAAAACGTCCCTGATTGGACTGGAGCGTGATCTACATCCAAAGGACTTCACCAGTTCGCTCAGCCAATCGCTGCGACCGTGCATGGGCTGTGGGTAAAAGACCGACCTTCTCACAGACACCAGTTCACCATCAGCTGTCTTTCTTCGCTGAATCAGGCAGCTGGTTCTGCGGACACGTTACGCCCGTTGCTTCATGCCTCATAAGTTGTTTTGTTGTTTGATAAAGGCGATTCTACCGCCCCCTGACCCCCACCCCATCCCCCGAACCCGCCTCCCCATAGCATTAGTAAACATGGTGCTTAACGTCCACAGAAACCATAAGGCTTATTAGGGACGGGGGGGGGGGCCCATAACATTATCAATCAATCAGAATAAGAAGACTGTAGACAAATACATTTAAAAAACAAAAACAAAAACCAACAACAAAAACACCAGTTGGAACTAATGACCCCATCCGTTTTTTTCTTCTTCTGCAAGAACGTTCTCAGTTTCGTGGACCTTAAAATGACAACTAAACATTTGCAGTTCGGAGGGTCTTCCGTCAAACAGTGCGGTCTGCCGAGTACTGAGCTACACAGCCACCTCTCTGTTCTCTGGGCGTTGAAAACGACTTATCTCTCGGCTTCTGTCCTCGCGGAAACTTTTGCCCGAACCCTGCGAGGTCACCAAAGTCATGCAAAAAGGATTAAGTCTGGCACTGTCTGCGAAATTTCTTATCTCCCCCCGTGTGCTAAGTAAAGGCCCAGTCAAAGAATGGAAGAAGGAGGAGGAGGAGAAAAGATGAAGAAGAAAGAAAACAACAACCACTAACAACGCCCAAAATAACAAAACAGGAGGTGAACAATTGTTAGTAAGTAAGTAAACATGGTGCTTAACGTCCACAGAAACCGTACGACTTATTAGGGACGGGGAGAAGGGGGGGGAGGGGGTATGGAGGTGGGGGGAAGAGGGAGATTATGTACCTATCGCTACACTGTCACCACCAGAATGATTCCGGCATTAAGATGGGCAGCGATGAGAGCCATTTTAATGTTTCAGTAGGAAGTGATGGACAAAGTCACAAGACAGTGTCCACAGACCACAACCTTTTTGAAGAGAAAGGAGAGCCGAAGCGGCATCGAACCGAGGTCCTTCCGCTTACCAGCCTAACGCCTTACCGCTAGGCCAAACCGGCTCTCTAAAAATTGTTCTTTCTTGGTGCTTTACGTCCACGGAGGCGAGATGGCCTATTAGGGACGGGGACAGAGTGGGAAGGGGCCGACAGAGTGAAGGCTCGACCGCGGAAACCGCCCGAAAAAGACAAGAGAGACTGTGGACCGCCGCCAGAACAATGGAAGCGTTAGGCGGTGTCCCCTCGCCATTGCCCAGCGACTTGTGCACTGCGCAATTGCTGTTTCAACTGCTGTGCTTGGCCAGAGTCACAAAGACAATGTCCGTTGCACTGCTGTTGACGAACAACTTGGACAACTCAAGCAAAGGAAGTCCAGCTTTCTTAGCCCAGCTCCACCTCCCTACTCATGATCTCTTCTGGGCTAAGTTGAGGTCCAGCTCCACCTCCCTCCTCTAAGATCTCTTGATCTTTTGATCTCGCCTGGAACCCTGGTCTAAACAATTGTTATTGTTGATCGCTTTTATATAGCGCTATTCTCCGCTCTCGAGCAGCCTAACTGCGCTCGCATGTGATTCTACATGAGTGAATAGCTTTTTATAGCGCGTTTTTGAATATCCACCGAAGTGGCGTACTTACAGCGCTGGCATGGCTGGTGCCACATGAAACTGCTGCCATCTCGGCGCGTTCTGTGTACACCATACAATCATGCACCATCTAGCAAGAGTAACAGTACCGGTAGCAAGAATAACAAACAGCAAGAAAACAAAAATACTACTAGCACTAAAATGTAACAACCACCACCACCACCACCACTGCCACCACCACCACTGCCACCACCACCACCACCACCACCACAACCCCCACCACTACCACCACTCTAATATTAACCATTAAGATTCGCCTACACGCAGACTACCGTTTGCATTCGGATAAAACTGTGACCTGAGAAAGAAGTCAATGGGTCCCCCTTATCTCCAGCTTAGCCTGATTGATATGAAGCTACTGTCTGTATAATCAAAATGTTTGGCACACTGTTCTTTCGGGTCAGGTTTATTCCAAGGCACTGACCTTTCATTTAAAATCCCTCCGCCCGGGAAGATAACGGTTCAATTCACCGACCATTCTCTCCATGTGTCGAGTTTTCTATTGTATACTAACTGCTGTTCCCGTCCTTTCGCGCGTGTGCGCTGAACTCTTCCAACCCCTACGTTTTCGGGCGAGGGGTTGTACCCATTTGCAAAGAGCAGGGTGGACATGTTCCGCTGAGAGAGGTCACTGATGTTTTGTTGTTGTTGTTGTTGTTGTTGTTGTTTTTGGTTTTGTTTGTTTGTTTTTAACTTATTTTTTATTTTATTTTTAAATGCCTGGGATACAACAAGGTGTTAAAGGACGAAAATAAAAAACCTAACAAGACTTTCATGGAAAACGTTCCATAAAGACGGTGTTTCAAAAAATTAATGGTAAATAAAAACAGACGTACTTTAGGAAATGATTCAAGAAAGTGATTTCTTACACTTTCGTTAAAAATGTTCAGTAAATGACAAGACACTTCAAAGTCGGAGAATTTGGAGAAAAACAACGACACAACAACAACAAAACAAGCAGCTTCTAGAGTCTTGTTCAATCAGTTGACTCGTTACAGTTTTGTCGTCAACATTCCAGTTCTAGCGCATTATGCAAGACCGAAATTTGCTATGCTTTGGTCCCCAAAGTGCCATTTTAGACCACTGTCTAAGAAAGTGAATTCGCTGAAGCTGTTCGTGGTCCTGGGGACCAGTGGATCGCAACCTTGACTGATCCCGTTTGCTTTTCGTTGGTCCTCAAAAAGACTGAAGCGCCAACGAAGCAGAGCGACTGATGAGGCATCTTTAACCCCTTCACTGCCCCAGCCTGTAAAATTTCCGGGCTGAAAGCTGCCCGGACGCGCCTGCAAAGAGTGTATTTTCCGGTCCTACAACACATCTACTTTCAATGCTATGAGTTTTGATGAAAATGCTTCCACATGCCAGTGCGAAAAAGAAGATAAAAAGGCTTAAGGGTTTCACATTTCGCACTTTTACTGGCCGTTTTCAAGTAACATCACGGCAGTGAAGGGGTTCAAGTCAGTGATTCAAGTCGGATCAATTCAAAAACTCGCAGACTGACTATAACTTTTACAACCCTTTATTTTTGTGTTGTTACGCCTTGTGTTGCTTGTTTTATGGCGTCGCTTCATACAAGCATTGCCTTTCGCTTGTTTCTGTACGAAGGCTGAGGAAACGCTTCACGCTGCTCGACAAAAATTACTAGTCCAGCGGACGAGTGGAAGGTAGAGCTCCACTGGTCCGCCGGCAATTTTAGTGGTAGCGATCATGCAGCGTCCAGCCCTGTGATTCTTGTTAAAACGTTTCCATATCAAGGACGGGGGTGGGTGGTTTGGGTTGGGGGGGGGGGGGGGGGGGGGGGGAGAGACACAGAGAGAGACAGAGACAGACAGAGACAGACAGAAACAGAGGCAGAGATAAGATAATACTTTATAGGTAAAAAATTAAGCACAAGTCGGCTTTTTTTTAACCTTTTTTTTATTTTAATCTTTTATTTTATTTTATTTTTACATATCTGTCCCCGATGACAAACACACAGCAACACTCAATACAGCAAACAAGAATACAAATAATTGTGGCAAAGTCAAAGACGAAAGACAGAGAGACAGACAGACAGACAGACAGACAGACAGATATTTAATTTTGGTCCCCCCAAACGACAATGTGGCAAGGATGTGCTAATACAGTGGATCGTACGTGCACCGTGGGACTTTGTCGGCGGAGCAGCGTGTTTTGTGTCCAGTCCGTGACGTTCCTGCGTCTTGCTTGAAGTCCGGTGAGTCCGGTCCGTCACGTCCACTGATGGACGAGAGTGTCAGTGGCGCCCCATGCTTTCGCTCTTTGGCCTTAGGGAGGCGCGCCGCCAAACTTGTCCATTCAATTTGTCCACATCAGGGCTAATGGCCATAGTTTCCGGCTGGACATTTCGTCTGTTTTAGCGGACGAGTCAGCCTGTCGTGTCAGCGATGGTACAGTCGTACGTTTCGGCGGTTTGGACTAGGCTGAGATTTATAGCGTAGCTTCCTCTTTTTTTCCAGCTGAGTGTGCTTTTGAAATGTTCCTCATCTGTAAATTTATTTTATTTATTTCGGTATTTCTTATTTCTCTTATTTCGGTATCCGTTCCACCCCCGTGTTACCGCAGTAGCACGTAAAAGACCCCGGTCATTCTGCCAAAAGCGCAGGTGGCAGGTTACAGCTAAACACGCATACACCTTACGCATGTGACATGGTGCATGGTTGTATGGTGTACACAGAACGCGCCGAGATGGCAGCAGTTTTATGTGGCACCAGCCATGCCAGCGCTGTAAGTACACCACTTCGGTGGACATTCAAAAACGTGCTATAAAAAGCTATTCACTCATGTAAAATCACATGCGAGTGCAGTGAGTCTGCTCGAGAGCGGAGAATAGCGCTATATAAAAGCGATCAACAATAATAAGAATAATAAGAATAAATTTAATCCGTACGAAGAGACTGTTCAAATGACGCCTGTCTTGGTCTTGCCAAAGTACGAGTAGTCATTCTGCTTGTATGATTTGCTTCTGTTTGGAAATTCTGCGATAGGGTAAGGCAGAGACTGAAGTGATACTGCTGAGAACCCATAGCTAAGGAAGGTTCCCTCTTTCGAACCTACAGTAGGTCAGAATATAGCTTTATGCGGTTCGCTTGCTGCCGTTAATTCCGCCTTTGTAATTCTCCCTTTCACGGACTGCTGGGCGTTAAATATTAAGAA
>JABMCL010001385.1:277500-280000 GCA_018857735.1 Alviniconcha marisindica
GCGCGCTCTCTCGTATGTGTATATGTGTGTGTGTGTGTACGTGTGTATGTGTGTGGTGCGTGTGTATTGGGGGAGGGGGGTGGGGGTCTGCGTGTGTGCAGTGTGCGTGCATGTGTGTGCCTGTGATCGCGGGAGCGCGCGCGTGTGTGTGAGAGTGATTGTGTGTAAGTGTATGACCGTACGCGCGCGCGCGCGCGTGTGTGTGAGTGACAGTGTGTGTGAATGTGTCTCTGTGTTTGTGTATATGTCTGTGTGTGCAGTGTGAGTGGCTGACCGTGTGTGAATGTGCGACGTGCGTGCATGCGTGCGTACGTGTGTTTCCATGTGTTCGTGGTGTTGACGACGGGGTTGTTGTTTTTTACATGTAACTGAGTAATTACGACTCAGTCTTTAATATTCTTCAGGTAAGGGGTCAAGGGGTTTACATTAAGGGGTGTAATACCACCTCCATGTTTTCAGCATATTTGAGGCGATTACCAGCTCCATCCACCAGTGCATTTAAGTAGCTTAACACACCAATATCTTCCGTGTGTATATGACGTCTACCACGCCACGTGTGTAGTATACTTTAGCCCCTTTTACCATAGGTCGTCATGTCCGTGGGCGTAAAACACCAAGTTACTACACCTCTTTAGTGTCTTCGTCCTCATCCAAATGAGGATTTCCATACTGACTAATCCGTTAACCTGGCAAGTGAGCCGGTTTGGCCACGGTAAGGCGTTAGGCTGGTAAGCAGTGGGACCTCGGTTCGAATCCGCTTCGGCTCTCCTTTCACTTCAAAAGTTGTGGTCTGTGGACACTGTCTTGTGACTTTGTCCCTCACAATTATGAAACGTTAAAATGGCTCCCATCGCTGCCCACATTAATGCAGGAGTCATTCTGGTGGTGACAGTGTAGCGATAGGTATATAATCCCCCTCTCCCCCCTCTCCATACCCCCCCCCCCTCCCCGTCCCTAATAAGCCTTATGGTTTCTGTGGACGTTAAGCACCATGTTTACTTAGTTAACCTGGGTGCACCCAAACAGACGCTAAACACGAAGCATATTGTGCATTAATAGAAGGGGGGGGGGGGGGGTGAAAATGAGAGAAAAACAAAAAACAAGTGAGCCGGTCTGGCCTAGCGGAAAGGCGTTAGACTGCATGGAAAGCAGACGACGTCGGTTCGAATCCCAGCTTTCGCTCTACTTCCACTTCAAAATTGTGGTTTATGGACATTGTCGTGTGACTTTGCCCCTCACAATTAATGAAACATTAAAATGGCTCTCATCGCTGCCCGTCTTAATGCAGGAGTCATTCTGGTGGTGACAGTGTATGTACAGTTAGTCCCCCTCCCCCCCACCCCCCACGCCCCTCCCCCACCTCCTGGGATCTCGACCCCTGTTAGTATCTTCTCGGAGACAGTTCGACAAGTCTATTACGAACAAGAGAGCGAGAAGAAGAGAAAAAGAAAGAAAAGAAAAAAAAAGGCGGGGGGGGGGGGGGGGAGGGGGGAAGGAGAGAGAGAGAGAGACAGAGACACAGAGACACAGAGACACAGAGACACAGAGAGAGTTGTTCAGGTGCAAAAAAGACAAGGCAAACATAATAAACTGCTGGTTTATTGTATCTTACCGGTGTCAAGGGAAAAAAGAAAATTAAAAGGGGCGGGGATGGGGGGTGGGGTAACACCTGAATAAGCACGCGGAGTCATGGAGCTGACATAAACCTGTCATTACTGAAACTCCTCACGTCTCCACGAGGTCACACTGCAAGTGTAGCCCCAGCTGTTTGGGGTTTGGGGGACACGAGAGGGGCTCATACAGGGGGGGGGGGGGGGGTATTCTCTTTAACAATCTGGAACAATCGCCCCCAAGACATCAGGCACTCTGCTCCTCTCTCTTCCTTCAATTTCAAAAGCAAACTCAAGACATTTCTCTTCTCAGAATACTTCAGCTAAGCAACACTGTCCTTCACCCCTACCCATCTATACAGTGTGCGTGTGTGTGTGTGTGTGTGTGTGTGTGTGTGTGTGTGTGTGTGTGTGTGTGTGTGTGTGTGTGTGTGTGTGTGTGTGTGTGTGTGTGTGTGTGTGTGTGTGTGTGTGTGTGCATCTTGCGCATAGTTATGCTTGAACCCTTGTTGATGTCTACATTATGTGTTAGCTTTTCATAAATTGCTGATAAAAAATTTCATCTCGATGTACATTATGTGCTGTTTGTTCAGCGCTTTTAGCCGCGTGGTAGGCACTTTACAAATTTCTATTATTATTATTATTAAATTTTACGACATTTTTGTTTTTACGTTAAGCGACAGTTACAATAAGAACACCATCACCGGAGAATGTGTAGGCTGCCAGATAGTAATATACTTTCAAGTCGTTATTGTCTTTTCCGAATATCCCGATGAACAAATAGCCTTACAAAATCCAGATAGTAATATACTTTCAAGTCGTTATTGTCTTTTCTGAATATCCCGATGAACAAGTATTTTCACAAAATCCTGATAATGATATACTTTCAA
>JABMCL010001385.1:292500-295000 GCA_018857735.1 Alviniconcha marisindica
TGATATGGTGGAAGTGTTCGAAGTGGTGGTGGTGGTGGTGGTGGTAGTGCTAGCTGTGATGATAATGTAGTGGAGGTGATAGTAGTGGTGGTGGCAGTAGTGGTGATCGTGGTGGTGGTTGTGATGGTTATAATTATATAGTGGTAGTGGGGGTGATATGGTGGAAGTGTTCGAGGTGGTGGTGGTGGTGGTGGTGGCAGTGCTAGTTGTGATGATGATGTAGTGGAGGTGAAAGTAGTGGTGGTGGCAGTAGTGGTGATCGTGGTGGTGGTTATAATTATATAGTGGTGGTGGGGGTGATATGGTGGAAGTGTTCGAGGTGGTGGTGGTGGTGGTGGCAGTGCTAGTTGTGATGATGATGTAGTGGAGGTGACAGTAGTGGTGGTGGCAGTAGTGGTGATCATGGTGGTGGTTGTGATGGTTATAATTATACAGTGGTGGTGGGGTTGATATGGTGGAAGTGTTCGAGGTGGTGGTGGTGGTGGTGGCAGTGCTAGTTGTGATGATGATGTAGTGGAGGTGACAGTAGTGGTGGTGGCAGTAGTGGTGATGGTGGTGGTGATGAGGTGGTGTGGTGTGATGGTGAGGTGGTGAAGCTGACAGTGCTGCCGGTGCACGTGGCTGCGATAATTATAGTGCAGGTGATGACTATGGTAGTGGTCATGGCGATAATAATGGTGATCGTGATGGCAGTAGTAGTGATGGTGGTGGTGATGGTGGTGACGGTGGTGGTGGTGTTGATGATGGTGATTGTGATGGTGGCGGTGGAGGTGATAGTGGTAGTGGTGGTTGTGGTTGTGGTAGTGATTGCTGTCGAGATGATGGTGGTCGTAGCGATGGTGGCGATGATGGTGTTGGTGTTGGTGGTGGTGTTGGTGACGGTGTTGGTGTTGGTGATGGTAGTGATGGTGGTGGTGATGGTAGTGGCGATGGTGGTGGTGATGATGGTGGATGTGGTGGTGATGGTGGTAATGGTGCTAGTGGTGCTGCTGGTTAATTATAGAGACAGCTCTCAGAGGAGCGGACGCCAGCTTATACATCAGGTAGCGAGTTCTAATTAATAAACAAAACACACAAACAAAAACAAACAAAAAACAACAGCAACAAAACAAAAACAAATTCTTCAAAAGAAAGAAAACAAAACAGCCAAACACTGGAGCAACAACAAATCAAACGAACAAAACAACAACAACAACAACAACAAAAACCGAAAAGCACCAATACCAAGAAGCAGCTAGAGTGTTACCAAACCCGAAGAGAGTTTCCAAAACGGAACCGGAATATAACGGACGGGACCTTTATTCTACGTCCGCTGTACCCATTGGTGGGGTAGGTTACATTATGTACCAACTGGCACAATGCATGCGAAAACACATTTGGACAAGTACCATTGACTTCTTGACTACTCTCCACAGGGGAACAGCGGACAAGGGCAAACGGATTATGGTAAGCCTTTCAGACCCAGCACAAACTTTACAGCAGACTGCAAACCCAACAAGCAAGCATTAAGTCTAAATCATGTCGACTACTCCCTTCTTTCTTTCCTTCCCTCCCCCCCCCCCCCCCCCCCCCCCCGTGATTCTTGCCAGCTAAGCCATAGCCTCGTTCCTAGTCCGCTGAGGTTTGTAGGCAGCTGATTTTGAAGTCGATTTCCTGTCACGTGTTGATTTGTACAGGCAGGAAGGAAGGTAGTTAATTAATTAATACGTAATGCCAAATCAGCCGAGAAGGTGGTAATTATTAGGACTGATCAAATTTTATCAACTCGCAATAATGTGACTGGTTTTTTGGGTGTATTTTTTTAAAATTACTTTTGCGTTTGATGAGGACTGGGGTAATATGGAGTTGAATGAACTGTTTAAAAATAGAATTTATAAAGACAGAATTGTGCTGTCAATAGGAGAAGCATTCAAAGCTATATTCTGACATATTTGCAGGCTTAAAAAGGGGGGGGGGGATTGACTTTAGCTTCCGGAGCAAAATCTGAAGGAAAGCTGACTGAAAGCGTTCTGAATAACACACACACACACACACAACACACACACACACACACACACCCCACACACACACACACACACACACCCACACACACACACACCCCACACACACACACACACACACACACACACACACACACGCACCTCTCACGCGTCGCATCGATTTCATAAAGAATGTTCTGTTCTCAGTGCACCTAATGACCGCATAATCGCATCACATATATTCTGCAAACCCCCCGGACACTTCGCATCTCCCAAGTTAAACTGAAACCTTTAGCCAATGTTCTTTCTCGTACTGCGCTTCAAAGCAATGGCATTATCTCCCTTGCGACAGCTGTCATATTCCGTCCTCCCATGTCTTCAAAACAGCATTTAAAATTCACCTCTACACCGAGTTCAGGAGCTGTGTGTGAGAGTCGAGGTGGCCGTCCTGGGCTCCACGTCCTAATGAGCCTTATGGTTTCCGTGGACGTAAAGCAACACTGAACCATGCTTAGGCACTG
>JABMCL010001385.1:300000-310000 GCA_018857735.1 Alviniconcha marisindica
TTAGTTTTCACCTGCAGACGTACGGTGTCATTTTATGCCCTGCATGGAATCACGTTTTCGACAGTGACAGATTCTAAATGTGGGGGTAAGATTTTTAACTTTTTGAAAGCAATCAATATTTTTGGATTTTTTAAAATTTGAGATCACTTTTGGTTATGTTTGTGTTTTACTCACCTTTTGAGTATGTTTTTAAAATTGTACATATACCAGTTTGAACACGTACACTTTAAAAAAAATTAATATATGACGACAAAATGTGTAACCGCACTTGTTGACTGGTTGACTGTGTAAGCCTTATATAACCGCACTGGTTGAATGGGCGTAAAACACCGAGTTACCTACCTACATACCTACCTGCCTAAATGTGGGTCAAAACGGTGCCGGTCGCTTTTGGCAGGTTTCAACCGTCGCGAGCCTTGCCTATTGGGCGATTCAGCGAAGCTGGTTTGCTAGAGTGAATTAATGCACTTTGTAATCTTTCGCGCAAGAAGTCGCGAGAGGTCACAGCGCACTTCCGGGCCGATTTCGGAGTAGGCGTTGCTTCACGCTGTGTATAACAGTGGAAGTTGAACCTAGAATTGCGAAACAGTACAAATGCCAATATTGTTGCAGTTGCAAAAATTACCATGGAAAGGGGATGGAGGGTGGAAAGAAAGTGTCTTTGCGTCGTTTTTTGGCTGACCAGAATATCGCGAGTTCGTAGAAGAAAAAAAATGCGTTTTGGGGCGTCCTATAGCACGAGCAACAAGTTATTGCTTGTTGCTAGACACATTATGACTACGGGCCTCCAAAAATGCCTTTAAAGTTGGCAGTGTAAAATTCGCAAATTCACTGTCACCGCCTTCCATTGTGAAGAAAGTACGCACCGGAAGTAAACTGAGCAGCCAAGGGACTTAAGCGATGCTAGGCAAAAATCAAGGGAGTTAACAACCCCGCCTGAATCGCCCAATAGGGAAAACTTACTCCTCATTGCACATGGCCATTCCTCACGCTGCTCAAAAGACATGTTATCGCTGACATACCACCGCCCGCAGGCGATCATGCGAACGCGTTTAGAGTGAAATCAGTTCACGAAATACAGACGTTTATTGTTCTTTAATCCACCCTCGACGGGTCTGCGTGGATATGACCAGAAAGGTGAAACGGATGATGGGAATTTTGTACACTGACACCCAAAAGGAACGCTAGTCATTTGTTCGGCTGTCGGCTAGATGTCTCATGTGGACGCCGCTTAGAAAATAATTATTACAACAGGTTTGAGTTAACTGCCTTTTCACAAGAGATCGTGTGTTTACAGGCGCTCCCACCATTTGGTTACAGGGGTTCACTGCACATGGCCTGACCGTTACAGCGGGATCACAGTCGCAGGGGTTCACCTTTTGAGGGGATCAGCTCACCTTTGCAATGTCCCTAATATGTCAGTCCGACACCTGAAGACATTAAGCCCCACATCATCATCACCTTTACAGAAGTTAACTTTTGCCGGGCCGGGGATCTTCAGAGGGGTTCGCCTTTTTTACAGGCGCTTTCTAGCCCCCAGGGGCAAAAAGCTCAATGAAACCTTGAAACCTTGTTACAGGGGCTCAGTGTATTTTTGATTTTGACTGTCACTGGGGGTCAGCTTCACAGGTGTCTAACATTCACAGGGTCGCAACTAAAAACAGGGTTTCAACGTTACAGGGGCTCAACGCTTCAGTTTCTCGCTGTTACAATTGTTCAACTTTACAGGGGTTTGCCTTTACATGGTCACAACTTAACAGGAGCTCACCTTTTCAGTTGCTCGCGGTTACAAATGCTCAGCTTTACATGGGTTTACATTTACAGGGTTGCAACTTAACAGGGGATCTCGTCGTTACAAATGTTCAACTTTACAGGGGTTACCTTGAGAGCGGCTCACCGCCAGAGGCTCACCTTTTCAGAGACCCGGTGTTACAGGTATTCATATTTACATGGGCTCGCCGTAACAGGTGTTATCTTTACGTGGGATGACCTTTTCAAGGACTCACTTCTTCATGGGCTCAGCTTTACATTGGTTCATATTTAAATGGGCTCACCGTTACAGATGATCACTGTTACAAGACTCACCGTTACAGGTGATCACTGTTACAAGACTCACCGTTACAGAGGCTCACCAATGCAGGGACTCACTTCTTCAAGGGTGTCCTTTACAGGGGGATATACCTTTACAGGTGTTCACCGTTACAGGTGGTCGCCGTTACAGGAACTCTCCTTTTCAGGAGTTTACCTTTAGATGGACTCACCTTTTGAAAGGTTTACCTTTACAGAAACTCACCTTTCCAGAGGCTTACCTTCACGGGGACTCTCTTTTTCAGAGGTCTACCTTTACAGAAACTCACCTTTCCAGAGGCTTACCTTCGCAGGGACTCTCTTTTTCAGAGGTCTACCTTTACAGAAACTCACTTTTCCAGAGGCTTACCTTCGCAGGGACTCTCTTTTTCAGAGGCCTACCTTTCCAGAGGTTTACCCTCACAGGGACTCTCTTTTTCAGAGGTTTACCTTTACAGAAACTCACCTTTCCAGAGGTTTACCTTCACAGGGACTCTTTTTCAGAGGTCTACCTTTACAGGAACTCACCTTTCCAGAGGTTTACCTTCACAGGGACTCTCTTTTTCAGAGGTCTACCTTTACAGGAACTCACCTTTTTGGGGTTTCATCGTTACACTAGTTAACCTTCATAGGTTCACTGAGGTTTTCCTTTAAAGGGATCCACCTCACCTTTACAGGCCTTCACCTTTTACAAGGGCTCACCGTCTGCTCCTCAGTTCTTCCACAAAACTAATATACAAGCTACACAACACAAACAACACTATATAAAAATATATAAAAAAATACGTTCACTTCATATTTTCAGTCGCGTTTATTCTACCAGTCCCTTCGAAGTTCACATCGCATTCATTTTTGTAATGATCCGTGAAAGAAGCACTGTAGCTAAGTGTTCACAATAACATTGAAAGGTAGGAATTTCAAGAAGTATTTATTTCTGTCGTCATTGTCCGCATATGCCAAAAATGAACTATCGGTCTGATCAGCATAACTGAATTCCATATTATTGATTATCACAATCCTAAACTGTAAAAGCTGATGTGCCTTTTTTTCTTTTCTTTTTCTTTTTTCTTTCTTTTTTCTGCCGAGAAGTCTGATAGGAAGACCGTCGCGTTATATATACTTTCAAGCTAAAGAGAAGTATACAAGTAACGTTCGCCCAGACTCTTAATAATTGGCACGGAATTTTTTGGCTGCATTCTTTGGCCGTGTCAGACACTAGACCTAATAAGATTGCGACGGCAGAAAAAGCTGCCAGGCTTTGAAAGCTGACCCACATGCAAGACGCCTTTTTCACGTGCATTTCAATTAGCAGTCAATACCCATTTCAATAAGCGTCCGAACGTGACCCCTGAAGTTTTGTCAACACATGGTTGCGTTCGAATCGTACACATTCCAGCAAGACGTGTACGAGTCACGCCTTCCAACGCACCACGTCGCAACAAAACAATGAGCAATGTCGGGAAAATAAATTAAGATTTTTTTTCTTTTCAGGGACGGAAAAGTCGGCAGAAAATTGAGTTACGATTTTTCTTATTACACCAATCATGCGGGAATGAATTGCTGGGAAATTGAACCAAACTCCATGACAAAAGATCACGTCGTTCTACTTCGGCCACTGAAAACTTCTCCACCCGTATTCTTTTCGGGAATAAAAATTCTTTGAATTGAGAGAAAATAAGTTTGACCCGAGAGAAATATATACCATGACCTTTATGACGACAAAGAAATAATGCTTTCGATATTATACTTTTTCTTTTTTTTAAATATATATTTTTTACCCATGCCAATAAAGACATGGTTTTTGTTTTTGTTGCTGTTTTGCTTTGTTTTGTTTTTTGGTTCTTGTTATTATAGTTGCTTTGTTGTTGTTTTCTCTTCTTTTTTCTTTGGGTAGAAAAAGAGTAATACGTTACTTCAGAGGGCCTAAGGCCGGTGGATTTTAAACTACCTGATTTTTACTCGCGGGTCGAATAATAGTTATCGTAAGCAGGCCAGGTCCCTGTCGTTGTGTCCCTTGTTATGCGCGTGACGTCACTGAGCACCATTAACTCCCTTTGTTTGGTCGATTTGGAGCACTTACTTGTACTTACTTAACAGCATACTTAACTCACAGTCAACAACGAAGGCAATATCAGGGCGAAACTCAGTGGATCAGATGGCAAACAAAAGTCATTCTGCACACGTCGCTTTCTGCTGGAGCCGGCTGGAGGGAAAGAAGAAGCTGAATGAATGAATGAATTAGGAAAGCAAAACAAAAACAAAGAACGCAGACTTGCTGGCGGTGAGCGAAGTAAGCACAGGTCAAACAAAAAGGTCAGCCAGTCAGTTAGCCGTCTGGTGAGTTAGTCAGCCAGCTAATCTGACTGTCAGAAAGGCAGTCAACCAGCCAGTCAGCCAACTAGTCAGTCAGCCAGCCAGCCAGTCAGCCAGCCAGTCAGACTGTCAGATAGCCAGTCGGTCAGTCAGACAATTAGTCAGCCAGCCAACCAGATAGACTGTCAGATAGCCAGTCGGTCAGTCAGACAACTAGTCAGCCAGCCAGTCAGACTGTCAGATAGCCAGCTAGCCAGCCAGTCAGATGTCATAGTCAGTCAGTCAGCCAACTCGTCAGCAGGCAAGTCATGTGTCCTAGCCAGTCAGTCAGCCAGCCAACAAGTCAGCCAGCCAGTCAGCCAGACCGTCAGATAGCCATTCATTCAGTCAGCCAACTAGTCAACCAGCCAGTCAGTCAGCCAACTAGTCAGACTGCCATAACCAGTAAGGCAGCCAACTAGTCAACCAGCCAGTCGGACTTTTATAGTCAATCAGTCAGCCAACTAGTCAGCCAGCCAGTTGGACTGTCATAGTCAGTCAGCCAGCCAACTAGTCAGCCAGCCAGTCGGACTGTTATAGCTAGTCAATCAGCCAACTAGTCAGCCAGCCAGTCGGACTGTTATAGCTAGTCAGTCATTCAGCCAGCTAGTCAGCCAGCCAGTCAGACTGTTATAGCTAGTCAGTCAGTCAGTCAGTCAGCCAACTAGTCAGCCAGCCAGTTGGACTGTTATGGCTAGTCAGTCAGGCAACTAGTCAGCCAGCCATTCGGACTGTTATAGTCAGTCAGTCAGCCAACTAGTCAGCCAGCCAGTCAGACTGTTATAGCTTGTCAGTCAGTCAGCCAGACTATTATAGCCAGTCAATCATTCAGCCAACTAGTCAGCCAGCCAGTCAGACTGTCAAATAGCCAGACAGACAGACAGCTATTCAATCAGACAAGCAAAGAGGCAACCAGTCAGACAGAAATCAATCAATCAGTCAGCCTGCGGTCAATTATTTAGTCAGCAATGGTCAGTCACCCTCAGTGACTAAGTTTCATCTACGAAAATCTTTGTTTCTTACGCACGCACCCACACATGCACATAATACAAATCTCTCTCTCTCTCTCTCTCTCTCTCTCTCTCTCTCTCTCTCTCTCTCTCTCTCTCTCTCTCTCTCTCTCTCTCTCTCTCTCTCTCTCTCTCTCGCGCGCGCGCGCGCGCCACGAGGTGTTTATACTGAAGTCCCAGGAGCTTTCGTGTGAGCTGTTTAAATGGGTACCAAAGCGAAGAGCCAAGATGGCTTGAAAACGTATAAAAAGTGCACATAATATTTACACCTCTGTGTTTTGAGACCAAGGCAATTGCGATAGAGATACTCTCTCTCTCTCTCTCTCTCTCTCTCTCTCTCTCTCTCTCTCTCTCTCTCTCTCTCTCTCTCTCTCTTCCCCCCCCCCTTTCCCTCCCACGCACCGGTCTGACACTGCTCACCGTTATGCTGAGTGCAATGCAGTAAAACAGCGCTTGTCAGTTCCATCAAACGGGAGTAACAGCGGCAAACTAACGTCATGGTAAGAATAGACCGATTATCATAGTTCTAAATCAAGCAACAGCGTAAAGTATGGGGGTGTGTGGGTTGTAAACTGTACTCAAATACGTATTGAGGAACGGCAAGAAAACGCCTAAGTGTACAGGCTTACGTGAGGCAGACTGGGAGCTGCTAGGAAGAAACAACTAGCGCTACACTTTGAAATCTGAATAGCAATATTTCTCGCCGACCTTTTAATTGAAACCAGTGGTGGAATTTTGTTTGAGTTTGAAATGATATTCTTCGCCTGCGTGCGGGTGAGTGTATGTACGTGTGTGCGTGCGTGCGTATGTACGCGTGTCTTTGTGAGTACATGCGTGCGTGCGTGCGTGCGTGCGTGCGTGCGTGCGTGCGTGCGTATGTCTGCGTGTGTTTCTGCGTACATGCGTGCGTGCGTGCGTGCGTGCTGGCGTGTGCGTGTGTGTTTGCCATCTCTATCCCAGCTGAACTATTTATAGTCTCGACAGCAAGCCGATCTGGCCATACACTCTAAATTTCTTTCGGAAAACAACAACACACACCTAGGCTTACATTAGGAAGGGATCGTGTAATTATACTTCTGAACAAAATACACAACAGGTAAAAATACTTGTTGAAATCGGTCTTTTTACAAAGCAAAACACGTGTGAAACTGTCAGTATGAAACTGCCGTGCCCGAACTGGCCAGTCAAGCGGTAGAGATATAATTATGTACCGTGGCTAAACTGAGTTAATACTGAACCGGGACGGAGGTGCCGGGAGTCCGGGGCGGTGTTTAATTATAATCTGTGACGTTTTAGCAATTGCCTGTGTCAAAACAAGCAAAAAGCTAAAAACAATTTCTTGGTTTTGTTGTTGTTGTTTTGGTTTTTTTATGGGGGTGGGGTGGGGGGGGTCAAAACTGGGGGGTCGGGGGGGGGGGGGAGGAGCCACAGAGAGAGAGAAAGAGACAGAGAGAAACAGAGAAGAAGAAGAAGAAGAAGAAGAAGAAGAAGAAGAAGAAGAAGAAGAAGAAGAAGAAGAGGAGGAGGAGGAGGAGAAAAAGAAGAAGAAGAAGTTAGTTTCGAACGGAAATTGCCCTGGTAGAAGGAATCTGTTCAGAAAATTTGAAAGTTATTCTGTGTGTTCTGACCGACTCTAAGCTTTAAGTTGAGAATCCCTGATAAAGTTGTCTTAGTTGTCTGCAAGATATTACCTTAATTTCTGCGTCAGCGGTAACCCCATCGCAGGTGGGGGCGGGGGGAGGGTGACAAGGGGTTGGGGGAGGGTGACAAGGGGTGGGGGGAGGCTATCGAGGTCATACATACTCCACACAACTTCTGACAACTGAAAAACTCTAATCAAGTAGACGTCTGTGTCGGGCGGGGGAGGGAGAGAGAGAGAGAGAGAGAGAGAGAGAGAGAGAGAGAGAGAGAGAGAGAGAGAGAGAGAGAGAGAGAGAGAGAGAGAGAGAGAGAACGAATGAATTAAAACAATTTAGAAGAGAGAGAGAGAGAGAGAGAGAGAGAGAGAGGAGAGAGAGAGAGAGAGAGAGAGAGAGAGAGAGAGAGAGAGAGAGAGAACTCGAACTCGATCGAACTCGAAAACTTTAATACTCAAATAGCCAGTCCTTGCTATACTACAAACACAAATAAACACGACAATAGCACAAACAAATATTATAAGCACGATTAAGCAATTGATTAATGCAGTTTCACAGTTCCTACAAATGTGAGAGAGAGAGAGAGAGAGAGAGAGAGAGAGAGAGAGAGAGAGAGAGAGAGAGAGAGAGAGAGAGAGAGAGAGAGAGAACGGCGTTTAATTAAATAAATAACGCCAACGGTCTTCCTTGACGCATGCGCTGATACTCTCGTGACTTCGTATGACTAGAATTAGACGAGAAATAATTACAATCAGTAACTTCGCAGCTATCGTCTACGTCAGCAACGAACCGCCGTGATCTAACTACAGAGAACTTGTAACCAGCTGAGCTACCGAGGCCCCACGATTGACGCAATTCCTGCTCTTGGACCCTGAAGCAGCCTATGAAAGCGAAGGGAGTTCACCGCCCGCTCAGGTTGCACGGGCTGACGTTGGCAATAGGACACAGGGCCGAGAAAGACGGCGGGGAAAATGCTGTTTTAGACCGGTTTTAATGGACTCCTTTGCTGGTCCGCCGACCTCAGCAATTCCTCGCGTGCCTCTCACACCGTGCCTGGATACTGGGCTGACAACACTACGCTTCTTCTTCTTTCATCCTGCTTTACGTCCACAGAAACCGTAAGGCTTATTAGGGACGGGCGAGTGGAGGTGGGGGAAGAGGGAGGAGAGAGGAAGTTTTTTTTTTTTTTTGGAGTAGAAACATTTGTTTGTTTGTTTTAGTTTTTTTTTAGTAGAAACATGATTTTGGAGGAGAAAATTATTTAAGTGTCAAAATAACGAGCAGAACTTGCAGATTTGAGACATGTAGATCTCTCAAAAATTAACTGCTAATTTTTAAGTTAAGACTTATTTTGTGAGAACCGGGTCATATATATATATACCTATCGCTACACTGTGACCACCAGAATGACTCCTGCATTAAGATGTGCAGCGATGAGAGCAATTTTAATGTTTCATTCATTGTGAGGGACAAAGTCACAAGACAGTGTCCACAAACCAAAACCTTTCTGAAGAGAAGGGAGAGCCAAAGTGGAGTCGAGCTGAGACCCTTCTACTTACCAGCCTAACGCCTTACCGCTGGGCCAAACCGGCTCACTGACACTACACTATACTGTGAAGGCCTCTATACATACAACGTGAACTTGCTGGTGTCGGAATTTAACGGGGAACTGAGGCTAAGAAGCTGTATACGCATGCAAAAAGATCACATACGCACGTTAAAGATCCTGTAGTCTCTCTCTCTCTCTCTCTCTCTCTCTCTCTCTCTCTCTCTCTCTCTCTCTCTCTCTCTCTCTCTCTCTGAACTCGTAACCAAACAAACAAAATTTCTTTTAGAGAGAAAGACAGACACACAGACAGAGAAACAAGAGAGACAGAGACAGAAATAGACAGACAGACAGCCAGCCAGACAAACAGAGACAGAGAACAGAGACAGAAAGAGGGGGGGTGGGGGCAGAAAGAATGCAAAAATACAAGCACCGCTGCGATCAGAACCGAATCGCCAACATACCAAACATCGACAACTCAATGCGGAGAAAGGAATGCAGCGTGTTGCCCCTTACCACCATTCAACCCTCTGGAATCGCACAGAAGGGGGACGCAATAGGCGACCTTGCCTATGATTACTGTGTGCCTGTGTTCGATCGCTTATGCATGTGATCTGCAGATTTCTGGCCCGCTTGAAACCGGAGTCGCCAGGTTCCAGGAGATGACTTGTGTTTGACAATGGAGAAAGATTGAGCGTTAGCGTTCGGAAGCAAAAAGGGTCGTATTAAGGTTGCGATCGAGACGAAATTGAAGTAATAGCTAATTATCGTAAGCATATTACTGTGAGGCTGCGGAACAGGTTGAACACAAAGACGAATTTTCTCTGGAAAGATTACTTTAAAATTGTCGCCCTTTTCCGTCTTTTGATTATATATACGCCACTGTTGTTTCTAAGGGAGTTACAAAAAAATAAAAATAAAATAAAAATGGAATTAAGGTGAGGCTAAAAAAATTAAGCGTCATACACGTCTACATTAATGCCCCCGATCCCCCTGTCCCTGTCTCTCTCTTTTCATGTCCCTATGCATGCGCGGGAGCGTGTCTTTGTGTGTTTGTGTGTGGTGTGTGTGTGTGTGTGTGTGTGTGTGTGTGTGTGTGTGTGCGTGCGTGCGTGCGTGCGTGCGTGCGTGCGTGCGTGCGTGCGTGCGTGCGTGCGTGCGGGTGCGTGTGCGTGTGTGTGTGTGTGTGTGTGTGTGTGTGTGTGTGTGGTTGTGTGTGTTGTTGTGTGGTGGTGTGTGTGTGTGTGTGTGTGTGTGTGTGTGTGTGTGTGTGTGTGTGTGTGTGTGTGTTTGTATGTATGTGTTATGTATTATGTGTGTATATATGTGTGTGCGCGCGCGTGCGTATGTGTATGCATGTGTGTATGCGTGTGCATGTGTGTGTATGG
>JABMCL010001385.1:322500-327500 GCA_018857735.1 Alviniconcha marisindica
CTATACTGCTCTTTCTGTGGATTATAATATACACATGTCTGTACTATTCTTTCTGTGGACTATAATATGCATAGGTCTATACTACTCTGTATGTGGACTATAATATGCATAGGTCTATACTACTCTTTCTGTGGACTATAATATGCGTAGGTCTATACTACTCTTTCTGTGGATTATACTATACACATGTCTGTACTGTTCTTTCTGTGGACTGTTATATACACATGTCTGTACTACTCTTTCTGTGGACCATGTATACACGTCTATACTATTCTTTTTGTGGATTATGTACACACGTCTATAATACTCTTTCTGTGGACTATCTACACATGTCCATTCTACTCTTTCTGTGGACTATAATATTCATATATTTGTAATACTTTTGCGGCGGACTACACATACACGACTATACCGCTCTTTTTCTGGACTATGAAATGCATATGTCTATACTGATCTTTCTGTGCACTATGATATACATATGTCTGCAATACTCTTTCTGTGGACCACATACACGTTTATACTGCTCTTTCTGTGGACTATGATATGCATTATGTCTATACTGCTCTTTTTGTGGACTATGATACACATATGTCTACATACACATGTCTAGACTGCTCTTTCTGTGGACTATGATGATGATGATGATGATTGCTTTTTACGTAGCGCTATTCTCCGCTCTCGAGCAGACTCACTGCGCTCGCATGTGATTCTGCATGAGTGAATAGCTTTTTATAGCGCGTTTTTTAATATCCACCGAAGTGGTGTACTTACAGCGCTGGCATTTGACACTATGATGTACATATGTCTGCAATACTCCTTCTGTGGTCTACATACACATGTCTATACTACTCTTTCTGTGGACTACATGCACATGTTTATACTACTCTTTCTGTGGACTACTGCACATGTTTATACTACTCTTTCTGTGGATTACATGCACATGTTTATACTACTCTTTCTGTGGTCTACATACACATGTTTATACTACTCTTTCTGTGGACTACATGCACATGTTTATACTACTCTTGCTGTGGACTACATGCACATGTTTATACTACTCTTTCTGTGGTCTACATACACATGTTTATACTACTCTTTCTGTGGACTACATGCACATGTTTATACTACTCTTTCTGTGGACTACATGCACATGTTTATACTACTCTTTCTGTGGACTACATGCACATGTTTATACTACTTTTTCTGTGGACTACATGCACATGTTTATACTACTCTTTCTGTGGACTACATGCACATGTTTATACTACTCTAGCTGTGGACTACATATACATGTCTATAATGCTTTTTCTCTGGATCATCCGGCTGCTGCGACCCCATGCGGTTGACACGATGTTCAAATCCCAGAACTAACTTACTTTCTGTGATCTACGCACATCTTTATACTGCCATAGACACTGCATACCCTGAGGTATAATATGATGTCTTGAAATGCATGGAGCTGATGGACTTTCGATCAAGTGTATAATCCAATTATCATTGTCGGATTAATTGTCGGACTTTTAGCTGACTGTTCTCGACATTACACAGGTCTGTACTGTTCTTTCTGTGGACTATTATATACACATGTCTGTACTACTCTTTCTGTGGACTATATGTACATGTCTATACTGCTCTTAACTAGCCCCGCCCCCCCCCCCCACCCCCCATTGGGAATTGGAAGACCCACATACCATCACAGACTATTGTGCAGGGATGGGGGGGGAGGGAATTGGAAGCCCCACATACCATCACAGACTATTGTGCAGGGATGGGGGGTGGGGGGGGTGGGATTGCAAGACCCACATACTCATATGAGGCCCACAGACTATTGTGCAGGGATGGGGGGGGGGGGGAATTGGAAAGCCCACATACCATCACAGACTATTGTGCAGGATGGGGGGAGGGGAATGGGGGTGGGGGGGGGGGGGGGGAATTGGAAGACCCACATACCATCACAGACTATTGTGCAGGGGTGGGGGGGGGGGGGGGGAATTGGAAGACCCACATACCATCACAGACTATTGTGCAGGGATGGGGGGGGGGGGGGGGAATTGAAAGCCACATACCATCACAGACTATTGTGCAGGGATGGGGGGGGGGGGGAATTGGAAGACCCACATACCATCACAGACTATTGTGCAGGATGGGGGGGGGGGGGGAATTGGAAGCCCACATACCATCACAGACTATTGTGCAGGGATGGGGGGGGGGGGGGGGAATTGGAAGACCCACATACCATGCTATTGCAGGATGGGGGGGAATCTATAGTGCACGTCAGACTGTGAGGGATGGGGGGGGGGGGGGGATTGGAAGACCCACATACCATCACAGAGTGCGGATGGGGGGGGGTAGTAAAGGTGCAGGGATGGGGGGGGGGGGAGAATTGGAAGACCCACATACCATCACAGACTATTGTGCAGGGATGGGGGGGGGGGGGGGGAATTGGAAGACCCACATACCATCACAGACTATTGTGCAGGGATGGGGGGGGGGGAATTGGAAGACCCACATACCATCACAGACTATTGTGCAGGGATGGGGGGGGGGGGGGAATTGGAAGACCCACATACCATCACAGACTATTGTGCAGGGATGGGGGGGGGGGATTGGAAGACCCACATACCATCACAGACTATTGTGCAGGGATGGGGGGGGGGGGGGACTGGAAGACCCACATACATCACAGACTATGTGCAGGGATGGGGGGGGATTGGAGGGGGGGATGGGGGGGATTGGAGACCCACATACCCTCACAGACTATTGTGCAGGGATGGGGGGGGGGGGGGGGGGAATTGGAGACACATACATCACAGACTATGTCGTGAGCACCACGCAAGTTGTGAATGGGGTGGGGGAATTGGAGACCCACATACCATCACAGACTATTCATTTTTGTTTTTGCAGGGATGGGGGGGGGGGGGGGAATTGGAAGACCCACATACCATCACAGACTATTGTGCAGGGATGGGGTGGGGGGTAATTGGAAGACCCACATACCGTCACAGACGATTGTGCAGGGATGGGGGGGGGGGTGGAATTGGAAGACCCACATACCATCACAGACTATTGTGCAGGGATGGGGGGGGGGGGGGGGGAATTGGAAGACCCACATACCATTAGACATTGTGCAGGAATGGGGGGGGGGGGGGGAATTGGAAGACCCACATACCATCACTGCTGTTGGCAGGGATGTGTGGTGGGGGGGGGGGGGGAGTTGGAGGACGCCACATACATCACTGACTCTTGTGTATGGATGTGTGTGGGGGGGGGGGGGGGGGAAGGGGGGGGAAGACCTACATACCATCACTGACTCTTGTGCAGGAATGTGTGTGTAAGGGGGGGGAGCTGAAAGACCCAATACCATCACTGACTCTTGTGCAGGGATGTGTGTGTGTGTGCGGGGTGTGGGGGGTGGGGTGGAAGACCTACATACCATCACTGACTCTTGTGCAGGAATGTGTGTGTACGGGGGGGGGGGGGGGGGCGGTAAGCTTGGAAGCCACATACCTCACAGACTATTGTACAGGATTTTGGGGGGTGGGGGGGGGCGGGGGAGAGTTGGAAGACACACATACCATCACTGACTCTTGTGCAGGGATGGGAGAACCACACAACACCACCGACTCATGTGCAGGGATGAAGGAGGGGGGTGGGGTGGGGAACAGGGGACCCACACAACATCACCGACTCATGTGCAGGGATGAGGGATGGAGTGGGAGGGTGGGGGGAAGGGCACTCACACAACATCACCGACTCTTGTGCAGGGATGAGGCATGGCGGGAGGGGGGGGGAGGGGGTAACGTTGGGGGGGGGGGGGGGCACAACATCACCGACTCTTGGGCCCGTGGTTTGCTACCGCCGAGTCTGAAGTCGACGAATGGTTGGGGCCACAGGTCATAGGAAAACGACACGACACAGACAGTATAGTTTTTGTGGGGCGGGGGCCCGGCGGGGGTCGCTGCATGGGGTGTGTTTAAACCCCCAGACAGCGGAATAATGCCCGTGTCTGCTTCCCTGACCAAGGCGGCTCGGGACTATAGGCTATAACACCGTCTGCTAGCTTGTACCTGGACCTTTCCTGCCTCTTTTGTTTCAGCGGCGTGGTCAGTCGGCGTGAAAAGTAGTGGGTGCTCGAGTGCAGTTAGAGCTATGATTTTGCTGCTACAGCGATGTTTAAACACACACACACACACACACACACACACACACACCACACACACACACACACACACACACACACACACACACACACACACACACACACACACACACACACCACACACACACACACACACACACACACACGCACGCACGCACGCAAACAACACACACACACACACACACACACACACACACACGCGCGCGCGCGCGCCAAACACACACACACACACACACACACACACACACACACACACCACTGTTATGGTTCTAAACGTGAAGGGTTTCGGTTCGCTCGGCTGTACCGAAGCCCCCCCTCTCTCCCTCCCCCCCCCCCCCCCCCCCCCCCACGTCCCTTGCCCTCCCCCCCCCCCCCCCCCCCCCCCCCCCCGCCCGCCCCGCTCCCCTCGCCCTATTCACTTCCTGTATAACAGCTCAGGGTGTAAATGTTGATGTAGTTTTACATTCTTCGGCAAACGTCAGAAATTCCAGTTGTCTCATTTCTGCCTCTCCGTTTCATTTACCTTTCTGTTATAGCAAATCCTCTGTGAAATGACGTGCGCTGTGAACAGTTAATTAGTAAGTAAGCCAGTAAGTAAATCAGGTTGTAACCCCGAGTCAGTCTCGTGGGTCATATCAGGGCGACCACAGTCAACGAAAATTTGACTGGTGACTCGATGACTTTGTGTTTCGCCCTCCATATGACTTTCACCGCTGACTGGCTGTTAAGTCAGTCCTGAGGTGACCCTAGTCGGTTGAACTGGACGTTAAAATCCAAGAACTAAGTAACTGAGTGTTAAATATCCGGTAAATTAACTCTCACAGGCACCGGGCATTCAGAA
>JABMCL010001385.1:330000-337500 GCA_018857735.1 Alviniconcha marisindica
TGTGTGTGTGGTTGTGTGTGTGTGTGTGTTGTGGTGTGTGTGGTGTGTGGTGTGAGTTGTGTGTGTGTGTGTGTGTGTGGTGTGTGTGTGTGTGTGTGTGTGTGTGTGTGTGAGTTGTGTATGTGTGTGGTGTGTGTGGTGTGTGTGTGTGTGGTGTGGTGTGTGGTGTGTGTGTGTGTGTGTGTGTGTGTGTGTTGTGTGTTGTGTGTGTGTGGTGTTGTTGTGTTGTATTGTGTGTGTGGATGTTGTGTGTGTGTCTGTCTGTTCTGTGTCTGTCTTCTCTGTGTCTGTCTGCTCTCTCTGTCTGCGGTCGTCCCTCTCCTCTCTGCTCCCTTCTCTCCACCCCACCCCACCCCACCTTCCTCTCTCTCTCTCTCTCTCTCTCTTCTCTCTCTCTCTCTCTCTCTCTCTCTCTCTCTCTCTCTCTTCTCTCTCTCTCTTTGTGTGCGTGTGTGCACGCTACCCTGAGACAGAGACAGACAGACAGACAGACAGCTGGCCGAAGAGCACGATGTGCTGATTATTACAAACTAAGCATGTAACATTTACAAACAATAATTGATGACAATAAAGTCCGCAATTATTTTATATCTCCAGTTTTGAAGCCAAGGCAATACAAAGATTAAAACCGACAAACATTTAATAATGCACGAGAGAGAGAGAGGGGGGGGGGGGGGGGGAGGAGAAGGGGAGAGGAGGGCAGAGGCGAGAGGAGGGAGAGGGTGGGGGGGGGGGGGAGGAATGGGGAGGAGACAGAGCAGAGGGAGGAGGAGGAGAGGGGGGGGGGGGGGGGGGGAGAGGAGAAAGAAGGGGGAGGGCGAGGAGGAGGAGAGAGGTTGGGGGGGGGGGGGGGGGGAGAAAAAAGGGGGGGGGGGGGGAGAGATGGGGGGGGGGGGGGGGAGGGAAACGAGGGGAAGGCAGAGAGGTGGGGGGGGGGGGGGGGAAAAGGGGGGAGAAAAAGGGAAAAGGGCGAGGAGGACGGAGAGAGGTGGGGGGGGGGGGGGGGGAAGGGAGGACAGAGACAGAGGGTCGAGGAGGAGGAGAGAGGTGGGGGGGGGGGAGAGAGAGAAGAGGAAGAGGAGGGGAGGGGAGGTGGGGGGGGGGGGGGGGGGGGGAGGAAGAGACAGAGGGTTTAGGGACGGAGAGAGGTGGGGGGGGGGGGGGGGGAGAAAGGGGAGAGGGGGGGAAGGGGGGGGGGGGGGGAAAAGGCAGAGGGGCGGGGAGGGGGGGGGGGGGGGGGGGGGGGGGAGAGAGAAAAGACAGAGGGTGAGGAGGACGGGGGAGGGTGGGGGGGGGGGGGGGGGGGAGAGACAAAAGGGGCGAGGAGGGGGGAGAGGTGGGGGGGGGGGGGGGGGGAGGGGGGGGGGGCAGAGAAGAGGGGAGGGGGACGGGGGAGGTTTTGGGGGGGGGGGGGGGGGGGGAGAGGGCAAAAAGACAGAGGGTGGGGGGGAGAGAGGGGGGGGGGGGGGGAAAGGGGGGAAAAGAAGGAAGAGGGGAGGAGGACGGAGAGGGGGGTTGGGGGGGGGGGGGGGGGGGGGGGGGGGAAGGGGGAGAGACAGAGACGAGGGGCAGGGGGACGGAGAGAGGTGGGGGGGGGGGGGGGGGGGAGAGAGAACAGAGAAGAGGGGAGGAGAGGAGAGGGGGGGGGGGGGGGGGAAGGGGGGGGGGGAAAGAGAAGAGGGTCGAAGGACGGAGAGAGGTGGGGGGGGGGGGGGGGGGAGGGGGGGGAGAAAGGGGAGAGTGGGGGGGGGAGGAAAAGGCATTGGGGGGAAGGGGGGTTGGGGGGGGGGGGGAGGGGGAGGAGAGAACGAGAAGAGGGTGAGGGGGGAGAGAGGGGGGGGGGGGGGGGGAGGGGAAGGGGAAAAGAGACAGGGGTCGAGGAGGGGGAGAGAGGTTTGGGGGGGGGGGGGGGGGGGGGGGGGGGAGAGGGACAGGGGGAAAAGGGGTCCCCAGGAGGAGGAGAGAGGTTGGGGGGGGGGGGGGGAAAAGGGGAGAGAGACCCCAGAAGAGGGCGAGGGGGGAGGAGAGAGGTTGGGGGGGGGGGGGGTGGGGGGAGGGGAAGAGACAAGGGGGGGAAGAGGGAGGTTGGGGGGGGGTTTGGGGGGGGGGAAAGGGGGAGAGAGACAGAGACAGAGGGTCGAGGAGGAGGAAGAGGGGGGGGGGGGGGGGGGGATGGGAGAGAGACAAAAAGGGGGGGGGAGGAGGGAGAAAAGGGGGGGGGGGGGGGGGGGATGGGAGAGAGAAGGAAGGGGGGTGAGGAGGAGGAGAGAGTTTTGGGGGGGGGGGGGGGGTGGGGAGAGAGAAGAGAAGAGGGCAGGGGGGGGAGAGAAGTTGGGGGGGGGGGATGGGGAGAGAGGGGCAGAGGGTCGAGGAGGACAGAGAAATTGGGGGGGGGGGGGGGGGGGAGGAGGGGGGACAGAGACAGAGGGTCGAGGAGGAGGAGAGGTTGGGGGGGGGGGGGGGGGGGGGGAATGGGGGAGAGAGACAGAGACAGAGGGCGAGGAGGGGAGAGAAGTTGGGGGGGGGGGGGGGGGGGGGGGGAGAGACAGAGACAGAGGGCGAGAGGGAAGACCGTTTTTTAAAAAGGCAAAATCCTCAACTGAATGTTTTCCCCCTCCAGTTTTGAAGCGCATCGGAAACAATGCACATGCGCGCTCGCGCGCGCGCGGGAGAAGAAAAGAGACAGACAGACACACAGACAGAGACACACAGACAGATAGACAGACAGAGACAGAGATAGGCGGACAGACAGACAGAGACAGACGGAGACAGAGACACACAGAGACAAATACAGAGACAGGCAGGCAGACAGACAGACAGATATATAGACGGAGACAGAGACACACAGAGACAGAGACAGACAGGCAGACAGACAGACAGAGACAGACAGAGACAGATACACAGAGAGAGACAGACAGACAGAGGCAGAGACACACAGAGAGAGCAACATCGCGCACACGCCAGGAGCTAACTGACGCTTGAATAGTCCTATCAAAGCTGCTCCGTGGCTCGCTCTTACATCTGACTGCTCTAAGCTAGGACTGACAGTCTGGAAACCAGATCCGTCAAACAAAAAGATACATTATCCTAAACCATTCTTGTTTGGGTATCAGTCGGCGGTTCTCGTCTTTAGAGCTTCGCGAGACGCCGGCTGAAGTGAGCAGAAAGCACTTCCTGTCACGTGAGCAGGCTAAAGTCCGCATTTTTGAGCTAGAATTATAGCCCGTCGGCGTAAAAAAAAAAAAATCAATTTCCTCGCTTAATACGAAATTGGAGTGCACAATGGCGGGCGACAGAAGGGGATTGTGAACGTTCATTGTCAGCTCCGTGGTCTGCTGCAGGCTACAGCAGCTATTAATGGTATGATTGTTATTAGCTTGCGGATTGGCCAGTGAGTGTTATTATCATCTGCTGAATGGCTATACCACGAGTCGTGCGCTCGCCATGGCCGGGACACACACACACACACACACACACACGTACACCACACACACACACACACAAAACACACCACAACACACACACAACACACACCACAAACACACACACCCCCCACACACACACACCACACACACACACACACACGACGCACGTACGCACGCCACACACACATACACAAACACCACACACACACACACACACAAAAACACACACACACACCAACCACACACCACACACACACACAACACACGCACCGCACCACGACACGCACCCACACACAACAACACAAAACCCCACACACACACCCACACACACACCACACACACAACACAACACACACCCACACACACACACCCACGCACGAACGGCACGCACGACACATACACAAACACACTCCACACACAACCACACACAAAAAACCCCAAAAACCCACCCCCCAAACACACACACACACACCACACACCCAAACAAAAACACGCACAACACACCCACACACAACACAACACACACCCCACACACAAACACACCCCCACACAACACACACACAACAAACACAAAAAACTAAAAACCAGTACGAAAACCCCCAAAACCCATAACAAACACACACAACAACAAAAACACACACGCACAACGCACGCAGACGCACGCCACCACGCAGCACCACGAACTCACAAACCCCCACCAAACCCACACACACACACACACACGCACACAGCCACACGATGAAAACACACACACAAACACAACACACCCCACACACACACCACACACAAAACACCACACAACCAAAAAAACCACACCCCACACACACACACCCCCCCCCCAAACACACACCCAACACACACACACACCACACACACACACACACAAAAGAGTTATCGTCGACGGTATACGATACCAAAATAAATGCCACTTTGTTCATGTTGACGTCAACGTCGACATTGTCGTGTGTGCTGATGCTGTGTTCATTGTTGTCGTTTCCCGTTTTGTCTTCCTGTTGTTGCTGTTGTTATCGTTGCCGTTGTTGGCGTTGTTGTTGTTGTTGTTGATGATGAAGATGGTGGTATTGTCGCTGCTTCTGCTGTTGCTGTTGCAATCTAGTGTTGCTACTGCTGCGCTTTCCCGCTACTTTTATTACTATTGAGTATTGTTGTCCTCCTCCTCCTCCTCCTCCTCATGTTAATGATTAGTGTGTGTTTGTGGTGTGGTGGGGTGGTGGTGGGGGGTGTTGTTTTGTTGGTTTGGGTTTTTGTTGGTGGTGGTTGGGGGTGAGGGGGGGTGGTTGTGGTGGTGTGGGGGTGTGTGTGTGTGTGTTGTGTGTGTGTGTGGTGTGTGGTGTGTGTGTGTGTGGTGGCGTGTGGGGGGGTTATGTGTTGTGTGGTTTTGGGGGTGGTGTTGTGGGGTGTGTGGTGTGTGTGTGGGGGTAAAGGGGGGCCGGGGGGATTCTTGGGGTCTACTGTGACATTTGCAATATGTCGAATTTTGTACATTGTGTCTAGTCTGCCTATTGTGTTATGAGTGTCGTCAGTTATAGTACTTTGCAGGTTCTGCTTACGTCCTTTCACGTTGCTGCGTCGAAAGGCGGACACGCGCCTCTCCCGGCAGTAAATGTTGGCGTGCGCGTGCAGCTTTCTTTGGCAGTGGTGCACACGATCGAGGGCGTCACGGGAGCACGAGCCTGCAAAGTGCCAGCGTGAAATGAAAAAAGGCCTTTAAAAAAAATAATAAAAATAATAGAAATTAGGACCCATTCGTAAGAGCCCAGGGGGCTTTAAAAAATCATTTATCACATACACACACACTCTCCTCTCTCTCTCTCTTCTCTCTCTCTCTCTCTCTCTTCTCTCCTCTTCTCTCTGTCGTCTTTTGTCGTCGTCTGTTGTCGTCCTTCTCCTTCTCCTTCCTCCTCTCTCCCTCTTGTCTGTCTCTCTCGCTGTCTGTTGCTGTCCGTATGTCTGGTCTGTTGTCTGTCTCTCTCCTCTTCTCTCTCCCTCCTCTCTCTCTCTCCTCTTTTCTTTCTCCTCTCTCTTCTATCTCTCTCTCCTCTTCTTACCCCGGCTTATCTTCTCTCTCTCTCTCTCTCTCTCTCTCTCTCCTTTTCTCTATCTCTCTCTCTCTCTCTTCTTCTTCTCTCTCTCTCTCCTCTCTCTCTCTCGCTCTTCACTCTGTCGAGTCCAGGAGTTGAAGCTTGGCCACTAGTTTTGCACTCCAGCGTACAGTGATAGCCTTAATCAATTCCCAGTTATGGGGCAGGGCAACTGAAACTGTCGATCGTACCATCGTTGTGAACGATGAAGCTACCGGAAGGGGAAAGGGATGGGGGGGGGGGGGGGGGGAGCGAGAGAGAGAGAGAGGGGGAGAAGATAAGATAAGATAATACTTTATTACACAGGGATAAAGATTTAAGCAGGGTTTGCTTTTTTACAATTTGTCCCTGATGACAAACACAGCAACACGCAATACATCAAACAAGAATTCAATTAAATACGCTAGAGAAAAAACGACTTAAAAACAAAACAAATTTCTGTCTAAAACATCACATCATACGAACAGAGGCAAATAAATAAGGCAAAGTAAGACCAGTTCAAAACAATTTTTTAGGAGAGAGAGAGAGAGAATTACAAAAACATATTAACGAATAATGGAAAGCGACAGAATAATGGCTATCTCACTATCTACGTATAAAACAAGATCACGTCTAACAGGATTGAAGCTAAGCAAAGGCGCATTATACACACCTAACCAAAATCAAAGCACATCACACATACCAACAATCATATATATGCAAACATTTAAAATTTTAATTAAAAAATTATGACCACGAGGGAAAAAGAAAAAGTAATATTCCATGAAAATACAAAAACAAAAAAAAACAAAAATCTAAAACTTTACGAGAAGAGCAAGGAAGGGAAAACAATAACAACATTCTATACATTTTGTGTCAAGCTGTCTGACAAGGAAGAAAAGAAAAGAAAAGAAAAACAAGAAGTATAAAGAAATATTCAAGGTGGCTTAGCGAATGCCTGAAATGCTTTCCTTTTGAACGTTTTTAATTCCATGGGGTATCTGAGATGAGAGTAAACTATTCCACGCTATGGAGCCTGAAAAGGAGAAACTCGTTTTAAAGATATCAATCCTTGTTCTGGGCAAAAGCTGTTTATTCCCATGAACATGAAGACGTTCAGATGGAATCGTGAGATCTTTCAGATACTATTTCTCTCTATAAGAGAGAGAGAGAGAGAGAGAGAGAGAGAGAGAGAGAGAGAGAGAGAGAGAGAGAGAGAGAGAGAGAGAGAGAGAGAGAGAGAGAGAGAGAGATAGAGAGGCAGGGAGCGAGAGAAAGAGAGAGAGAGATTGTAACAGTCTAGATCCGTTACGTGAACAAACCAAGCAATTCCAGTCGTACAAATTTGCGAACGGTGTTGACCGTGACTCGATCGCACCCCGATGTCAAACCGACCCCAGCTGCCGAACCAGCCACGCATCTGAAATCAGCAACAAAACATCGCTTCTGCCGAATCAGACCTTTAATTCTCGTTGCCTCAAACAAACAACGCTACCTACGACGCCCGACATTTTCCCAAACAAGCGAGACAAAAGAAGATCGCCAGTGACCCAGACTGACCCTGGAGGCTGTCAGCGAGGCCCTTACTTTTGTCCATGGAGCGAGATGACCACCTGTGGGGGGTTAAAAAAGGAGTAAGTAAACATGGTGCTTAACGTCCACAGAAACCATAAGGCTTATTAGGGACGGGGAGAATGGGCGGAAGGGGGTGTGGAGGTGGAGGAAGAGGGAGATCATATATACCTATCGCTACACTGTCACCACCACCAGAATGACCCTGAATTAAGATGGGAGCGATGAGAGCCATTTTAATGTTTCATTAATTGTGAGGGACAAAGTCACAAGACAGTGTCCACAAACCCCAACTTTTGAAGAGAAAGGAGAGCCGAAGCGGAATCGAACCGAGGTCCTTCCGCTTACCAGCCTGACGCCTTACCGCTAGACCAAAACCGGCTCTCTAAAAAGGAGTAAAACTGAAACAGCACTTAAGAGGC
>JABMCL010001385.1:342500-362500 GCA_018857735.1 Alviniconcha marisindica
CCCAGGAGGTTGCGGGAGAGAGGGAACCTTAACCTAACACTACACTGTCACCAGCGGAATGATTTTGTATTGGGGTGGGTAGCGACGTCACCCCTTTTTGTCGTCTCACTAATTGTGGAAGGCACCGCCTAGGACAGTGAGGCCCGTGCAGCCATTATGAATGAGAAAAGTGGCACCGGACGTTAAACTATTTTAACCAGCGGAGGAGGAAAGTTAGGACAGGGAGCGCGGCACGCTTCTTTGTACACACACACACACACACACACACACACACACACACACACACACACACACACACACACACACACACGCGCGCGCGCGCGCGCCACAATAACAAAACGGTTTCGGATCTCTCTCTCTCTCTCTCTCTCTCTCTTTCTCTCTCTCTGACGCACACACACACATGCACGCACGCGCACGCGCACACACACACACACACACACACACACACACACACACACACACACACCACACACAAAACGTTCGGTTTCGATCTCTCTCTCTCTCTCTCTCTCTCTCTCTCTCTCTCTCTCTCTCTCTCTCTCTGACGCACACACACACATGCACGCACGCACACGCACACAAACAAACACACACACACACACACACACACACACACACTGATGAAACATCATATCTATCTATCTCTCCTTCTCCCCACCTACCCCCCCCCCCCACCCCATTCTGTAAACGTTTAGTTTCAAATGAAGTGCATTTTGTATTGTGTTGCCCTAGCCTTGATTAGATCAGTCGTCGGTGCATTTAACTAAAATATTTCAATTTTGTTTTGAGTGATTTCCGTTTAACACTACTTTTATCGACAAAAAATTAAAAAACAATTCGAAATTTAGCCCTGTACCTTTACAAATCTTTCAGAAGGCGTAAAGGAATTGTGCCTTGATCTGTTACATGTGCCAAGATGTTTACAATGGACCTATCATAATGTAGCTAGCTGTCTAGTACTTTGTACTTTCTGTATTTTGTACTTGATCAGTGACTCCGGGTATGTTTGTACAGAGCAATTCTGGAAAAAGGATGTGCAAACTGAACTATCATTTGTGCAATCCGCCCTTCATCAAGGGCTATGGCCTAATTGAATCAAACATTTCGTTCGCCCCCCCACACCCTCCCCCCGTCCACACCTACACACACACACACCACCACCACACACACACACACACACACACACACACACACATACACACCACCACCATCACCCACTACTACACACACACACACACACACACACACACACACACACACACACATACACCACAACCACCACCACCACCACCTCCACCACCGCCACCACCACCATCACCACCACCATCTCCACCTCCACCACCATGACAAAACAATGTCTTGCATACAAGACAACCACGCGAGCTCCGCACGGTTACAAACACGTTCTCGCTCTTCCTTCAATTCCTTTTCACTCACCCGTCTTTGCACTGTCAACCCTTTTCCCCACCGTCAAGAATAAAACTTGTAATGAAAACCGCTTTTTGTCCACGCCTGTGTTTCGGTTGTCAAAATTCCAGTTCGCGACAGCGGAGCAGGATGGGAGGGTGTGAAAGGTTGGCTTCCACCACGCTGTCTTCGTGCATTCTCCCTGTCCTGTCTGGGAGTATGTCGTCTACAGCTGTGACTCTCTCGGTGCCGCAAAGTGCAAATCCAAGGATTCCAGCAGTCCCCGTAGAACTCTGTACGCCGAAATAGAACAACAGATCTAGGGAAATGTACTCTACTCACCAATGCGACGAATCACAAGGGAACGATAGTGCTGTTGTTTCCTTGTGTTTCGTCGCATTGGTGGAATATACATTTTCCCTGGAGCTGTTCTGTTTTGTCAGCCTCACCAGCAGTTGTTCACTCATTCCTCTGTACGCCAAGTTTAAACCTCTCGCAATTAATCTTTTCAAGCCGCGATGGTTCGTTTCGCACGCATTTCCCCATGCCTCTCTCGAGCTCTCGAGCCCTGTTCCTGTTGCACTAGTCTTCCAAATTAAAGGAGGGAGATGTATCATTTCCATGACGGCAAATTTGTCTTCGCCCGTCAGGGTGGGCGCCATTTTTAAAACGGCAGCTCGTTTTTGATCGACGGATACCAGCCGCGCTGCGGCATCGGCAAGAAAACAAACAGAACACGCGACTGTCCCGAAAATATTTGAGCAAAACGCATCAGTAAATGCCTCACGCGAAATATCTCCAAGCACGCAAATTAAGCCCCGTTCTACCCAAGGAAGTCTGAACGTGCGTGGAGCTCTTTATCTAATAATAATAATAATGGAAATTTGTAAAGCGCCTACCCTGCGGCTCAAAGCGCGCTAGAACATAAGCATAATGTACGTAAACACTCGATCGTCAAATGGGGCTTGTCCCTCGGGATCCTCTTCCAGGGCTAGAACATGAAAACGTGGTGTTTGGAGGCACAGTTTGCGAGAGTTTGAACTTGGTGTACAGAGGTCTATGGCATCGCAAAGGTCACGGCAGATAGGGCAACAAGGTGGCGGATTGAGTTATGAAAATGAAATTTGAACACCCTGCTAACCCCGTTTTGCCGTAATACTTTATTCTTCCTTGTGGTTTACGCTGGGAGACCGGGGTTTGAAATTCCACGCCCGTTTGTGGTGAGCACAAAGACCTGGTTCTGTGCAGAAAATTGGTCGTACGAGAAAATAAAGCTCCATCTTATTTTAATATGAAAGTTGACTGTAGGGATTCACAAACACGCCTGACAAGATCTCGCCAAATAGGTTCTATTTTGAATTGTACAAAAAGTTCACGGATTAATAACGTGTGCGGGTGGGTGAGTGAACAGGATTTGCGTCTGAGAAACTGAAAAGACCTGGCATAGATCGAAAGGGTTACGAAGGAAGTGTAAGGTAGCGGTGGTCGATATTGCATTTGGTAGCGCACTGGTACCTAAAGTCTTCTTCACGAATGAGCTCCCCTACACCACGTGTCTCCTTATCTCCGCTGTACTATTCCGTTTCCTTCCCTTTGTACCACCTTCACCTCCCCCCCCCCCCCCCCCCCACGTTCTCTTTCTTTACCCACACCATTTACCTTCCCACATCACCCGTCATTCTCTTCCCTCACCCGCACCATTTACCTTCCCACATCACCCGTCATTGTGTTCCTTCACCTGTATCATTTACTTTCCCACATTACCCATCATTCTCTTCCCTCACCCGCATTCATTTACCTTCACACATCACCCGTCATTCTCTCCTGCACCCGCACCATCTACCTTCCCACATCACCCGTCATTCTCTCCTTCACCCGCACCATCTACCTTCCCACATCATCCGTCATTCTCTTCCTTCACCAGCACCATTTACCGTCCCACATCACCCGTCATTCTCTCCTTCACCCGCATCATTTACCGTCCCACATCACCCGTCATTCTCTCCTTCACCCGCATCATTTACCGTCACATACCGTCATTCTCCTTCACCCGCACCATTTACCGTCACATCACCCATCATTCTCTTCCTTCACCCGCACCATCTACCTCCCACATCACCCGTCATTCTCTTCGACCCCGTATCATTTACTTTACCCACATCATTTACCCTCCCCATCCCATCCAGTCGTTCTCTTCCCTCACCCGCACCATCTACCTTCCCACATCATCCGTCATTCTCTTCCCTCACCCGTATCATTTACCTTCCCACATCACACGTCATTCTCTTCCCTCACCCGTATCATTTACCGTCCCACATCACCCGTCATTCTCTTCCTTCACCCGCACCATTTACCTTCCCACATCACCCGTCATTCTCTCCTTCACCCGCATCATCTACCTTCCCACATCACCCGTCATTCTCTTCCTTCACCCGCACCATTTACCTCCCACATCACCCGTCATTCTCTCCTTCACCCGCATCATTTACCGTCCCACATCACCCGTCATTCTCTTCCCTCACCCGTATCATTTACTTTCCCACATCATCCGTCATTCTCTCCTTCACCCGCACCATTTACCGTCCCACATCACCCGTCATTCTCTTCCCTCACCCGTATCATTTACTTTCCCACATCATCCGTCATTCTCTTTCTTCACCCGCACCATTTACCGTCCCACCCCCCCCCCCCCCCATCCCAGCCAGTCGTTCTCTTCCCTCACCCGCACCATCTACCGTCCCACATCACCCATCATTCTCTCCTTCAGCCGCATCATTTACTTTCCATCACTTTCCCCCCACCCCCCTTCCGTTGTCATTCTCTTCCCTCACCTGTACCATCTCCTCCCCCCCCTCCTCCCCCGATTCCATTCCTTCCCCCCCCCCTCCCCCCCCCCCCCCCTCCCCCACTCGCATCCAATTCATTCTCTTCCTTTATCCGCACCATTCCCCTTTCCTCATCCCCCAACACTCTCTCAGTGTCTCTGTCTGTCTGTCTGTCTGTCTGTCTGTCTGTCTGTCTCTCTCTCTCTCTCTCTCTCTCTCTCTCTCCTCCTCTCTCTCTCTCTCTCTCTCTCTCTCTCTCTCTCTCTCTCTCTCTCTCTCTCTCTCAGAATGTTAGGGACGAGTGGTCAGACGTGTCAAGTACAAAATGACAGGCGGGTTTTTTGTTTGTTTGTTTGTTTGTTTGTTTGTTTGAGGTTTTTTCGCCCGTCCTTAATAAGCAACCTCGCTTCTGTGGACGTTAAGCCAAATGATTCCGGATTCCGGGTTTTTCCCACGTGCTGTTTCCGTTTCCGTTTCCGTTTCCGCTTCGATGCATACAGTAGTCTGTATAGCCTGCGGCCGTCACGTCAGGGACAAACAAGACCGGACATTACGCACATAATGCAATGTATTCGCAAACACTGCTAACGTTAGTGACAGCCAACATGACTGCATGTATGCAAGGGGACGAGGTTCTGCAGGTTAGGAAATAGCAGTTAATTACCCCTGGCGGCACTGGGAGAAGTGTGTGTGTGTGTGGGGGGGGGGGGGGGGGACGAGGGAAGCGGGAAGGCTCACAACAGACGACGTATTATGCAGCTTCGTCATAATCATTGGAAATGACGGACTACCAAATTAACCCTTTCCCTGCCATGCTTGCCGAGCCGTTACTCGGAAAACGACCAAATTTGAAACCATCAAGGCTTTTTTGTCCCCTTCGCATGAGCACGTGAAAGGATTTCTATCGAAATGCACAGTATTGAAAGTGAGATTTGTTACAGGACCATCAAGTATGCTGTCTGCAGGCGTGTATGTGTGCTCTTTTCTGCCGGGAAATTTCACAGGCTGGGGCAGTGAAGGGGTTAATTGATTACTCCTAATGGTACTGCGTGTGTGAAGTGAGCTGGCGGGTTCCTTGATCTCTCCGCCACCCCCACCCCTCAACCCCACCCCCACCCCCAGGTAGCCTCCCCTTCCCCCAAAATGTGACGTAACTGATAGTGGCTTTTCTAGCCAATGTTTCCACTGATAAGCCCCGTTTTCCAGCAATGAGTTTTCAAGTTCAAAGTGGCTACATTGCCCACTATTTCAAAAACTGTCTGCAACTGTTTTTGTTCTTGTTGCTGCTGTTGTTCTTGTTTTCGTCGTCGTCCTTGTTGTTGTTGTTGTTGTTCTTCTTCTTCTTCTTCTTCTTCTTCTTCTTCTTCTTCTTCTTCTTCTTCTTCTTCTTCTCTTCCCCCTCCTCCTCCTCCTCTTCTTCTTCTTCTTCTTCTTCTTCTTCTTCTTGTTTCTTTCTTCTCCTCCTCCTCCTTATTTTTCTTCTCTTCCTACTCCTCCTCTTCCTTCTTCTTCTTCTCCTCCTCTTCCTCCTCCTCCTCCTCCTTCTTCTTCTTCTTCTTCTTCGTCGTCGTCGTCGTCGTCATTTTGCTCTAATACTTTGAACAGCAAGAGACCTTTTATGAAGTGTACGTTAGTTCGTTCTTGGATTTTAAAGTCCGGCCAACTGCATACGGTCACACCAGGACGAACATAATATACGTCCGCATACATATGCTAACTAAGCGTGTCAAAAATCATAAACTCTCTTTCTCGCCGTCTTTCGGTAGATGATGCACCGCAGGGGGGCGGAACCTTTACGAGTCTAATACGGAGACGTACGTTCCAACGGACACGGCGCAGCTGGACATGTCTTGGTTCAGGTGGACATCTCGGTGACGGCTTTGATCCAACATCTTGACCCTTGATCTCGCTCCGTGTTCATGTTTGAAAGTACGACATGCGTGGCAGGTTGTCGTTACTGTCTTTTGAGTTTAAACGACTTGCTTGGACAGGTCTGAGTCCATGTTTGCGTGTGTTGTTGATACTTTGATCGTTGCGCGTGTCCAATTCTCTCTCTCTCTCTCTCTCTCTCTCTCTCTCTCTCTCTCTCTCTCTCTCTCTCTCTCTCTCTCTCTCTCTCTCTCTCTCCATTGTCACTATTAATCTATCTGCCTCTGTCTGTCTGTCTGTCTGTCTGTCTGTGTCTGTGTCTGTGTCTGTGTCTGTGTCTCTCTCTCTCTCTCTCTCTCTCTCTCTCTCTCTCTCTCTCTCTCTCTCTCTCTCTCTCTCTCTCTCTCTCTCTCTCTCTCTCATTAAATTACTTTGATGTCTATTTATCAGTAGCTTAGCAAGGACTAGTTGTTAGACAGGTTTTTGACTGAACCTAAACTACAATCCTTGTAAAATAAAGTTTTCGAGTTCGAGTTCGAGTTCGAGTTCTCTCTCTCTCTCTCTCTCTCTCTCTCTCTCTCTCTCTCTCTCTCTCTCTCTCTCTCTCTCTCTCTCTCTCTCCCTATTGTCGCTCTGAATCCATCTGCCTAACACTGTGCAGTAAATGTTTGTGCATTAACTTTTAAAAACTCCCGTGAGAAAACAAGAGAGTTCCAACTGAAGAGAGACACCTCAAAGATCATGATCTCGAGTCTCATCAAACCGTGACTATAAAAACCGTTTTCTTATTCTTCGGACCGGTGAGCCGGTGTGGCCTAGCGGTAAGGCGTTAGGCTGGTAAGCAGAGGGACCTCGGTTCGAATCCGCTTCGGTTCTCCTTTCTCTTCAGAAGTTGTGGTCTGTGGACACTGTCTCGTGACTTTGGTCCTCACAATTAATGAAACATTAAAATGGCTCACATCACTGCCCATCTTAATGCACGTGTCATTCTGGTGGTGACAATGTAGCGGTAGGTATATGATCTACCTCTCCCCCCCTCTCCTCCCCCTTCCCCCCCTTCCCCCCTTCTCCCCGTCCCTAATAATCCTTATGGTTTCTGTGGACGTTAAGCACCATGCTTACTTACTTACTTCGGACCAGAGCTCAGGAACTGTGTGAAAGTCGAGGTGGCCGTCCTGGGCTCCGTCCCAAGCTAGGTCTTCTGTGGACGTAAAGAATGGCTAAACTGCACTTCTCATGGGCAAGAGTGTTGACAGTCGAGCTCACTTTGACTCCTCCCTAATAACCTAGTTTCTGTGGACGTAAAGCAACACTCAACTTTGGACCAGAGCTCAGGAGCTGTGTGAAAGTCGAGGTGGCCGTCCTGGGCTACAGACCGCACAGTCTCTGTGGACGTGAAGCGGCACTGGACTCGGCAAAGTCGGCGGACAGCGGCAAACTTTGACCCACCCAAACAACTTGTGACCATTTTGCTTTACGTCCACAGAAGCGAGGTTGCTTATTAGGGACGGGGACAGGGGGAGGGAAGGGGACGAAAGAGTGAAGGCTCAACCGAGGATACCGCCCAAAAAAAGACCGGAGAGACCGTGGACGCCGCCAGAACAATGGAAGTGTTAAGGCGGTGTCCTCTCGCCATTGCGCAGCGACTAGTGCACTGCGCAATTGCTGTTTCAACTGCCGTGCTTGGGCAGAGTCACAAGGACAATGCCCGTTGCACTGTTGTTGGGGAACAACTCGAAGCGAAAGAAGTCCAACTTTCGCAGCCCAGCTCCACCTCCCTGCTCATGATCTCTTCTGGGCTAACTTGAGGGTCCAGCTCCACCTCCCTCCTCTTGATCTCGCCTGGATCCCTCCAACTTGTGGTCCGCCTGTCTCCGTTCATACTCTGACCGCTCCTTCCTTCCTTCCTTCCTTCCGGTGTTGCTTAATGTCCTCGGATGTCGGTTGACATATTAGGGACAAGATGAGACCAGTGCGTGAGCATGTTTCAACATTGCTTTACGTCCACGGAAACCATAAGGCTCGTTAGGACGGAAAGCCCAGGACGGTCACCTCGACTCTCGCACAGCTCCTGAACTATGTTGTGGCGACCGCTCCCTCCCTCGTAGCGATCTTGAAGCGGAGGTGGAGGGGAGTGGTATATTGGCATTACCCTCTTTTCTCTTCGGGAACAAGTGAGCCGGTTTGGCCTAGCGGTAAGGCGTTAGGCTGGTACGCAGAGGGACTTCGGTTCGAATCCGCTTCGGCTCTCGTTTCTCTTCAGAAGTTGTGGTCTGTGGACACTGTCTTGTGACTTTGTCCCTCACAATTAATGAAACATTAAAATGGCTTTCATCGCTGCCCATCTTAATGCAGGAGTCTTTCTGGTGGTGACAGTCTCCCTCTCCCCCCAACTCCCCCCCCCACCTTCTCCCCGTCCCTAAGAAGCCTTACGGTTTCTGTGGACGTTAAGCACCATGTTTACTTACTTACTTACTTCTTCGGGAAAAAACCCACCCCGATGCTTCTCATACCACGCGCAGAAACGCACGTTCAAACATACTGGACCGTGTCCGTCTCACCGTCCTGAAGTTTTTATCGCTACTCGGCGACGGGGAAAATGAGACTGGATGCAGACTACAATACCCGAATCTGTGTGAAGCGGGACGTATCGATGCGTGGGGGGGGGAAGGAAGCATGGTATTTAATGCAGTGTTCATAACGCAGCGTGTGTTCCAACCCGGCCCGTGACCACCGGTGACTGGGGAGGTGGGGAAGGAAGCCTTCACTTGCCTCGCCCTCAAAGCGTCTTGGGTCACCGCCGTTCAGTATGTTTGGTTTGAACGAAGTGTATTCATATATGGATCGTGAGCACAAAGTTTAACCTATTGCAGGCATAAAAAATACGAACACGAACGCGCGCGCGCGTGCGCGTGCACACACACACACACGCACGCACGCACGCACGCGCACGCACGCACGCACGTACGCACGGACGCACGTACATACACGCACGCACGCACGCACGCATGCGTACATACACGCGTACATACACACACACACACACACGCACGCACGCACGCACGCACGCGTACAAACACACACACGCACACGCGCACACACATACAGACACACGCACGCACG
Organism: Alviniconcha marisindica; assembly: GCA_018857735.1. Taxonomy (NCBI): domain Eukaryota; kingdom Metazoa; phylum Mollusca; class Gastropoda; family Provannidae; genus Alviniconcha; species Alviniconcha marisindica. The sequence continues at coordinate 351,728 of JABMCL010001385.1, forward strand.
CATGCACGCACGCACGCACGCACACACACATACACACACCACACACACACACGCACGCACGCACGCACGCACACACGCACGCACGCACGCACGCACTCACGCACGCACGCACACACACACACACACACACACACACACACACACACACACACACACACACACACACACACACACACACACACACACACTTAAGCTACACAAAAAAGCTAAAATATTTAATACCGACCAGTCGTGGAAATGCTTTAGACAAATCAGGAACGATCTAACCTACGCCATAAGGAAAAGGAAATTAGATTATTTACAGGATTTAGACAATCGTGCGTCTTCCAGCGCGATATTCGGTACCAAAAAATGGTGGAAACTAGTAAAGTCATTCATGAGCAACAAGGGATCTGATCCAGACGTAATACCACCATTAGAAAAAGATGGAGTTACTTATTATACTAACAAAGAGAAGGCGACTATACTTAACCAATTCTTCGTCAACCAGTCAACTATTGAAGACAACGATGATGTTCCAGATGTACCAGAACTATTAACGAGTATAAATCAAATACATTTGAGTGTAGAAGAAGTAAATAATACTCTTACAAAATTAAGCACAGCAAAGGCGACAGGCCCTGATCAAATACATAATATAATTTTAAAAAATAGCGCTGGAATCATATCTGAACCATTAACTTTTCTCTTCAATCGATCACTTAATGAAGGAATTTTTCCCACAGTCTGGAAAACAGCACACGTTACACCAATTCATAAAAAGGGTAACAAAGAACAGTGTACTAACTACCGTCCTATATCTTTGCTAAGTTGCGTAGGAAAAACTCTAGAAAAATGTGTTCATCGCCATGTGTCTAATTACTTAAACGCAAACCAAATAATAACACCGTCACAATCAGGATTCACTCCAAAAGATTCAACCGTGTACCAGTTACTAAGTATATACGATGACTTTTGTAAGTCATTTGACAGTGAATTAACTACTCAAGCAATTTTCTTTGACATATCTAAAGCGTTCGATAAAGTATGACACCGAGGCTTACTACGGAAATTGCAAGCTATTGGAATTAGAGGTACTTTACTTCATTGGTTCGAAAACTATTTGGCCGAACGTAAACAGGCTGTGGTACTCCACGGTAGCAGATCTGATTACTTAACTGTACCTGCAGGTGTCCCACAGGGCTCAGTCCTAGGACCTCTTCTGTTCCTTATCTACATAAATGACATTGTTGAAGACATCGAATCAGTTATTAAGCTTTTCGCAGATGACACTAGTATGTATTTGTGCTTAGAAAATCCACACATCCGAGCTGAAATTCTAAACAATGATCTTGAAAAAATAATGCAATGGGCAAATAAATGGAAAATTGAGTTTAACGAAAGGAAGACAGAACTGATGAACATAACCAGGAACAAAAACCACCAATTTCAATCACTGAATTTTGGAAGGACTATTTTAGAAGACACTCATAGCCATAAACATTTAGGAATCATTTTTCAAAACAACTGTAAATGGGAGAGTCATATTAAAATGTTAATTGCAAAATGTAGATGTCAAGTCGCTTGCCTAAGATCATTTAAATATCGTCTTAGCAGAAAAGCTCTTGAAACTATGCATAGGTCTCTTATATTACCGCAGTTAGATTACGCCGACGTCATTTGGGATAATTGTAGTCTTAAATTAGCAGAAGAACTGGAAAGTCTACACCTCGATCCAATAAGAACCATTATAGGAGCTGTTCGCGGAACAAGTCACCAGAAACTATACACTGAATCAGGGTTTACGACTTTACGAGAAAGACGCTTCAGACACAAAATTATTATGTACCACAGATTGTGCAAGAAAATACCCCGACTTACTTGAAAGAACATTTACCCCACTGTGTTCCTCAACTTGTTCATACCATCGACGACGACCACTCCAACGACAGGTACCAAAACATAAGACTGAGACTTACAGGCAATCATTTTCCCATCGACAACTACACTGTGGAATAATTTACCAGAAACATACAGCAAATAGAATCAATTAGTCAGTTAAACACTTCCTCTCCAGAAATGACACAAATCCCCCGCTTTCTTTTACAACGTAGTCGAAACACAGATTGCAAACTCCGTCTTGGAATAAGCGACCTAAATTACGACCTATTAAACAGACACTTAACAACAAATAGCTCTTGTGATTGTGGAGAAAGAAAAAAAACATCTGAACACTACATTCTACACTGCCCGCGTTTTACACACGTACGTCAAAACACCATATTCAGACTCCCTGCAAATTTGCTAAACATTACTACCCTCCTGCAAGGAGGATCCAAACATATCAAACAGTATGAACTCATTAACAATTAAAGCTGTCCAAGCCTTCATTACCCAGTCCGGCCGTTTTTCCATGGAATGACAAACTCAGTTAAATAGTTACTGGCAGCGCAAGATCAGCACCCCTCTCTCTCTCTCTCTCTCTCTCTCTCTCTCTTCTCTCTCTCTCTCTCTCCTCTCTCTCTCTCTCTCTCTTGATTTTTGATTGATTTTGTGTTGTTTTCATGTTGTTTAATATAAACATACATACCGTTGTTGCAAAATGAATTAATTAGTAAATTATGTTTGTGAGCATTTACTATAATCCTAGCTTGTTTAATGCTCATACAATGATTTTGATTGTCCATATTTTCATGAATGTAAATAAACTTTGTTTAAACACACATACTTTACCAACAGGACTATAAACAATCCATTTATCAATGTAAGTTATAACATCAACATTAGGCAAAATATATCTTAAATGTAGCCTATGTAGTCTTCAGATATGTATCTACTTTTCGTTTTCCAGTATGTTCATTCAGTTCATGTTTATATGACTTATGAAATGTTGAATGTATCAATTCCGCGTGTCCTCGAGTGCCCCATGTATGTATTTATTTATGTATGTATTTATGTAACAAAGACGTATTAATGTGTGTTGTGTGTGTGTGTGTGTGTGTGTGTGTGTGTGTGTGTGTGTGTGTGTGTGTGTGTGTGTGTATCTTAAATAGTAACATGCAGAAAAGTCAGAAAAGTCATACCCATCTTTTCTTAATAAAAACACACACACCAAACTGTATAATTTACGTGCCTTGCTGTGAAAGTTAGGCAGCTAGGCAGCTCCGTGTGTTTCTGAAATCCGAAGAAACATGGAGTTCCTTGCATGTTAAGATGGAAGTGATGGAAAAAGCCGACGAGAGATAATGTAATAATTAGTTCCCGTACGAACAGGGTTGTTTTAGCCAGTCAACAGCGTACACGCATTTCGTCAATTGTATCAAGGTCGTGAACGAGGAAATGCCCGATTAATGGCCCCTCGCATAGGTGATAAATCAACAAAGGTTGAAAGCTGAAATGGCGGAATCTGGTTAGTTGTACATAGTGATGCTATACGGGGTATATGCTTCCTCCCTCTCCCCCCCCACCACCACCACTTTCCCCATCTTTGCGCCCCCACCCCCGACAGAGAGGTGATAAATCAACAACAGCTGTTAGTAGCAGTGGGCGATTATAGCTATATTAATATACTGATGCTCTGTCAGGTGGGCTATATTATAATCTCCCACACCCCGACAGACAGACAGAGAGACAGACAGGCGATAAATCAACAACAATTGATAGCTGCAGTGGCGGATTATAGCTATAGTTATACTCATGCTATTTGAGGTGGGCTGTATCTCCCACACCCCTACAGACAGGCAGAGAGACAGGCAGAGAGACAGAGAGGCAGACAGACAGAGAGGTAGACAGAGAGACAGACAGGGAGGCAGACAGACAGAGAGGTAGACAGAGGCAGACACAGAGACAGGCAGAGAGACAGACAGGGAGGCAGATAGACAGAGAGGTAGACAGAGGCAGACACAGAGGCACACAGAGAGGCAGGCAGAGAAACAGGCAGAGAAACAGACAGAGGCACAGAGAGGCGAACATAGAGGCAGACAGAAACAGAGAGACAGGTAGAGAGGCAGACAGAAACAAAGAGACAAGCAGAGAGACAGGCAGAGAGGTAGACAGAGGCAGACAAAGAGGCAAACAGAGAGGCAGGCAGAGAGACTGGCAGAGAAACAGACAGAGGGGCAAACAGAGAGGCACACAGAAACAGAGAGACAGGCAGAGAGGCAGACAGAAACAGACAGAGAGACGGACAGAGAGGTAGACAGACAGACAGGCAGACAGGGAGACAGTAAATAAGTAAATAAGTTGGTGTTTTACGCCCAGTCAACCGGTACGGACAGAGAGACAGGCAGAGAGGCAGACAGAAACAGACAGAGAGACAGGCAGAGGCAGACAGACAGAGAGACAGACAGAGGGGCAGACAGACTGACAGGCAGGCAGATAGAGAGACAGGCAGACAGACAGGCAGAGAGGCGATAAATCAGCAGTAATTGACAGCTGTCGTGGCTGATTATGGTTGTACCGATGCCACGTGAGGTAGGCAATATGTCTCCCGGATCCCTCACCCTCCACCCCCGACAGAAAGCCAAAGATGGAGCGATGCAGAGACAGAGAGGAAGCTCAGTGCGTAGAAAGTGATTCAGCAAATACAACTGAAATAAATAGGACGTAAGAAGAGGAACTGAGCGGGTAGTGGAGGAGGGGGGCAGGGGTGTGGGGTGTGGACGGGGGGGGGGGGGGGACAGTAAACCAAAGCCAAATTCTGTGTTTTCTGGTCAGACACCTCTGTCTCTGTCTCTGTCTGTCTCTCTGTGTCTCTGTCTGTCTGTCTGTCTGTCTGTCTGTCTGTCTGTCTGTCTGTCTGTCTGTCTGTCTCTCTCTCTCTCTCTCTCTCTCTCTCTCTCTCTCTCTCTCTCTCTCTCTCTCTCTCTCTCTCTCTCTCTCTCTCTCAGATATAAACTCACTTAACTAGCACAAAGTCCTGCACACTACTCACTTAAAATATACGAACGGCAACATCATGGATCAGCATACTGCAGCATTAATATATTAAGCCTAATATCCTTCTGTGGCATCTTCGTCCTAAAAATACTTACTCCCTGCTTCTCAGTCATAAAACATAAAATCTAGCAATATCACGCATCTTCGTTTGAGAGCACTGAATCAATATGGCGAGCGCTCGCTTGATGGCTTGGTAAATTCACATGCTCGTCAGTTTTATTTGTTCGTGCATTCGCCTTAGCTTAGCGTGCTAATGCCACGGGAAAACTCGTTTACTTTCGATCCCGTCTGAGCGGTCTTGACATGCCTCGAGAGTTCTCTCCCTTGCTGACATGGCCGCTTGAAGTGCTTGTACTATTTGTGGAGAATTCTAATAGAAATTTATTTTCACATTTCGGTGCCAAAAATGTTGTGCTGCGCGGGACTCTCCCTTTCAGTGTCACAAGTAATCGGCGTTGTCGCCGCCTTTTGAAACCTGAAAATAGCGAAGATGTTTTCGTAAAGGGAAGTAAGGTAAACCTACCCGTGCCGACCAAACGATTGAACAGGCACGGGTGCGGCATGATACTACCATCACCACTACCGTCAACCCTCCCCGCCTCCCCCTCCCCCCCCCCCTCCCCCCACCCCGCACGTCCTCGCAGCAGATACATACACACACACACACACCACACACCACACACACAACACACACACACACATACACACACACACACACAACACACACACACACACACACACACACACACACACACACACACCACACACACACACACCTCACACCCCCCCCCACCCACCCCACCCCACCCACCACCCCTACGCACGCAGATACATACACAAATACACACACACGCACACGCACACACACACAGACGCGCACACACACGTGCACACCCACTCACTCACACACACACACACACACACACACACACACACACACACACACACACACACACACACACACACACACACACACACACACACACACACACACGTACGCACGCACGCGCGCATGCACGCACACACACACATACACACACTCACTCCCCCGTCCCCACATACACACACCTATCCACCCACACACGCACCAACACACTCACATCACTTTGAAAGAATGCTGTATTGAATGGATATCAATCTGTAGTTGATGGGTGCGTATGAACATTAATTTGTAATGAGGGACATTTTTAAAAAGTAGGCCTGTTATGCAAAAAAGTGTCAGTGAGTGAATGAATGTGTTCACTGCAATGATGGACAGACGCACGCTATTTGAATAAACGCCCCACAATCATGTGCTTGGCACACAAAAAGAAGCCTAGCTAATGCACTGTCTTGCAACTTGCCCTGGTTTTTACCTTAGGCCTATACTCTACTTTGATTCACCCCCCTCTCTCTCTCTCTCTCTCTCTCTCTCTCTCTCTCTCTCTCTCTCTCTCTCTCTCTCTCTCTCTCTCTCTCTCTCTCTCCCTCTCTCTCTCCCTCCCTCCCTCCCCCCCTCTCTCTCTCTCTCTCGCTCTCTTTTATACACATAATTATCTGCCAGCGTCTTTCTCCCTGTGGTTTCCTCGCGTTTTTCTGCTCAGATGTAAACGAGACAAGCTGCATGCCCTAAGGTGCCACTGTGTCATAAAGCTGACGTCAAACCGCGAATTTCTATTTGTGAAACGCGGGAGCTGAATATGCAGAGTGTGGATCTGTTCTTACGTCGTGGGCGTTTCTCTCTGCAGTCGCAATGCACAGGTGTCGTGGCATATGTGTGTTGGGGGTGCGTGTGTGTGTGTGTGTGTGTGTGTGTGTGTGTGTGTGTGTGTGTGTGTGTGTGTGTGTGTGTGTGTGTGTGTGTGTGTGTGTGTGTGTGTGTGTGTGTGTGTGTGTGTGTGTGGTGTGGGGTTGTGGTGTTGTGGTGTGTGTGTGTGTGTGTGTGTGTGTGTGTGTGTGTGTGTGTGTGTGTGTGTGTGTGTGTGTGTGTGTGTGTGTGTGTGTGTGTGTGTGTGTGTGTGTACGTCGTGGTACGAATAACTGGCAACGTTCAAAGGACAGCCCAGCAGATGTGAGAATCAAGCAAACTGCAAACCACACACACACACACACTCACACACACACACACACACACACACACACACACACACACACACACACACACACACACACACACACACACACACACACCAGAAAGAATCGTCATCACGAGCGAGACACCTGCCGGTAACTGTTATGGACAGGTGAAGATGTTTTGAGCCTGTTACTCTCCGCTCGCTTACTTTCCACACTGCCTGACAGCTTTGATGTCGTAGCCGAAGTAGATGTGCACGTTTGCCTCCAGGGCTCCTGTGACAATCGCATGTTAATCAGATCCTTCAAAGGATGACGCTGCAAGGGAGGTTGTGAGTGAGGGCAGACAGGCCTCCAAGCATCTGCCAAAAGAATAGCAGTCAGATCCATTAACTGTTCCCGATGTTTTTTGCTGTTTTAATCTTTGTAGGCTGTTGCTTCAGTTTCAGAACAGGAGATTTACTATAAAATAAGTTGTCAGTTTGTGAATGATATATATTACTTAGTCTTTGTTATAATCAACACATCGTCTTCTCAGCTCTCTAGCTCTCTCTCTCTCTCTCTCTCTCTCTCTCTCTCTCTTCCTCTCTCTCTCTCTCTCTCTCTCTCTCTCTCTCTCTCTCTCTCTCTCCTCTCTCTCTCTCTCTCCTCTCTCTCTCTCTCTCTCTCTCTCTCTACTCGTCTCTCTTTTCTCTCTCTCTCTCATCTTCAATTGACTGTTCTGTTTTCTTTTCAAACTGTCTACTATGAACTGATCAGTTGTTCTGCTGCTTTGTTTGCTGGTTGTAGCTCTAATATGTAACTGAATGATGTATGGCATATGTGTTCATCTGGCGCTGTGAACACGCTATGTTTGTGTGGAAATTTTCATGTATAACGTTTCACTCACTCATTCATGCCTATATGTATATAAATAATGCCTGTAATTTGATATCTACTCATCAGTAGCTTAGCAAGGACTGGTTGTTAGACAGGTTTTTGACTGAACCTAAACTTCAATCCTTGTCAAATTAAGTTTTCGAGTTCGAGTTCTCCCCCCCCCCCCCCCCCCCCACCCCCACCCCCCACCCCACTTTTCAAACCCGAACACTTTTTCCTTTCCTTCTTCAATCATGGAACCTGCTCAGCCGTCAGAATAAAATTCCAGTGACTAACAAGACACGGAACCTCATCACCATAAAGACGGACTTTTCTGCCCGCTTCTCTCAGCAAGACTCTGCAGCACTGTTGGATGGTTGGTTTTGTTTCTTTCTTTCGTTGCTATGCTTATTCAGTAATGCATCGCGCTTAATGTCCGAAAATGGATCGTGCGATCAATCGTGGGATATGTCTTTGTTCGTGTATAGAAAATGAGGCACCCGCGGCCATTTGTCATGTTATGCAAATGACGCCAGAAGGACAAGCTGTTTTCATGCAAATGACCTCTCTCTCTCTCTCTCTCTCTCTCTCTCTCTCTCTCTCTCTCTCTCTCTCTCTCTCTCTCTCTCTCTCTCTCTCTCTCTCTCTCTCTCCCCATCTGTCTGTCAGTCTGTCTCTGTCTGCTGTCTGTCTGTCTGTCTGTCTGTCTGTCTCTCTCTCTCTCTCTCTCTCTCTCTCTCTCTCTCTCTCTCTCTCTCTCTCTCTCTCTCTCTCTCTCTCTCTCTCTCTCTCTCTCTCTCTCTCCGTGGACAACTGCTGGCCACGGTGTTGTCCGGTGTAAGTTTATTTTGGGTGCCTGGCGTTGACAGAGAAGGGCATGCCTGTGCTACGTGTCTTACAAGAAGAAAAACACGGAGTTTACTAGTCGTAATTCGACTTACGACCACGACAGTCTATGCAGTGACTTTCATGTAATCATTGGCTTTACGGCTATACGCACAGCGATCTGGAACAGAAAACTGTACGTCTGTCTATGACTCAGTGGTGTGTGTGTGTGTGTGTGTGTGTGGTGTGTGTGTGGTGTGTGTGTGTGTGTGTGTGTGTGTGTGTGTGTGTGTGTGTGTGTGTGTGTGTGTGTGTGTTTTGTGTGTGTGTGTGAGGAGAGAGGGAGGTAGTAGGTAGAGAGGAGGGAGAGATGTACACGTTGCATAGTTGTAAAAGTGTTGTACAAAATGTAAGTTTTATTCACACACTATCACCACAATATCTTTCAACTAGTAAAATGTGTGTGTGTGGTGTGTTGTGTGTGTGTGTGTGTGTGTGTGTGTGTGTGTGTGTGTGTTGTGTGTGTTGTGTGTGTTTTTGTGTGTGTGTGTGTGTGTGTGTGTGTTTGTGTGTGTTGTGTGTGTGTGTGTGTGTGTGTGTGTGTGTTGTGGTGTGTGTGTGTGTGTGTGTGTGTGTTGTGAGAGAGAGAGAGAGAGAAGGAGAGAGAGAGAGAGAGAGAATGTACACTTGCATAGTACTCTCAACACCAACAAGTGTTTACAAAATGTACAGGTTTTATTCACACACTATCACCACAATATCTTTCAACTAGTAAAATGTATGCACTATAAAACTGTACAACACTTAGACACACGTTCAACGGTTCCAAGATTATCCTTAAGTGCGCAGTCGCCACCACCAGTAGCACCAGCACCGATGTATTTAGTATATCAACAAATGCAGTATGTGCATGGCAACACAACACAGTCAGCTAGATTAATCAATGTTAGTGTGGGGAGACAGACAACGCAAAACAGGCTAGATTAATCAATGTTAGTGTGGGGAGACGGACAACACAACACAGGCTAGATTAATCAGTGTTAGCATAGGGAGACAGACAACACAACACAGGCTAGTTTAATCAATGTTAGCACTGGGAGACAGACAACATAACAGGATAGTTTAATCAATGTTAGTATTTGGAGATGGACAACACAACACAGGCTAGTTTAATCAGTTTTAATATTGGGAGACAGACAACACAACACAGGCTAGTGTAGTCAATGTTATTATTGGGATGCAAACAGCACAACACAGGCTAGTTTAATCAATGTTAGTATTGGGATGCAGGCAACACAACACAGGCTAGTTTAATCAATGTTAGTATTGGGATGCAGGCAACACAACACAGGCTAGTTAAATCAGTGTTAGTATTGGGAGACGGACAGCACGACACGGGCTAGTTTAATCAGTGTTAGTATTGGGAGACAGACAACACAACACAGGCTAGTTTAATCAATGTTAGTACTGGGAGACGGACAACGCAACACAGGCTAGTTTAATCAGTGTTAGTATTGGGAGACAGACAACACAACACTGGCTAGATTAATCAATGTTAGTGTGGGGAGACGGACAACACAACACAGGCTAGATTAATCAGTGTTAGCACTGGGAGACAGACAACACAACATAAGCTAGTTTAATCAATGTTAGTATTGGGATGCAGACAACACAACACAGGCTATCACAGAGCCTGATAACGAGTGAGCTCATGCACCGACCTTCACCTTCACCTGCAAGGCCCGCATGGACTCATATAGCTATACTGTAGACTTGTCAACCTTTCTGCCGACTAAAAAAAAAAAAAAAAAAAAACACGCTAGAACTGGACTTTGCTCGTCGCTCCTCCTCGAAGCAGAGGGAAATAATAACGTATCGTGCGTTACTCGGAGGGAAATAACGTATCGTGCGTTACTCGGAGGGAAATAACGTATCGTGCGTTACTCGGAGGGAAATAACGTATCGTGCATTACTCAGAGGGAAATAACGTATCGTGCATTACTCAGAGGGAAATAACGTATCGTGCGTTACTCGGAGGGAAATAACGTATCGTGCTTTACTCGGAGGGAAATAACGTATCGTGCTTTACTCGGAGGGAAATAATAACGTATCGTGCGTTAC
>JABMCL010001385.1:370000-372500 GCA_018857735.1 Alviniconcha marisindica
ATGTTGTCCCACCTTAACACTGCGTTTCGTCAACAGGATGCTAAGCTGTCCCACCAAGAAGGTGTGCTTCGTCAGAAAAATGCTACGTTGTCCGACCAAAAAGGTGTGCTTCGTCAACAGGATGCTAAGCTGTCTCGCCAAGAAAGTGTGCTTCGTCAGCAAGATGCTAAGTTGTCTCACCAAGAAAGTGTGCTTCGTCAGCAAGATGCTAAACTATCTCGCCAAGAAACTTTGTTGTTTCGATACGGAAAACTCATCCAGCAGCTGAGAGCCGAGAAAGTGGACAGTCGTTCTGAATTAGGGAACAGGCCGACGAGTGACAAGCTGCAACAGTCACTGCCGGACACCTTGACCACAGGCCGGTACAACGTCACTGGCCACATGGAGCTACCCCCTGCAGCACTGGAGAGTGACAACATCGTGACTGCGGCAGCCCATGACGTCATGTCTCGATCTGATGACGGAGGACCGTTAGACGCGGTGGTGAGTCACATCAGTCAACAGGTGACAGAGCTGAGTGCCGATATCCAGGCTTTCAAGTCTCAGACCAGCGCTGACATTCAGATGTTGAAGAACAGCAACAGCCAGCAGGACCACGATATCCAAGACGCCCAAAGTTCCACTTTCGTTCACTGGGGCAGTTCCCAGTGCGGCGGTTCCTCTCACCTCGTCTACTCGGGGGTCGTGGGTGGGTCATGGTATGACCATAGCGGGGCCGCCACCAACTACCTGTGTCTCACGATGTCTCCTGTGTTTAGCAACCAGCAGCCCCCAAGCTACATGGCCTATGTGTACGGTGCCGAGTACCAAACGTTTGACTCTCCCCTGGAGAAAGACCCCACATGCTCCGTCTGCCGGTCCACGTTCTCCACGACACTGATGATCCCCGGCACCAACGTCTGCACACCTGGCTGGCACCTGCAATACAGCGGCTTCCTCATGGCAGGAGACTCAGGTCACGCAGCTGGTTCCGAGTACATCTGTGTGGATTCTCGTTTGCAGAGCCGCTTCACCAGTGGCACAGACCAAAATGGTAAACTGCTGTATTACACTGTTACACGGTGTGGTAGCTTGCCTTGTGAGCCCTATGTCAACGACAAAGTCGTGCTGTGCGCGGTATGCTCAAAATAATATTCATGGATGAGTTCCGAAAACCGTGTGAGCAAAACGAAGTGGATTTTAATGTGACCTGAGTTGTTATTATTCATTATTAATTCTTTTAGAGCTTAGCTTGGTGAGTGTTCTCTCTCTCTCTCTCTCTCTCTCTCTCTCTCTCTCTCTCTCTCTCTCTCTCTCTCTCTCTCTCTCTCTCTCTCTCTCTCTCTCTCTCTCTCTCTCTCTCTCTCCTCTGTCTGTCTTGTTACCTCTTGTTGTTCATGTGCAAGCTGATCTCCACTAAGCAATGTTTTAAGCGTAGGCGGGAAATGATTCACTGACCCTTCCCCCATAAGCCTAATCCTCGCAGTTCGAGAATAAGCCATCACCGCTTCCTATGGTTCCATGCCATTGAAAGGTACAGCGGTGCTTTGGGAAGAACTCCCCAACTCCGCGAGGTGCTCCTCTGACCATTTCGTGGAAATGCTTATGTCCCCAACACAAACACACGAACATCACGCACTCACGCTCACACACTCACAGGAGAATATGACCACGCAGCTGGCTCCGAGTTCATCTGTGTGGATTCTCAGTTCCAGAGCCGCTTGGGAGATGACACAAACCAAAATGGTAAACTGTTGTATTACACTGTTACACGGTGTGGCAGCTTGCCTTGTGAGCCCTATGTCAACGACAAGCTCGTGCTGTGTGCGGTCTGCTCGAAATGATGTCCATGGATGAGTTCTGAATCCGTGTGAGCAAAGTAAAATCGAAATTGAAGGTGAACTATGTTGTCATCATGACTTCCGCATGGACTATGTTGAAGTTTGGCTGGTTATTTGATTCTTCTGCTTCCTTTTTAAAAATTTGTTATATTTTTATTTTTTATTCTGTTTATTATTCATCTCTCTTTCTTTCTTTCTTTCTTTCTTTCTTTCTTTTTTCTTCTTCTTCTTCTTCTTTTTTTCTTCTTTGTGTGTGTGTGTGTGTGTGTGTGTGTGTGTGGTGTGTGTGTGTGTGTGTGTGTGTGTGTGTGTGTGTGTGTGTGTGTGTGTGTGTGTGTGTGTTCTGCTTTATTATTGCCTAGTTTTTTCCGTTTCTGGCGTAATCTCTTCTCTTCAACTACCAGCCCCCCCCAAAAAAAAAACAATCGTCTCCTCACTCATTTTCATTTTTGTTATTTCACTCGTGCTTTATTGGTGATTTTGTTTGCTTTAAGCTACATTATTCATAATTATTATCTCCCTTTCGCTGTCCTTTATTGGCTGCAGTGTTAGTTGGTGCTTGGGTAAGAACTACACCACTCCGCGAGCCGCCCCTTTCATCATTTGATGAAACTGATTACGAAGACACAAAAATCATGCAGTCATGTTTACACACAAAATGAATGCTCTCTCTCTCTCTC
>JABMCL010001385.1:390000-395000 GCA_018857735.1 Alviniconcha marisindica
TTTAGTAGCCAGCAAAGGCCTGGTTCTGTTGCCTATCTGTACGGTGCCGAGTACGAAACGTATGACTCTCACATGCAGAAAGACCCCACGTGCTCCGTCTGCCGGTCCACGTTCTCCACGACACTGATGATCCCCGGCACCAACGTCTGCACACCTGGCTGGCACCTGCAGTACAGCGGCTTCCTCATGGCAGGATACTCCGGTCACGCAGCTGGTTCCGAGTACATCTGTGTGGATTCTCAGTTCCAGAGCCGCTTGAGCAGTGACACGGACCAAAATGGTAAACTGTTGTATTACACTGTTACACGGTGTGGCAGCTTGCCGTGTGAGCCCTATGTCAACAGCAAGGTGGTATTGTGCGCGGTCTGTTCGAAATAATGTCAATGGAGTTCCGAAATTCGTGTGAGCAAAGAAAAATCGAAAGTGAAGGTCAAATGATTCTCCGTGTTGATTCTGTTCCAGCTTTCTTGGGTGGTTTGTTGTTATGCTTTATTAATTTACTCTTTATCTTATTTCGGCTCCACACTTTTCCCTCCAACGAAAGCTCACCCGCCTTACTTTTTTTTTTTCGTCCTCTTATTGCAGTTATTTAGATCCTTTATTATTGTTATTGTTCTGGCCTACATTCGTATTATCTCCCTTTCAAGGCTCTGGCAAACATGTCCGGCGTCATGGAATTATTCATTTGGTTGTTTGAGGATGATGCAACAACACCAGGTGGACTGCAAAATCAGCTAAATTGTCTGCGAGACTGCTGTGTAGATGGGCATATATGGAAGTAAACGAAGGCAAAACTATGGTTCTGGTTTTTAGAAAGTTGGACATCTGGGTATATTTTACTTTAAGATTTATGTTTATATGTATAGATTTTAAAGTTTTATCTGAGCTTGTATGGGTGGGTGGGGGGGGGGGGGCGATACGCAACACACATTTATAATTTCTCACACTCGCGCGCGCGCGTTCACACGCACACATGCACATGATAACACACACACACACACACACACACACACCACACACACACACACACACACACACACACACACACACACACACACACACACACACACACACACACACACATACAATTACAGTAGCACTCATATGGACATATAGTTATGATTTTCACGCTCCACAAGAGCTGCATTGAAAGTACCAACGCAGATCAAACGAATTAGTCGAGTAGGGACATGATGATGATGATGAAGTGATGCTTAATGTCCTCAGATGTCAGTTGACATATTAGGGACAAGTTGTGACCAATGCCGAAGCACGGTTCAATAATTCTTTACGTCCACGGAAACCAGAAGGCTCGTTAGGACGGACAGCTCAGGACGGCCACATCGACTCTCACACAGCTCCTGAACTATGATATAAGCTGTCATCCACTTAAATAAACATTCACGTCATCCCTACTTTCAGTGCTCCATTCATCATCGTGTCTAAAGAGTCTTACTTGGAGATATTTTTTATCTTTCGTTTCTAAGGATTATCACATGTCTTTGATTAACATAATTACAGTGAGTCTCTTCAGTATATAGGTCAGAGGTCGCCTTATCTACGTATCCAACACAGACTACACCGTGAACTGCTGAAAGAGAAGTCTCATTTCAATGCGGTACAGTTGTCTGAAGGCAGTGCCCGAATCAACATTTTGCAAGATTTGCGGAAAATACAGATCATGTCTTTGTCTTTTCTACTTCTTCTGTTCCTTGCCTTCTGTGAGATGTGTGGAGGTATGGGCTTCACAGATGGCGGTACGGAAGTGAATGAGTCACGGGCGCTCAACGCCCGGCTGGACAAAATGGAGCGTCTGCTGTATGAACAAGAAAACCTGCTACGTCTGCAAGATGCTAAGTTGTCCCGTCAAGAAAGTGTGCTTCGTCAGCAAGATGCTAAACTGTCTCGCCAAGAAACTTTGTTGTTTCGATACGGAAAACTCATCCAGCAGCTAAGAACCGAGAAAGTGGACAGTCGTTCTGAATTAGGGAACAGGCCGACGAGTGACAAGCTGCAACAGTCACTGCCGGACACCTTGACCACAGGCCGGTACAACGTCACTGGCCACATGGAGCTATCCCCTGCAGCACTGGAGAGTGACGACATCGTGACTGTGGCAGCCCATGACGTCATGTCTCGATCTGATGACGGAGGACCGTTAGAAGCGGTGGTGAATCACATCAGTCAACAGGTAACAGAACTCAGTGCGGATATTCAGACGTTGAAGAACAGCAACAGCCAGCAGGACCACGACATCCAAGACGCCCAAAGTTCCACCTTCGTTCACTGGGGCAGTTCCCAGTGCGGCGGTTCCTCTCACCTCGTCTACTCGGGGGTCGTGGGTGGGTCATGGTATGACCACAGCGGGGCCGCTACCAACTACCTGTGTCTCACGATGTCTCCAGTGTTTAGTAATCAGCAGCCTCCAAGCTACATGGCCTATGTGTACGGTGCTGAGTACGAAACATATGACACCCACATGAACAAAGACCCTGTGTGCTCCGTGTGTCGGTCCACGTTCTCCACGACAGTGATGATCCCCGGCACCAACGTCTGCACACCTGGCTGGAATTTGCAGTACAGCGGCTTCCTCATGGCAGGATACTCAGGTCAAGCAGCTGGTTCCGAGTACATCTGTGTGGATTCTCAGTTCCAGAGCCGCTTGAGCAGTGATACAAACCAAGATGGTGCACTGTTGTATTACACGGCTACACAGTGTGGCAGCTTGCCTTGTGAGCCCTATGTCAACGACAAGGTCGTTCTGTGTGCGGTCTGCTCGAAATAATGTCCATGGATGAGCTCTGAATTCGTGTAAGCAAAGAGAAGTCAAAACTGGAGATGAACAGAATTGTTAGTATTACTTCTACAGTGTCTGTTGCAAAACAAAACAAAAATATCTTTTTTTCTTCTTCTTTATTTTACGCAATATCCTTTGCGTGTATGTTAGCTTGCTTCTGTTTCGATTGGTTGCTTGCATGCTTCTCTTCTTTCCCGGTTCATGCTGCATTCCATTTCCTCCACCACCACCACCCTCTTCCCCCGTTACCATTTGATGGGATTGTGTGCACGCTTACAAACACGCAAAAACGTACACATGCTGACATGCAGACAAATTCTCTCTGTCTCTCTCTCTCTCTGTCTGTCTGTCTGTCTGTCTGTCTGTCTGTCTCTCTCTCTCTCTCTCTCTCTCTCTCTCTCTCCCCCTCTCTCTCCCTCTCCTCCTCTCTCTCTCTTCTTCTCTTCTCTTCTTCTCTCCTCTTCTTCTTCTTCTCTCTCTCTCTCTCTCTCTCTCCCACACACACACCCATCACACACACCACACACCCACACACATACACACACACACACACACACACACACACACACACACACACACACACACACACACAACACACACACACACACACACGGTGCGCCACACCACACACACACACACACAAAACACGGTACACAAAACAACACACACACACACACACACACACACACACACACACACACACACACACACACACACACACACACACACACACACACACACACACACACACACACACAGGTGGGCCGCACGCTCACACACACACACATACACACACACACACACACACACAAACACACACACACACACACACACACACACACACACACACACACACACACACACACACACACACACACACACACACACACACACACACACACACACACACACACTACACAAAACACGCAGCACACACAACATACACACACGCATACTACACACGCGCGCGCACGCGGACGCACGCACGCACCAACATTCATGAACGGGTAGAGATAAAAATCATCCCCTCAAACAAAAAGTCACGTGCGTCCGTCTTACTTTCCATGGCACAGTTGAACATCGAACGTAGGTTTTGCTTGAGGACGTTTTATCTTTGGTTTCTAGGGTCCTCAGATCCATTTCGTAATTGAATTGAACTGTATTCCACACATATGTAACACATCGGCTGCCTTATCTACGTCTGCAACAACACACTGGGTCTCATTCGAAATCAGTTCAATTCACTCACTGACCCGAATCTACATGTTACAAGATTTGAAGGAAGCAATCGGTATGCCTGTGGCTTTTCTTCTTCTTCTCGTCGTCGTTTTCGGTGAGATGCGTGGTGGCATGGGATTAACATATGATGGCGTGGAGATGAGTGGGTCATCAGCTCTCAATGCCAGACTGGACCATATGGAGCGTTTGCTCCATGAACAAGATGCAAAAATAGTCCGCCAGGAAAAAATGCTTCGTCTTCAAGAAACCCCGTTTCGTCAGCAAAAGGCTAAAACTGTCCCGCCAAGAAAATGTGCTTCGTCAGCAAGATGCTAAGTTGACCCGTCAAGAGACTTTGTTGTTTCGATACGGAAAACTCATCCAGCAGCTGAGAGCCGAAAAAGTGGACAGTCGTTCTGAATTGGGGAACAGACCAGACACCTTGACCACAGGCCGGTACAACGTCACTGGCCACACGGAGCTACCCCCTGCAGCACTGGAGAGTGACAACATCGTGATAACGTCATGTCCCGATCTGATGACAGAGAACCGTTAGAAGCGGTGGTGAATCACATCAGTCAGCAAGTGACAGAGATGAGTGCAGATATTCAGACGTTGAAGAACAGCAACAGCCAACAGGACCACGACATCCAAGACGCCCAAAGTTCCACCTTCGTTCACTGGGGCAGTTCCCAGTGTGGCGGTTCCTCTCACCTCGTCTACTCGGGGGTCGTGGGTGGGTCATGGTATGACCACAGCGGGGCCGCCACCAACTACCTGTGTCTCACGATGTCTCCTGTGTTTAGCAACCAGAAACCTCCAGTTTACCTGGCCTATCTGTATGGCGGTGAGTACAAAACTTATGACTCTCACTTGAACAAGGACCCCGCGCGCTCCGTCTGCCGGTCCACGTTCTCCACGACAGTCATGATCCCCGGCACCAACGTCTGCACACCTGGCTGGCACCTGCAGTACAGCGGCTTCC
>JABMCL010001385.1:402500-405000 GCA_018857735.1 Alviniconcha marisindica
GTAGTGATGTGTTGTAAATCTAAATTGTTTTGGTAGAACTATGCTCTACATGTGTATAGAATATCATATTTAGGTTAATATGTATAATGTGAGCGCTCAGGGCGTTGATGAACGCATGATAAATGTATATTATTATTATTAGTGTGTGTGTGTGTGTGTGTGTGTGTGTGTGTGTGTGTGTGTGTGTGTGTGTGTGTGTGTGTGTGTGTGTGTGTGTGTGTGTGTGTGTGTGTGTGTGTGTGTGAAAGAGAAAATCGTGCAGTCAAACAATTAAACCCCCAAAATGAAAATAATCACTGCATTCTTCAGCGCTCCAAATTTTTGGCCTTAGTGGGGTGTGGGTGTGGAAATTATTACTGTATGCTTCATGAATCTCTTTCTACTGTAAGAACCACCCCTGTCCAGTCTTCATCGAATCCATTACCCAAATATTGACTCGATTAATAAGTTCGATACATACCTTACCGCTATACCAAATCTTGCGCAACCATCGTCCTTGTAGAGAATATATCCCCGGTTATTTAAGGTTAAAAGACCGGAATCTTTGTCACGAAAACAACAATTATCCCACAGAACTCCATAACTGCTCGTAGGCGTTTGACCAATCAAATGTCCAGGAACTCCGACGGAAGTTTCCGCTCGGTTTGCCTCCCTTTGTAGGGGCAGCAAAAAGGTCATGGCAAAGCTCTGAGTGCGCTTTTTGATCTTGGGCTCAGCTTGGTCATCTGTCATATTCACTTATTTGCGACCGCTGAGCCGCTCCAAAGACGGGAGGGCCGTAAGCCGGAGGTGGGGTTAGGGGTGTTCTTAGCGGGACAGCTAGTTCACTATTTTCTGACCGCCGCTGACGAGCGTGGTTGTATTCTTCGTCTTCTCCGGCACGGTTTTGGCTGCCCATGATTGGCTTGATGGTGCTCGTTCACGGTCGACGGTTTCTATGAATCGTCGGATCAGTTCGCGGACATTTTGTAAAGCGCGCCCGTGTCCCGCGACAAGATTTTTGCCGCCTGGTTGATTTTTTGTTGTTGATTTTTTTTTTTTTTTTTTTTTTTTTTTTTTGCCGCCAGATTGATTTTTTTTTCTTTCTCCACCAGATTGATCCTTTCTTCCCCCTCCCCTTCCCTTTTTCTTTCTTCTCTCTCTCTCTCTTCTCTCTCTCCTCTCTCTCTCTCTCTCTCTCTCTCTCTCTCTCTCTCTCTCTCTCTCTCTCTCTCTCTCTCTCTCTCTCTCTGCTGGCGAGCTGGACGAACCGAACGGATATATACTCGGTCACCCTTAAAACTTACTGTTGGAAGACACTTGGGCATTCTTATCATTCTTTTCTAAAGTAAAAAATAAAATGTCATTGATATGTTCCTCGTGTCTGAGTACACCGCGGGTACAGAAGCGGCGATCGTTTTTGTGTTGAAAATTGTGAGCGATCAACTGTTGCCTCTGTTAAACCTGAGTAAGTCAGAATAAGGCTTTGGCTGACTCCCGACCTGCCTAGAAATCGCCCTTTCTCGTTTCCGCCTGCCCAGCTCATTCACCTTCAGTTTTTGCAGTCCTATTCCTAAAATGACGTATGTCATAAACAGTGACTCTATTTGTGATTCGATGACTCGTGTTCAGCCCTGACAGGACCCTCGCGGTTGGTTTCACATTAGGTACCAAGTAACTAACTATAACTATAACTCACATGCGTTTGTTGTTGTCGTTGTCCTAGCGTTTCCCAGCTGACCACCCGGTACGTGCCATTGCGCAAAAATACTTTCCATGGAGTGAGACTGTTGCGTGTCTGAGCTATTTTATTATCCCGCCACATAGGCAGCCACACACCGTCTTCGGAGGATTTATCTCCATTTTCGGAAGGTGGATGCTGTTGTACAAGGAGCTTATCCTATTTAACTATAGACTATGCAGCACATAGCAACATTTCTGATATAGCCATGGTGTTCTTACTGATATCAATGTTACAATGTGACACAGCCCCAAGACAACACGCAGCATACAGGTAAAACAGGTGGCTACCCTTTTGGAAAGATTCTGGTTGGTTTGGCTTGGGGAGTGGGAGGGGGGGGCAGTAATGCATGCCCTCCAAGTCATGTTCATTATAAATGCTGGCATTTGTTTAGCTACGCTCAGAGCTCTGAGGAGCTGTGTGAAAGTCGAGGTGGACGTCCTGGGCTCCCGTCCCTAATAGTCCCTATGGTCTCTGTGGACGTAAAGCAACGTTGAAGAACAGAGCTCTGAGGAGCTGTGTGAAAGTCGAGGTGGCCGTCCTGGGCTCCCGTCCCTAATAGTCCGTACGGTCTCTGTGGACGTAAAACAACATTGAAGAAGAAAGTAAATTAGCTATGCCGGCGTTTGCCTATCCTTTATATGATCACGTAAAGTTTTGCCTGGGCACGGATTAAGCTTCCACCGGTCTTCCCGTAAGTGCTGATTAACCCCTTCACTGCCAGAGCCTGTAAAATTTCCAGACTGAAAGATGTAGGGACGCTCCTACAAGCAGTATATT
>JABMCL010001385.1:410000-412500 GCA_018857735.1 Alviniconcha marisindica
AAATAAGCCCGGTTATTGTAGGGATTAACTGTATCAGCAAGTACGACACTTAGAACAAACTCACCTTCCTGGAGGTGTTCACGTGAAAGTTGCCACTTACGTAAGACAGGATAAGGACATGAAATAAGGTGTGCTTGAAAAAAAAATGTATTGATGAATTACGCAAGAAAACATTATAGCGTGGTGTTACATAACAAAGCTTCTCTCTCTCTCTCTTCTCTCTCTCTCTCTCTCTCTCTCTCTCTCTCTCTCTCTCTCTCTCTCTCTCTCTCTCTCTCTCTCGCCTTCCCTCCCTCTCTCCCATTCTCTTCCTCTCCCTCTCTCTCTTCCATCTCCATCCCTCCTTCCTTCCCCCCCCCCCCCCCCCCACCCCCTGTCTCCCTCCCTCTCATTCCTCTTCCCCGTATGTCTGGTCGCCTTGAGATAATAATAATAATAATAAAAGTATTTTTAAAGCGCAAGATCTTGTCCCTAGAGACAATTCTAAGCGCATACACACACACACTGACACACACACACACACACACACACACACACACACACACACACACACACACACACACACACACACACACACAAAACTCACAACACACACACACACACACACACACACACACACACACACACACACACACACACACACACACACACACACACACACACACACACACACACACACACACACTGGCACCCGCCCACACAAGCATTCTGACTATACAAAGCTAAACATACACAGCTTAAAACGGGCAGCAAACGCCCGGGAGACTTGGAATGGATCAAGACGCACGGAACAGTCGTGACCGTGTGTGACTGACAGGACACTCAAATCCAGTAACAAAGAACTAAAACAAGGCTGACTGCCAGTGTGTACCAGCGTCCCCCGAGCCCCGCCCACTGTCTCATCTTTGTGACAGCCATTTTAATGTTTCATAATTGTGAGGGACAAAGTCACAAGACAGTGTCCACCGACCACAACTTTTGAAGAGAAAGGAGAGCTGAAGCAGATTGAACCGAGGTCCTTCTGCTTACCAGCCTAACGCCTTACCGCTAGGCCAAACCGGCTCACATTACGGAGGTTGGGGAAGAGGGAGATGATATACCTATCGCTACACACTGTCACTACCAGAATAACTCATGCATTAAGATGGGCAGCGATGAGAGCCACACGACGGGCACTCTCATAATTCATCCCACTCAGTCATACTAACCACGCCTTCAATCTCACCTCTGACCTGACCCCAGGTGATCTCTGGCCTCTGCGTGACGTCACTGGATCTGACGTTGTGTGAAGGGAAGGTGGACATGCTGGAGTAGGAGCAGACTGACTGGAGGTGCTCATTTACTCAAGTTCTCCTTACCGCCACCCACACGTCGTTGAAGCCAGTTTGCACAAGTTCCCATTACCGTCAGCCGGGTTCTGGTGCTGTGTTGTTTATTTAGCGTCATGAGGGAGAGAAAGAAGGGAGCCCGTGACACGTTTCTGGTCAGTCGTGATGATGTTTTCATAAAAAAACGTTTTTTGGGTTGTGTGTGTGGGGGGGTGGGGGGGGGGTGTGTGTGTGTGTGTGTGTGTGTGTGTGTGTGTGTGTGTGTGTGTGTGTGTGTGTGTGACATATGTTGCCAGCCGACTCTCTCTCTCTTCTCTCCTCTTCTCTCTCTCTCTCTCTCTCTCTCTCTCTCTCTCTCTCTCTCTCTCTCTCTCTCTCTCTCTCTCTCTCTCTCTCTCTCTCTCTCTCTGTGTCTCTGTCTGTCTCTCTCTGTGTCTCTGTCCGTCTGTCTGTCTGTATACAGACAGACAGACAGACAGACAGACAGACAGACAGATGTATGTCTCTCTCTCTCTCTCTCTCTCTCTCTCTCTCTCTCTCTCTCTCTCTCTCTCCTCTCTCTCTCTCTCTCTCTCTCTCTCCATCATCTCCCTTCTGTCCACACACAACGAGATATACGCATGCTGACACATTACCCACTGTTAGCTGGAGAGAGTACTGGATTCTATTGAAAACCTCGGTCAAACAAACCAGGAAGGTTTTGAGGCAGGATTTCAAATGAAACAATGAGTGTCTACATTTCTGAGAGTGGCCGGAAGTGACTAAGGTAACAATGTCTATATATATATATATATATATATATATACACACAGGACGGAAGGTTTGAGAGCCAGATGGATCACACGACGAGGAATCGATTAGTTAGCTGATAAATTGACATTTCCAGCCCAGTAACCGTGAAGGTCTCGTCACATCAGGCCGAATCAAAATTCCTCATATTGCAGACCCGAGTCTGCGTCACTGTTAACGACACGTTTCACGTTACGTGTGAAGAGATCGAACTTGGCGGAGGGCAGCTGAAGTTTAAAGGACAGTAGGGTAGAAATTAACAAGTCAGAATTCCTAACAACAGACAAAGCACTCAAAGCTATATTCTGTGTGCGTATGTGGCACGCTCGTGTGCGTGTATGTCTGGTGTTATATATATATATATATATATATATATATATATA
>JABMCL010001385.1:417500-420000 GCA_018857735.1 Alviniconcha marisindica
AACAGAAGGAAGCTGTCCGGTTTGGGCACGTCACGACCGTCAACAGAAGAAAGCTGTCCCGGTTTGGACACGTCACGTGTGACGTGTCCAAACCGGAACAGCTTTCTTCTGTTGACTGGGAAAAGAAGGAAGCTGTGGTAGTTGTTCAAACAAGGAAGCTGCTCTGACTGGAGCATGCCGTGACTGTCAAGGGATGGATGTTGTCCCGGTATGGAGAAGGAGGATCTCCCGGTTTGGATACCTCACCCGTCACAATCACCAGGAGAAGAAAACACTCCTGCTTCGGCCATATCCCCTGTCACCACAGCCTGTCTGTTGAAGAGAACGGTTATCTGGATTCGAACCTCGGTCCGTCTCCTATTTACCACCCTGGTGCCATGCCACTTGATCAAGAAGCACACAAACAAAAGGAGGTGGGGGTAGCTTATGCTTTTCAATGGGATAAAAGCAAAACAACGTTCACAATTTTGGCATAGATGTCTTAATTCGTTCAGGCAACAAACGATTAGGGTTGGCCTAGACAAGAACAGTTAGAAAAAGACTTATCCTTACCACTGGGCCAAACCGACTCGCTATGGCACTATCAGACTCAGTCCTTGCATTTCATGCTCACTCTAATCATACACTGTATAATACAGGATAGCTTCCGGTATTAGCCATTCGTTTCTGAGCATCAGCTTACCTCAGTTTCTTTTCGATCGTTTGAGACCAAACCAAGCGCTAATCGGAGCAAAAAATATGTGTGTGTGTGTGTGCCTGTAGTTTTCACGTTTCCTCGCAGTTCACATTCCGATCACGGAGTGTTGGCGTTGCGTGAGTGTTGGGTATTAACTCGGCTGTCGAGTCGTTAATCCCATGTCGTGCCGGCAGCTGAGAGGTTTTCTGTGGGAAAGAAACTCGGGGACTAAGATAGGCGACACTGCCTCTCTGTCCGCATGAAGGGCACACACATCAATTTCTAGGTGCTTCGGGTGACAGGCAAAAGTGCGAAAGGGATGGGGGAATGAAGCAGCGAGCTGGATGAAAGTTGGGGGAGGGAGGAGGTGGGAGGGGAACTTTTTTTTTTTTTTTTAAATAATTATTATCTGAAACAGATTGAGGCCTAGAGCGCTTGTGCAGAATCCGCAAACAAAGGGAGTTGATTAGCCTTCGAAAGACGTCACATGAACACAGCAACTACGATCCGAATCGGCTATGGGAACTATCACGTGGCAAGGTACATAACGCTCAAGGTACATAACCCCACCAGAATACATCCTCGAAATACATTCTCTGATATTTTTGCTGTGATACAACCCACCAGGTTGACTGGCAGCTAAAAACTAATTACTTGCTCATATTTTCGGTTTTGGTTTCTATTTTTGTCGTTATTGTCTTTACTGTTATTGTAACCGAGTGTATTGTGTGTGTTCCGGGCCATGACCCTTTAATCTTTTCTTTCCTGTCCTTTCTCCTTTTTGATTGGGTGGGAGTTTTATGGCTCCCAGTTATCTAAGGTGTTAAAACCTGTGCGCTGGGACCGCAGGTCTGTCCGTGGACGTAAAGCACCAAGAAAGCAAACCGCAGCGTCCCTTCTCCCCCCCGTGTCCCTGCAGAGGCAGGTTGTTTGTTTGCTGTTGCGGCCGGTGTTCATGTGTTCATCTCAGGGGAGAGCCTACACTGTTTCCTGGTTGGTGCAAATAAAAGTTATGTTATAGCAACCTCTGACTTGTGACTCTTCATTCACGCTTCCAACCTGCTTCCCTCACTCACCACCCCGCTCCCCTACATTATTATTCTAAACTCTGACTTGGTTGTCTGCTCCTTTAGGAGACGTTGGCTTGCTCACCAACAAACAAACAGTTCGGCTATGTTCAGCTCATATTTCAACCTGGTATCGCCGCATTAGAGACTGACCGAAATGGTGGGCTCGGTCCCTTGTTTCAGAAACTTGCCCAGAGCTAATGCAGCCTTCAAGTCTGTCGAACTTCAGTCGGTGGCCGACGGTGGCCCCACGTTGTCCTTTCCAGGTAGTTCAATTCGATCATCAACCGCTGCCTTCAATTCTGTCGAACTTCAGTCGGTGGCCGACGGTGGCCCCACGTTGTCCTTTCCAGGTAGTTCAATTCGATCATCAACCGCGCCTTCAAGTCTGTCGAACTTCAGTCGGTGGCCGACGGTGGCCCCACGTTGTCCTTTCCAGGTAGTTCAATTCGATCATCAACCGCAGCCTTCAAGTCTGTCGAACTTCAGTCGGTGGCCGACGGTGGCCCCACGTTGTCCTTTCCAGGTAGTTTTCATCAACCGCTGCCTTCAAGTCTGTCGAACTTCAGTCGGTGGCCGACGGTGGCCCCACGTTGTCCTTTCCAGGTAGTTCAATTCGATCATCAACCGCTGCCTTCAATTCTGTCGAACTTCAGTCGGTGGCCGACGGTGGCCCCACGTTGTCCTTTCCAGGTAGTTCAATTCGATCATCAACCGCTGCCTTCAATTTTGTCGAACTTCAGTCGGTGGCCGACGG
>JABMCL010001385.1:425000-502844 GCA_018857735.1 Alviniconcha marisindica
GTGTGTGTGTGTGTGTGTGTGTGTGTGTTGTCTGTCTGTGTGTGTGTGTGTGTGTGTGTGTGTGTGTGTGTGTCTGTCTGTCTGTCTGTCTGTCTGTCTGTCTGTTTGTGTCTGTGTGTGTGTCTGTTTGTGTCTGTGTGTGTGTTTTGGTTGTTGTTGTTGTTTTGTGTTGTTTTGTTGTTGTGTGTGTGTGTGTGTGTGTGTGTGTGTGTGTGTGTGTGTGTGTGTGTGTGTGTGTGTGTGTGTGTGGTGTGTGTGTGTGTGTGTGTGTGTGTGTGTGTGTGGTGTGTGTGTGTGTGGTGTGTTGTGTGTGTGTGTGTGTTTGTGTGTGTGGTGGTGTGTGGTGTGTGTGTGTGTGTGTGTTGTCTGTGTGTGTGGTGTGTGTGTGTGTGTGTGTGTCTGTCTGTCTGTCTTCTGTCTGTTGTTGTTGTTTGTGTTGTGTGTGTGTCGGTGTCGTGTTGTGTGTTTTGTTGTTGTTGTGTTTTGTGTTGTTTTGTTGTTGTTGCTGTGTGTGTGTTTGTGTGTGTGTGTGTGTGTGTGTGTGTGTGTGTGTGTGTGTGTGTGGTGTGTGTTGTGTTGTGTGTGTGTGTGTGTGTGTGTGGTGTGTGTGTGTGGTGTGTGTGTGTGTGTGTGTGGTGTTGTGTGTGTGTGTGTGTGTGTGTGTGGGTATTTGTGTTGTTGGGTTTTTTTGGGGGGGGGGAGTTTTGTTGTTGCTGCTTTTTTTGTTTGTTTTGTTTATGGTTTTTTTTTGGGGGGGAGGGGGGGTTGTTCGTTATTGTTGTTGTTGTTTTACGTTGGTTGATTTGATTGTTGTTGTTATTTTGTTTGTTGCTTTTGTTTTGATGTTTTTGTTGTTTGTTTTTGGGGGGGGGGGGGGGGGGTTGAAGTGGGAGTTTTTTTTTTTTTTTCCACATGTTTTGTTTTGTTTGCCATTAGCTTCTATTGTTCGTATTTTTGGTTTATGTTAGCGTGCAACCATGGGAAAAAGCATCTGTCGTTGTTTTTCCGGTGGTGGTGGTGTTGTTTTATTGTTTTAAGTATCCCCATTGGGATTTCCTGAATAAATTTCTTGACCCTGCTAGAAACATTGTGAGTCGTGTATCAGTCCATTTGCTTATCAGTCTACTACTGTGTCCCGTGACTCAGAATCTAAAACGAAAAACAGATCGGTCGTGCAATCAGAATACAGAGTACACTTTTTTCTTCATTCCATTCAGGAAAATGACATCAGTGTCACCTCAGACACGAACCAAATGGGAGAATCGTCATCACAACACACATAAATAACCAGCATCAGCTGATACAGGCTCAGCGTCTCTGTCAGACTCCAAGCACTGGTTTACGACATCCTTCCGGCTTCAACCACTGCCGTATTTAGTTACGCCATAGGGTCCAGAAAATTGTCAGCTAACGAGCAGTTTTTTTTTGTTGGTGCTCAAACAGTAGTAAGCTTGTTACAATCAACTCAAATAAAACAAGGCGTGTCATTTATAGCGCCAACAAAGTTTACACCTAGCACAAATCAAACCACAATCGTTTGAATCGAGACGGACCTCTTCTTTTTTTTTTACCCCGGGTGGATGCGTCTCGTATTTACGTGCGTGCTTTGGCGCTAGGTTGCTTCTACAGTCATATTAGTACCGGAACCTTTCGGAGGGCGCTGACCGCGTCGCTGCTGAGATAAAGAGTGCCCCTTCAGTGGCGTAACCAAATCTGGCAGAGTTTGGAGGAAGGTGCCGGAAAGCGATGCTCGGAGTGTGCGTCTGTGTGTCACACAACCCTTTCGCTCCGTGTGCTGGTGTAGTACTTCGCGGGATCAAACAGGCCCTTTAACCGAAGAAAGTAGGCCAGAATGATACTGCAAAGTTTGACCCAACGAACAAATTGCGTGCTAAAGTTCATTCCTCTTAGCTGCGTCTGTAATCCAAACGAGGAGTCTGGAGTCAAGCAAACTGTGACCCCGGTGAATATAAACGAATACTGCACCACCCCTCCATTGGCGAGAAGAAGAAGGGGGGGAAAAAAGGCCTCTTTCTAGCCTCTCACGGGAATAACTTTCCCGGCTGTTTGGCAGACATGATTGTTGGATGACGTTTATTCATCCCATTGTTTCGCCAAACGTTTTACGGATTCCGTTATCTTGAGTGGCTTTGTGCACACACAAAAAGATACCGCCGTTATCACTTGTGTGTCACTGGAGAGCATTAGTAGCTGAGAGTTTTTTTTCCCAGTGTGGGCACTGCACCGCGGTGCCTTGGGTTGAGGTACTGTGGACGTACAAATTAAGGTGAACACTGACTGAATGTTTGAACTAATTTCGAAGAAAACGGATGTCTAGAATACACGTACAAATCGTTCTAATTGTGTTTCCACACAAGTGTGTGTGTGTATGTGTGTGTGTGTGTGTGTGTGTGTGTGTGTGTGTGTGTGTGTGTGTGTGTGTGTGTGTGTGTGTGTGTGTGTGTGTGTGTGTGTGTGTGTGTTGTGTGTGTGTGTGTGTGTGTGTGTGTGTGTGTGTGTGTGTGTGTGTGTGTGTGTGTGTGTGTGTGTGTGTGTGAGTGTGTGTGTGTGTGTGTGTGTGTGTGTGTGTGTGTGTGTGTGTGTGTGTGAGTGTGTGTGTGTGGAGTGTGTGTGTGTGTGGTGTGTGTGTGTGTGTGTGTGTGTGTGTGTGGTGTTTTGTGTGTGAGTGTGTGTGTGTGTGTGTGTGTGTGTGTGTGTGTGTGTGTGTGTGTGTGTGTGATTTTGTTTGTTTGCATGTGTGTGTTTTTCTGTGACGGTCTGTTAGGGACGTGGAGCCAAGGACATCCACAACTTCCTTCACATAGCTCATGAGCGCTGAGGTAGCAATGACAGACTGTCCTTTTTGACAAAATCTGCACCGCATTTGGTCGGCGGCGTCGTTGCCCACGCAGTCAGCTGGCTGAACAGAGAGCAGCGGGCTGGACGAAACGGGGCGATCGGCGAACTGTTCCACATTCCGGGCCAAATGAAGCGCGATGTCATTGTCCGAGACCCGCTGAGGGAAAGAATGGGAGGATCAAGAAAGAGACCAAAAGGCAAACAAGGAACGCGGGGTCTGATCATCCTGGCCACGGTCGCTGGACACGGAACAGAAAACACGCTGTCAAAACAGAGAGAGGGATAAGGCGGGGTTTTACTCTGTTGGCAGCTTTGGGGATTAGTGCGAAGGCCAGCGATGACCACTCAGTCACTCCAACAAGCTTCGGTTTCCGGTATCCTAGCTTCCTCCAGCCTCTGCCATTGTTGATTACGCCAGAGACACTGCGCTACACACACTTGCTGTCGTATCCCTGGTTACGCCAGAGACACTGCACTACACACTTGCTGTCGTATCCCTGGTTACGCCAGAGACACTATACACTACACACTTGCTGTCGTATCCCTGGTTACGCCAGAGACACTGCACTACACACTTGCTGTCGTATCCCTGGTTACGCCAGAGACACTGCACTACACACTTGCTGTCGTATCCCTGGTTACGCCAGAGACACTGCACTACACACTTGCTGTCGTATCCCTGGTTACGCCAGAGACACTGCACTACACACTTGCTGTCGTATCCCTGGTTACGCCAGAGACACTGCACTACACACTTGCTGTCGTATCCCTGGTTACGCCAGAGACACTATACACTACACACTTGCTGTCGTATCCCTGGTTACGCCAGAGACACTGCACTACACACTTGCTGTCGTATCCCTGGTTACGCCAGAGACACTATACACTACACACTTGCTGTCGTATCCCTGGTTACGCCAGAGACACTGCACTACACACTTGCTGTCGTATCCCTGGTTACGCCAGAGACACTGCACTACACACTTGCTGTCGTATCCCTGGTTACGCCAGAGACACTGCACCACACACTTGCTGTCGTATCCCTGGTTACGCCAGAGACACTGCACTACACACTTGCTGTCGTTTTCCCTGGTTACGCCAGAGACACTTACACTACACACTTGCTGTGTATCCCTGGTTACGCCAGAGACACTGTACTACACACTTGCTGTAGTATCCCTAGTTACGCCAGAGACACTGCACTACACCCCTTGCTGTCGTATCCCTGGTTACGCCAGAGACACTGCACTACACACTTGCTGTCGTATCCCTGGTTACGCCAGAGACACTGCACTACACACTTGCTGTCGTATCCCTGGTTACGCCAGAGACACTATACACTACACACTTGCTGTCGTATCCCTGGTTACGCCAGAGACACTGCACTACACACTTGCTGTCGTATCCCTGGTTACGCCAGAGACACTGCACTACACACTTGCTGTCGTATCCCTGGTTACGCCAGAGACACTGCACTACACACTTGCTGTCGTATCCCTGGTTACGCCAGAGACACTGCACTACACACTTGCTGTCGTATCCCTGGTTACGCCAGAGACACTGCACTACACACTTGCTGTCTTATCCCTGGTTACACTTTCAATGGGGCGCTTGGATCTGAACAGAAGTTACTGAGATATTGTCATTGTTGGCATCTTATTGTCGCTATTCATAATGATTGCTCTCTCTCTCTCTCTCTCTCTCTCTCTCTCTCTCTCTCTCTCTCTCTCTCTCTCTCTCTCTCTCTCTCTCTCTCTCTCTCTCTCTCTCTCTCTCTCTCTCTCATAATCATGAACTGATCAGATGTTCTGCTGCTTTATTTGCTGGTTGTATGCTCAGAATATGTAACTGAATGATGTATGGCATGTGTTCATCTGGAGCTGTGAAACGCTATGTTTGTGTGGAAATTCTCATGTATAACGTTTCACTCACTCATTCATGCCTATATGTAAAATAAAATAATTGCCTGTAATTTGATATCTACTCATCAGTAGCTTTGCAAGGACTAGTTGTAAGACAGGTTTTTGACGAACCTAAACTACAATCCTTGTAAAATAAAGTTTTCGAGTTGAGTTTTCTCTCTCTCTCTCTCTCTCTCTCTCTCTCTCTCTCTCTCTCTCTCTCTCTCTTTCTCTCTCTCCCCCCTCTGCCCTCCCCTTCCCCCCCCCCTCTCTTCCCCCCCTCTCTGTTTCTCTCTGAGAGCTTCACCCTCCCTCCAAACTGAGCGATATTAGCCGCTGCAATCAAACGAGTCTGCTTACGATGTCTTGAATGCTGACTCATACTCTGTCATCGTCCATTCCATGATTCAATACAGTACCACGTAGTGGACCGATGGGCGGACCATAAGTACAGAGACGGGGCTTAGATCTCAGCGTGAGTCGGTTTGGCCTATCGGTGGTTGGTAAGTAGAAGGACTTCGTCTCGCTTCTACTTCGGCGCTCCTTTCTTCAATTGCTTAATCGTGCTTATAATATTTGCTTGTGGTATTGTCGTGTTTATCTGTGTTTGTAGTATAGCAAGGACTGGCTGTTAGACAGGCCCAAATGGACCTAACGCTACTATCCTTGAGTATTAAAGTTTTCGAGTTAGAGCTCAAGTTCAAAAGTTTTGTTGATGGACACCGTCTTTGCCCATCACAGTTAATGAAACATTAAGATGGCTCTCATTGCTGCCCACCTTAAATGCAGGAGTCATTCTGGTGGTGACAGCGTAGTGACAGGTATAGTTTCTCTCCCCCCCCCCCCCCCCCCCCCCCCCACCCACCCACCTCCTGGGATCTCAGCCCTCGCCAGTACTTTCTCGGAGACGACTCGGCGATGAACAGATTTAACCAAACCAGAACGATTAGATCTCAGCGCGGAACTCTCTATCCTTACTCTCTATGCCTTTTCATTCCCTAGCTAGCACAGATCTGCGTATGACCAAGTTTAGAACGCTTTGGCACGCATGTGTTTTCGTATACGTGGGCGTAAAATGATGGAGTCAATTACACTGCCAGGATCAATCGCTTTGAAGTGCCCATGATGTAATGAGGGGGCCGTTCTCTGCACCGGAAAAATATAAAAACCACCCTTCCAGGTGAAGCATTTTACGAAATCGTACAGGTGGAAAAATCTCAGTTGAGATTTTCCTAGATCCCAGTGCTATCAGATAAAATATTGTGAGAGCAAACCACTAATATTTGCTCGCGTGCCCGTGTATGCAAGGGAAGGGAGCTAATCGCAGGAGAAAATGACGGCTTCTCTCGCCTCTCGCTTTCATTCACAAAACAAGCCACAAATGCTTGATGTCTGTAACAGATGGCGATTTTTTTAATGATTTTTTTTAAACACGGGTTGAAGTCTGCACCCAACGCTTTGTCGCGTGGTCGGAATTTAGGAGTGATCATGATACGTATCCGTACTCAGTTCAAGGTACTGGAAATGTCAGTTCACGAAACCTGTAAATCAAGTTGTACGTTCCTGTTTTGACATCCTAATCAAATGATTAATGTTCCTGGCTATTTCGAGACACACGCAAGGATTTATTTTTTTTTAACGGGGGGCGGGAGGGGCGCGGGGGGGGGGGGGGGGGGGGAGGGAGGGGGGTCTTGTCTTTCTTTTTTTCTTTTGTTTCTTTTTCAACATAAGAAAATGTGTATATCTGACTTCAGAGACGGTTACAGCCTTCTTAAAACAGATCTTTTGTTCAACAAGACATGTCAAACAAAAAACAAAACAAAAAGAGGAATTTAAAAGGATGCTGCCCAACTTTGTAAGTCAGAAATTACATTATTTTGGAAAATAATCATTGTCATGGGTTTCTTGCCACAGGTTTTCCACGACAGAAACGACATTTAGTGCAGCAGACTTCGAGAAAATATTTATCGTCATAGGTTTCTTCTTCTTCTGCTGCTGCTTCTTCTTCTTCTTCTTCTTCTTCTTCTTCTTCTTTCTTCTTCTTCTTCTTCTTCTTCTTCTGCTTCTTCGTCTTCGTCTTCTGCTGCTGCTACTGATTCTACTTCTTCTTCTTCTTCTTCTTCTTCTTCTTCTTCTCTCTCTCTCTCTCTCTCTCTCTCTCTCTCTCTCTCTCTCTCTCTCTCTCTCTCTCTCTCTCTCTCTCTCTCTCTTTTAAGATATCCTTATCGACTTCATGCACAGGATACCGTCCATAGGCACACCACATCCCGAACAGCATGCCATGATGCAATGTGCATGGCGAATTAACTGGCATTGGATATCCAATTACTTAATCCAAGGAGCGACCACAGGCCTGTCAGGGGTGGTCGCTGTCACACCTGGCACGCAGCAACTGCACATGGTTCTCTTCTAAAGCTCCAAACGTGCGCTTTGTAGCGACCACATCTTTTGCAGCTGCAATTCTGAAATTTATGCAGCGAATTGTGAAGCTCATTGATAATTAGGTCTGCCCTCATTTCATCTCTGCCTCAAATGATTACGTCAAAGTCAATCCCAGCTCTAAGCCTAACTTGTTTAATGCTCATACAATGATTTTGATTGTTCATATTTTCATGAATGTAAATAAACTTTGTTTAAACCAAAGTCCCAGCTCCCCTTCCGTTTCTTCGAAACCGACGAAAAACAGACAGTTGTTTGTCACTTTTTGAGGCTGTGATGTAACCAGCTGTGGCAGAGGCAATCAAAACAACGGAAGCTATTAGTCGCGATATGGAGAATATTAATAATAGAAATGATCATTATAAATTATTTTCATAGCGCTCTTTCCAACTAAAAAATAATTTAACAAAAAAAGGGGGGGGGGGGGGAGTTCATAACGTCATAGCCCAACACAATCACAGCACCTTTAATAATAATAATAATAATGATAATAATAAATCATGGTAATTTGTAAAGCGCCAACCTGGCGGCTCAAAGCGCTGAACAAACATAACACAAACACAAGCTTAAGAGCGGGTTTCACGTGCAGCCCGCAGACAGAGCCACTGCTGACTATTTTCACTCAGACTTTGCACCGTGTGCACTGTGGGGTCGGGCTACGGAAACAGCGAGATTGAGTTGCCTTTGATGATGATGACTGACATAACATTGGTACAACGAGGACAGGTGAGCGTCACTTCACAGAGCGAAGAACTGCTGCCGGAAAATCCAGTTTCGTTTGCAGTCATGCATGAAGTCAGCGATTTGTTTTTTGGGGGTTGGTTTGTTTGTTTTTAGGCACGAGAGGAAAGAGTTGGCTTTTTGAGATTCCACAGGAGAAGGTGTGTGTGTGTGTGTGTGTGTGTGTGGTGTTGGTGTGTGTGTGTGTGTGTAATGTGTGTGTGTGTGTTGTGTGTGTGTGTGTGTGTGTGTGTCTGTGTCTGTGTCTGTGTGTCTCTGTGTGTGTCTGTGTGCGTGTATGTTTTAGTGTCAGGGTTAGTAACACTTGCAGGTGAATTGTACAGATCTCTCAACTCTCGCTAGGAAACCGTATAATTACGGGGTAACACATGTATTAAAAGTGCACAGAATGAGCTATCAACTCTTGTCGTTATCAGGGACAGACGTTAGTGAGACATTGTCATTGTTGGCATCTTATTGTCAGAATGATTGCTCTCTCTCTCTCTCTCTCTCTCTCTCTCTCTCTCTCTCTCTCTCTCTCCCTCTCTCTCGTCTCTCCCCTCTCCCTCCTCTCTCTCTCTCTCTCTCCTGCCCTACACACACACACCTCCCTCTCTCCTCTCCTCTCCTTCCCTCTCTTCTCTGTCTCTTCTCTTCTGTCCTGTCTTCTGTCTTCTGTCTGTCCTGTCTGTCTGTCTGTCTGTCTGTCTGTCTGTCTGTCTGTCGTCTGTCCTTCTTCTCTCTCTCCTCTCTCTTCTCTCTCTCTCTCTCTCTCTCTCTCTCTCTCTCTCTCTCTCTGGCTGTTAGACAGGTACAAATGGACCTAACGTTGCTAGGCAGGGTTGTTAGTTATTTACAGGATTTTGACCTCCTGTCAGCCACAGACAGCCACTTAAGGACGATTACACATCGTCATAAGTCAGTAGCGCACATACACACAAAATTCTCATGTGTCCAAGAACTAACGAACTCCTCTCGAAGAACGTAGAATCACCTGAAAATATAGGAAAAAAACATTTGGTAATTTTGAGCAAAAACGTTCAATTAAGCAGACGAATATATACACAGAGAGAGAGAACTAGATGCACCCACCCACCCACCCATACCACGCACGCACGCACGCACCCACGCACGCACCCACCCACCCACACACACACAAACACACACACACACACACACACGCGCACACACACATACGCACGCATGCACTCACGCACACGCACGCACGCACGCACACACACACACACACACACACACACACACACACGCACACACACAGAATCACTAGGATAGCTTGAAGAGGTGTTGTGGGTGTGTTTGATGACCTAACTTTGCAAGGGAGTCATTTGCATATCGCCCTTTTACATTTTGCCACGTTTTACTCACAGAACTCCCTTTACATTTTGTTTCATTTCCAAAACGCCCTTTTACATTTTGGGGGGTTTGCTAAAGCGCCATCAAACATTATGTACGTTTCCATGACGCCCTTTTACATTTTGTAACATTTCCAATACACAGTTTTTCTGTTTGGCATATTTTCAAAACTGACGTACGTCCTATTACTTGTGGGTTTTTGTTTTTTTGTTTTGTTTGGGTGTGTTTTTTAGGGTGGGGTGGGATGGGGGGGTTGTTTTTAGTGGGGGGGGGGGGGGGGGGATAGAACAGTACTGTGGATTACACTGATGATAAAAACGGTAATATATTTCCCGAAACAGACAGAAAAACAACAACCACTCAACCGTAGGGGAACAAACTGCATCAATAATGTTCCATTTATTTTCACCAGCTAAATTTTCACACCGACTCCTCGGGTACCGGCGCCATTCTTCAGCCTTCTTAATGCGAGGAACATCAGAAATGAGCAGCAGACAAGACGGCAGAGAAAGCGGTGCCATTTCTGATGATGCCGCCAGAGAAGTCGGCGGAACCAGATGGTCAGATAGTAGGCGAGGACGCGTTTGTTGTCTAGTTTATGATGCTCTTTACCGTCAGCCCGTCTGTCTCCTGTCGTCGCTGTCGCTGTCTGTCACTCCAGCTCTCTCTCGCATTCCGTCTTGGCAAGACCACAACAAATGCAATACATCAGTCTGTGAGTTCAGTGTTTTTAGTTTTGGGTTTTGGTTTTTAGTATGTTTGTTTTCGGGAGGTGGAAGGGGGGTGGGTCTCGTCGTTTTCGTGTAAAATAAAAAGATACCGGACACTGTCATATATCGGTGTATTGTCGTCCAGATTTAACCTAAGGGTAGGCTATATCGCTGTTCAAGTTACAGTAGATGAAAATTCAGAGCTCGGGAGCTGTGTGTGAAAGTGGAGGTGGACGTCCTGGGCTCCCGTCCCTAATAAACCTACGGTTTCTGTGGACGTAAAGCAACACTTCAGTAGATGAAAAACTGGTCATGCAGTCCCCCGCCCCACACGCAAGGCGGGGATAGCTCAGTCGGTAGAGCGTCCGACTGACAAGCCAAGGCGCAATACTGATGCGGGTTCGAGTCCCCGGTGCGGCAAGGGATTTTTCTCTCAGAGTCAGCTTCCAGCGCAGACTCTGTTACGGTGTCCGTACATCCCCCGTGTGCAATCGCATGCATCAAGAACTGTGCACACGTTAAAAATCCCAGACACTGCTGGCCATACCATTGTTTGGACACGCGAAAGTATTACACACACACACTGATAGGAATGGGTAGCGCTGCTCTTGCGGCTGCTGTGCCTTACCCAGGTAAGGTGACCTGAATCTCCCCACGAGAAACAATGAAGTACAGAGCTGCTGCTGCTGCTGCTGACCCAGTACTGCCTGTGAGAGGGTGGGGGGCGGCGAAGGGGGAGGGGGCGATGGAGGGGGGGGGGGGGGGGGGGGGAGGAGACTGGCTGTGCCAGAGAGAGCCTTGAAGCAGTTAGCTGAGATTTTGTATTGAATGCGATGTGCTGCTGGTAGCCAGTGCCACACTGTCACCACCAGAACGATTCTGTATTAAGATGTGGGTAATGTCACAAGTTTTTGCTGTTTCACTAACTGTGGAGAGAAATGCCCTGACCTCACGCTGCCCCTTTGGACACACCTGTGAGTTAGCGCACATACAAGGAATTCATTTTCAGTGTTTTAGACGTGTCAGTCCTAAGACAGTGCCTCTTTACTGCGATTGCAAGGATGACAGCTGGCAGTTATGGGTTTGAAAATTTTAACCTTGCGTTGAGGGTCCCGGGGTCTGCATTGGCAGTCTAGGGTCTGCAGCCCTGTGGGGATCTAGAAGGTTAACATTGCCTTCAAAGGGCCAGCTTTCCGGTCGGGGTCCAGCGACTGCATTACTCAATTGGCAGTGTATTGGCATTCTAGGATCAGCATTCGGTGTCTAGGATCAGCATTGGTACTCTAGGATCAGCATCCCAAAGGAGGCTGCTTTGGCACGCTAGCATCAGCATCCCTACGAAGCCATTGGCAGTCTAGGATCAGCATCCCTACGAAGCCATTGGCAGTCTAGGATCAGCATCCCTACGAAGCCTGCATTGGCACTCTAGCATCAGCATCCCTACGGAGGTCCAGAGGCTGCATTGGTACTCTAGGATCAGCATCCATACGGAGACTGCATTGATACTCTGGGATCAGCATCCATACGGAGACTGCATTGGTACTCTAGGATCAGCATCCATACGGAGACTGCATTGGTACTCTGGGATAAGCATCCATACGGAGACTGCATTGGTACTCTAGAATCAGCATCCCTGCGGAGGTCCAGAGGCTGCATTGGTACCCGGAGGTCCAGAGGCTGCATTGCTACCCGGAGGTCCAGAGGCTGCATTGCTACCCGGAGGTCCAGAGGCTGCATTGCTACCCGGAGGTCCAGAAGCTGCATTGGTACCCGGAGGTCCAGAGCTGCATTGGTACTCTAGTATCAGCATCCTTGCGGAGGTCCAGAGGTTGCAGTGGCAGTCAAGGGTGAAAATCGATGAGGGGGTCCAAGGGGATGCATTTATAGTCAAGGGTCAGCACCTCTGTGGGGATACAGGGGTTTGCAATCAGTGTGTGTATGTGTGTGTGTGTGTGTTCATGCATGCGTGCGTGCGTGCGTGAGTGTGTGTGCCTGTATGTGTTTGTGTGCGTGCATGCGAGATGGGCGGCCATTTCTTCAAGTATCCCGATTTTACGGAGCGTCCGCGGTATCTCTTTGACTTGAGTTTTATCATCACCAAAGAGTTCAAGGATCAAGGGAGCCAACTCGTACCAGTAAAGTAAAGGGACGCAAGCCAACTTTTGTCTTCTCCGAAAACATGGGCGTACATACTTATTATAAATGTAATTCCATACTAAAAACACAACAGCATGCCAGAGGAAGAAGATGGAGGTCGGTGGGAGGAAGAAGAAAAAAGGCGGGGGTGGGGGGAGGAGGAGGAAGGCTGAGCTTGCGGGGTCGCTGAGGAGAATCTACTGAGACGAAAAGTACGTGGCCTATTTACACAATTTTTTTAACGCAGGTTCAAATCTAATGAAGCGGATGGGACTGAGCGGGGCTTGCCGCGTGTACGTCAGTCCCTGACAGCCTCGTCCCCAACTGTTTGTCTTGCACACCCGCTGGGGGCGGCTCTTCACCTGTTTGGCCCTGTAGCAGCGGCTATCAGGTGCGAATTAATGAAATAACTGAATGCTCTAATGTCCTATTTCTTCCATCGACGCTGCCCCTGCTATGCTGCCTGTGTCTGCTGCGAGATCTCTCGGTGTAAAGCTGGGATGAGACTTAGGGGAAATAACTCTGGACTGAAGACTCCATCGGATTCTGGGCTGAAGATTCTGTGTGTGTGTGTGTGTGTGTGTGTGTGTGTGTGTGTGTGTGTGTGTGTGTACATCGTTATTGTTAAGTATGTTCCTTGTATTTGAGCGGTTTTCAGCTCCGTGCTTCATTGAGTTGTTGATGTTTTGTTGTTAAATGTATTGAATGTTTTTTGTAAATGACGAGCCAGAAGGCAAATTTCTCTACACAGAGACAATAAAGTTGTATTGTATTGTAAAATCACGTGCAGTATGTAGAGACCAATCCCACAAATACCGAAATAATACCGGCCCTCGTAGCATAGTGGTTAGCGCGTCGGACTGCGGGTCGGAAGGTCTTGGGTTCGAGTCCCATCAGAGTCATGTGGGATTTTTCAGCCCTGGCCGGCTCCTACCCAGACTGGTGGCATTTTTATGGGCCCAATAGGAAGGCTGGAACCACACAGCCGAGCTTCATCCACTTCACGGATGCGTCTTTGAGGGTGTTGCTCTAATTACTTGACCAACACTGCAGGTGCCGCAGTTCCCGGGCCTGGTTAACACCGGGATAATTATGACAGTAAGCGTGGTCTGCGGCCCTGTCAAGTAGTCTCAAACCGAAATGGACCTCCATAGCATCGTCAGTTATCATCCTCATCCTCATCGATCACTGCATAAATATTTATTGAAATAAAAAAATCACTGCATAAATATTTATTGAAATAAAATTAAATACCGAAATAATATTCTGAAATAGTGTACCATATAGTAGTGATACTGCTGCTGTTGATAATGATGATGATGATGATTATAAACGCTGAAAGGGGAAGGGAGGGGGAGGGGGGGGGGTGCTTTGTTGTATGATGAGGGTGACTGATAGTGATGACTAAGACTTCGACTGACTCGACTGGTGAGCTACAGACATTGTCTTTGTGACTCTGTTCCGCACAGCACTTGAGACAGCGATTGCGTAGTGCACTAGTTGCTGCACAATGGCGAGGGGACACTGCCTTAACATTTTCGTTGTTCTGGCGGCGGTCCACCACATCCTTGGTCTTCCGGGTTGGCGCATGCTGTAGAACCTTCACTCTTTCGTCCCCTTCCCCCCTTGTCCCCGTCCCTAATAAAAAAGTCTCGTTTCTGTGGACGTTAAGCAAAAATAATGATTAATCGATTGGTGACGACTCGATGATGGAATGCCGGCCTTAAGAAGTTGATTCCGTCCAAAGCAACGACGATTATAATACTAGCAATGACTGATGGAAGCCTTAAGTCTTTTTCTTTCATTTTTTTCATCGTTTTTAACCGTTTATCAGTTAAGTGTCGTTTTGTGGCTTGATAAAGGGGATTCCCCGAAAATGTGCATACTGTGTGTCCGTGTTAAAATAAATAAGCGTTCGTTTGAACTTTTCTGTGTTTGGTTCTGATAGAAGCCTAATAATCAGCACCGTCGTCCTCGTCATTAAACCGATCAAACTTATTATCACCGGCATCGTGGGCCGTCGTCAACATCGTCGCCCTGATATAACCGTACCGGTTGACTGGGCGTAAACCACCAACTTACTTACTTACTCGTCAACATCACACGGACTGACGGGGGCCGGCATGACTGATTCGTCTTAACGATTCAAATCACTGACTTAAAAGAGCCGTATGAGACATGAGCAATGGGCAAATTCAGCACCAAATTTGAGAAAAGCATTATGCCTTATAGTGTGATACCCATCCCACAGTGGTCATATCGGTCGGAAATTCCTGGGACGTTTTAAACGCCATTTTGGATCACATATATCATCAGAATCACCAAAACGGAGTTAAATCAAGCAAAGAAAGCCAACATTTTCAGCAAAATGTGAGTTTTATATGTGTATCTTTCAGTATTGCGTATGCGCCATTGACGTTTGATCTAGATCTAGTTCACGAGTAACGACGTGCACTCTTTCCTGGTGCTAATGTCATTGTATTGTAACATTCGATCGCATACTGACGTCTCATCTTCAGTTTACAGACTGTAATCATCAAACTCACCTCTGTCGCAAATTTTGGCTTCATTCGCTAGACCCTGTT
Source organism: Alviniconcha marisindica (assembly GCA_018857735.1). Classification (NCBI taxonomy): domain Eukaryota; kingdom Metazoa; phylum Mollusca; class Gastropoda; family Provannidae; genus Alviniconcha; species Alviniconcha marisindica. The sequence goes on from JABMCL010001385.1 coordinate 439,725, forward strand.
TGGTTGATTTTAATGATAAAACGCGACCAGAATGGCGTTTAAAACGTCGCAGGAATTTCCGACCACCTCCTTGGATCGCGGTAAATAGACCTACAGCCGAGTCATCGTGTTTCTCGTCCCTCCGCCACTGGATGGCAGGCTCAGTCCCGTATACCCCAGCTTAAGAACGTAGCCTAATCAGGCTCACGCGAGCGCACGCACACTGACGGATACGCACGCGCCACGAACGGACGCGTCGATGGCGCACGGCGCACACAAGCGAACTGCCACCACAGACACACACACGTGCGCGTCTCACTGTGACACAAACACACTGACACACGCGCACGCATGCACCCGCGCGGACACCCACACTGACACGCACTCGCGCGCGCGCACACACACACACACACACACACACACACACACACACACTGACACACGCGCACGCATGCACACGCGCGATCACCCACACTGACACGAACACCACACACACACACACACACACACACACACACACACACCACTCTCTCTCACACACACACTCACACACACACACACACACACACACACACACACACACACACACACACACACACACACACACACACACACACACACACACACACACACACACACACACTGTGACAAACATACACTCACACGGAGTCACCACCTTAAGCACATGATTATCCCATTTGTCCAGTTGATCTCATCGCAATTAGTTATATGAAACCGGGCAAATGTTTGAAAATGGGTATCGGACTGAGAACTAGGTTACACTAGCTAGTACTTTCTCTCCCCCCCCCCCCCCCCCCCCCCCCCCCCTCCTCTCTCTCTCTCTCTCTCTCTCTCTCTCTCTCTCTCTCTCTCTCTCTCTCTCTCTCTCTCTCTCTCCCTCTCTCTCTCTCTCTCTCTCTCTCTCACGACTAGACTGTAAGCTATTTCAACACTGAAACGCGGACGAAAGTAAGTAAGACGCCAAACCAATACCGAAACCACACACACGGGAGCGTTTGTTTACAACCTATCCCAGAACGGATGAGACTTTTTTCTTCCTCCTTTTTTCCCGTCGACGAAAGCTAATTTTCCCCCTTAATGACTTTCTCTCTCTCTCTGTCTGCCTCTCTGGGCCACGAGTGTCTGGTTACGTGAAGTAAAAACAGCAAAAACTTGTTCAAACTCGTCAGGCTGGGAAAGCCGGGTCTGACATTTGGATGGTTCGTTTGAAGCGATGTGATTTTGAGACAGATTGCTGAGTCAGTTACAGGAGCATAGGGTGACCCTAGCTTTAGCAAAAGTAGAAGCGAAAAAAGGAGAGAGAGAGAGAGAGAAAGAAAAAAAAATGAAAGTGATGACAATAAGATCTTAGAGTTAATAGCCTAGGTTTGATTTTTGTGGCCGGTATTTTTGTCTGTTAACTTGACAGGTAGCCTACACCAAATTTCAGTCTTCTTTTTCTTCTTCTTCTTCTTCTTCTTCTTCTTCTTCTTCTTCTTCTTCTTCTTCTTCTTCTTCTTCTTCTTCTTCTTCTTCTTCTTTTTTTAAATATACATAAACAAGAACAAAAAACATTCAAAGGGAGAAAGTCGTTTTATCAGTCAAATGGACAGTCACTCAGAAATTATGCCAATGTAAAAATAAAAATAAAAATCAGCAGCAGAAAGTAGTAAGTAGACATGGTGCTTAACGTCTGCAGAAACCATAATATTAATAATAATAATAGATTATTTATGTCGCCCCATCTCGTAAGAGCCCAGAGCGCTTACAAAGACATAAGGATACACTCATTTGACCACACACACGCACGCACGCACGCACGCACGCACGCACGCACGCACGCACGCACGCACACACACACACACACACACACACACACACACACACACACACACGCTCATTAGGCTTATTAGGGACGAAGAGAAGGGGGGAAGGGGGGTATGGAAGTGGGGGGAGGATATTATAGACCTATCGCTACACTGTCACCACCAGAATGATTTCTGTAAGGTGGGCAGCGATGAGAGCCATTTTAATGTTTCATAATTGTGAGGGACAAAGTCAGAAGACAATGTCCACAGACCACAACTTTTGAAGAGAAAGGAGAGCCGAAGCAGATTCGAACCGAGGTCCCTCTGCATACCAGCATGACGCCTTACCGCTAGGCCAAACCGGCCCACGCGCAGAAAGTTGATGATGATGTGGAGTTTAATGTCCTCGGATGTCGGGTTGACATATTAGGGACAAACTGTGACCAATGTGTGTGCATGGTTCAATGTTGCTTTCCGTCCACAGAAACCATAAGGCTCTTTATGACGGGGAGCCCAGGACGGCCACCTCGATTTTCACACAGCTCCTGAATTCGGACGAATCACACATTCAAAATGATTTTACACCAGTTCAAGATACAAGTCCCTAAATCACAAGTTTTGTCTAATTCGATGTTACCAGGCTTCTCCTTGTGATCATTATGACTTCTTTCTCTCTCGCTGTTCTTCTCATCGTCATATTTTGCTTATTATTGTTTTATTGTTGGTGGAGCTGTACGTGTGTGAAAGACTTTAAATTAAAAAAAGGAAGAAGAAGTGTGTGTGTGTGTGTGTGTGTGTGTGTGTGTGTGTGTGTGTGTGTGTGTGTGTGTGTGTGTGTGTGTTGTGTGTAAGTAATTGTACTTTGTAATTACTGAGTGATTGTATCTCTCTCTCTCTCTCTCTCTCTCTCTCTCTCTCTCTCTCTCTCTCTCTCTCTCTCTCTCTCTCTCTCTCTCTCTCTGTAGAATCATCACTTTCGTTGGAGAAGGAAACAAAAAGATAAAAGCAAATGTTTGTTGTATCCCACTAAAAAGTGTCTAAACTGAATTCTTTGTGCAAAACTGATGCGAAAATGTGCTTCGGTGTTTCCCCTTACATTTCGACCTCTTGGCTTATTTCACTGGAACCAACAGACTCAGGTTGATGAACAGGATCGGTTTCATAAGAAAATAAATGAGACAGACAGACAGACAAAGGCAGAGATAGAGACAGACAGACAAACACACACAGAGACACACACACACACACACACACACAGGGAGGGAGGGAGAGAGACAGAGACAGACAGAAACAGACAGACAGACAGAGACGAAGAGAGAGAACTCGAACACTTTATTTTACAAAGATTGTAGTTTAGGTTCAGTCAAAAACCAGTCTAACAGCTAGAGAGGGAGAGAGGAGGGGGGGTGGGGTGGGGGGGGGGGCAGTAGAGAGGTATGACCTTTTTCAATATTGATAAGGTTACAGGTAGAGGGGGATTTTTGTGCTTTCGCGCATGTATGTGTGTACTGGGGGCAGGGAGGGGGGAGCAATGCGTTTGTGTGTGTCAGTGTGTGCGCGCCAATGTGAGAGAGAAAAAGAGAGGTGCTTTCTTTCACAATACTTCCAGATTTCTCGGTATGTGCCAACGGCTAGATTACGCATTTCCGTGTATTCACAGCAAGTCATAACCGGAAAATAACTACAGTGCTTCCATCGCTCTCTCCTTGCCTTTTACTGTGCAAACGGGACCTACAACAGAGAAACCGGCATACGCGATAAATCTGAATTTGATTGGATGGAATCCTTCACGTCATTTCCTGCGACACCAGGTGCATCGACCCAACGATTGGCCAAAAGTTCGTCTGCATTCAGGATTGTCGTCATTTCAGTCTTGTGAATATTCACGCAACTCTAAACGGTTCTTTCATGTATCTGTATTCAAAGATTTCCGAAGCAAATTTCGTAGCCTAATTGTAGGAACGATTTTGATAAGTACCATTTTCGTATATTTTGAGTTTATTCAAAATCTTCTACAGTTATAATGTCGCCACACCTAAAATGGCGAATTCTTGTTGAAATCACCACTTCTCTCAATCTGTCGTTGTTGTAGTCGGTAACATGCCTAGGTAAAAACTTTTATTCTGACCTTCATGATTTGTTCTGACTGCCGAGTGACCGAATGTGTTTTGGCAGGCCTTAATAGACTTTCGGCTTTTTGCGCTTTAGTGTCCTGCAAGCTAATATCACTGAGCTTTACACAACTCATGGCTGGGGGGGGGGGGGGGGGGGGGGGGGGGGGAGGAAGGGGCCCGGGGAGTACCCCCACTGAGTCAGATGGTAGCCTGTCAGTGACTAGTATACGTTTTTATTTGTGCGGAAGAGAAAGGTCCAGTTGTAATCCGAGGTTGCTAGATTATGCTTCGTGTACGCTTGAACAATCACTCGCAGAAAAGGGTCCCACTTGCTGGAGACCATACACGAATTGTAAGAAATTTATTCACAATTTAAATTCCGTCGTCTTGCTAAAATTTGGCTTAGCTTATTGGCCCCCCCCCCTCTCGTCTGTAGGTTGTAGTTAATCCTAGCGCTGGTTGATGGAAACAGTTTTAAAGTGAGACGAAGACTGGACGCCGGAAAACGAGCTAGAAAGAGTCAACTCGCACGATCTCGCCAAAGGAATATAATTTATGTGCAATAAATAACTAGGTTATTGTATGTCCGCCAGTATGTAGAGTATGTCCGCCAATAAAGACTAAGGGGCAAGTAAACGCAACGTGCAGCGTTACGGTCGATTGCCTTGCGCACTTTGTGTGTGTGTGTGTGTGTGGTTTTGTTATCGTTTTGCGGGGTTGGGGGTGGGAGAGCGGCGGGAGCTGTGCCATTGTGCGTGTTGTCGCCGTTTGTTGTTGTTGTTTTTAATTGCCAGCATTTTACTCGTTGTTTTTTCGTTTCGTTTTGTTGTTGTTTTTTGTTTGTTTTTTATTTGCCAGTATTTTACTCTTTTTTTGTGATTATTTTCGTTTCTTTTTTTCTTTTCTTTTTGTGGGCTGGAGGGGCACATCAATCCGTTTTGAATGCATTGTGCCCTGTAGTTTAAGAGAAAGAGAAGAAAAAAGGGGGTGGGTGTTTGTTTTTCTCTTGGGTATTTTTGGTGTTTTGTTGTTGTTGTCTTGCCAAGGTGACCCTAGGAGGTTGACGGTACATTAAACACCAAGAGTTGTGTGTGTGTGTGTATGTCTGTGTGTTAATTTTTGGTTTCACGTTCGTTTTATTTAGTCACAACTCTTCAAGCTTTCTGGTTCCCGATTTGCGAGCCGTCAGTCAAAGAGAAGTGAACACCTCAGATGATGAAAACCGCCCTTGTTACAGCGTCATCGCCTTTGATGCGGTGACAGGCAACACAACAGGTACGTTTTTTGTTTCGTTTGTTATTCTTTTTTTATGTAGGCTAGTTCCGCCACCCTGTGACAAGGTCGCTGCTCTCAAGACGTCTGTGTCCATGCTGTCCTCCGAACTGCAGCACTGGATAAGATAGAGAGGGAGAGAAATGGAACGGAGAAACTCCCCTGCAATGAACATTTCTAGTCGTTGCACGCAGAGATGTAGTATATACTAAGTAATGGGATTTTAGCGTCAACTGTACGGGGTCACCGTAAGTCGAAGGTCACGCAGAGAAGGGAAGGAACGATTGACTCTGTTGTACTAATCGTTGCACAGAGAGACAAAGAGTAGTAAGAGAAATACTGACTGGTATCAAAATTCACACACACACACACACACACACACGAGCTGGACAGATCAAACAAGAAAGACACACACACACACGAGTGCAAACAACATTGACACCTATAATTAAGCAGACTAAACAGACGGAGAGAAAGCACACACACAAATGAGAGTAAACAAATGAGACAGAGAGAGAGAGTGAGAGGGAGAGAGAGAAAGACACACACACACACACACACACACACAAGACACATACACACAATAGGTTAGTGAAAACCGAAATTTCAATACTTTAAGGTTTATTATTTTTTATTCTCCACATTTTTGAATTTGTCATCAACATAAAAATATCTACATGTTATGCATATATAATCATAACGAACAAACATACAAATTAGAAATATATGAAATGACAACAGTAAAAGAACTGAACCTTTTGCACCAAACAAAATTCAGTGGCCTTGTGTGTGTGTGGAGGGGGGGGGGGGGGGGGGGGGCTGTTACTTGCAACTGTACGTTTTGCACAGTAGTCACTCGAACTATGGAAGAATAATGGAAAAACAAGCCATGAATAATGAGGCCAATGGGTTGCTGGTATTTGTGGGGGTCGTTTTTTGGTGTTTTTGTTTGTTGTTGTTGGGGGATATTTTTTTTCGGGTGATCTTTTGCCCCCTCTCCCCCCCCAGCTTTCTCCAAGTAATCCAATGTTTGTGATTAAAGAAATACTTCCCATTCTCTGACATCAAATCCTTTCAATGCACAAATCCAAAAATGTAATATATTTAACTGTTCCACTCCAAACGTTTGGTCTAGTTCCTAACCATAATTATTCCCCTAAAAATGGAGAATGGAGGGAATCTCTCTCTCTCTCTCAATAAATATGGCGCAAGGTTCAGTTCAAATGCATCACTTTCAACCAACATTGACTCAGTGTTGCTGTTTTTCTTTTTTAAATAGCTTAATTCCTTGTAGTTGGATTTTTTTAATTAATTTTTTTAAATTAAAAAATCAGCCTTTAAAGGAGCGGCGATCATACAAAAAGAATCTGATGCTTTCTTTGAACTGCAGAAACTGAAATAAAACCTGCCCTTAAAGAACTTAATGACCACAGGTTTGAACAAGAACGAGTCAATGTTAGTCAAAAACAGGGAATTCCATGGACTCATTGTGTCATTGTTCTCTCTTCCATTTACTTTGCATGTATTGATCTTTTCTCTCTCACTCTTTCCTTTTTTCTTCTTTTTTCTTTCCTGAAGTATGCACTGCCTTTATATCTTTTTTTTTCTTTTTTTCCACTTTCCAGCACACATCAAGACAGAAATGAAACAAAATGTCAACTGCAACTCTACAATGGGGGGGGGGGGGGGGGGGAAGAGTCAAACGACACATTTAGGTCACAGGATTTCCCCAATATCAAAAACATTTCTGATCTCTTTCCTCATTTCAATCAGGAAAAATAATCAAAAACACAATACTGTTCTTTTTGTTGTTGTTGTTCTGCTTCTTCTTCTTTTGTTGTTGTTGTTGTTGAGTGTTCTGTTTCTTTTGTTGTTGTCATTATTGTAAATTAAGATGCAAAAAAAAAGTTACACTGATAATTGTTTCAGTCAATCAGAAAAGAGAACCAGAAACCATTTGTGATGGTTCTGATGGGTCATGGTAACCAGAATCTGCAGTGAATAAATAAACACACAACTACATACACAGAAACAAGGAGCACCAGTGATGAGCACACACAGCTCACACAACAGGCACAACCATATTCAAACCAGTCACTGCTGTTGCCGATTAAATCACTTTACTGCCCTGTGCTATTGTTGTGATAAAGATGGGGACCAAACAGACCCAGGTTATTATTATTATTATTGATTGCTTTTATATAGCGCTATTCTCCACTCTCGAGCAGACTCACTGCGCTTGCATGCAATTCTACATGAGTGAATAGCTTTTTTTATAGCGCATTTTTTTTTTTTTTTTTGAATATCCACCGAAGTGTACTTACAGCGCTGGCATGGCTGGTGCAACAAGAAACTGCTGCCGTCTCGGAGCAAATTCTGTGTACACCATACAACTGTGCACCGTGTCACTTCATGTAAAGCCACATACGTAAGGTATATATATGCGTGTTTAGCTGTAACCTGCCCACCTGCACTTTTGGCAGAATGACCAGGGTCTTTTACGTGCTACTGCAATAACACGGGGGTGGAACGGATACCGAAATAAGAGTCAGCACAGAAAGTTGACCCTGGAGAAGAAAATTCTCCTGCCGCTCCAGCAGGGATTCGAACCCGTGACCTTTTGATCACGAGTCCAGCGCTCTAACCACTGAGCTATCACCGCTCCCAGATTGTGGGGGAGAAAGAACTCATACCCAACACTTCACTGGCTCTGACTTAAGATGACAGTGATGTCAGCCGTTTCAATGTTTCAATTGTCATAGCAGTGAGTAGAAAGCCATCCACAAACCAAAAGCTTTGAAATAAAGTGAGCTGAAGCAGAATTAAACCTAGGCCAGTCTGCTTACCAGCCAAGTACCTTACCACTAGGCCAGACGAGCTCAAGCCGAATTGCTGAACATATAACACATATACTGATCCCCCCCAACCCCCACCCCTTGGGTCCAAGTCTGTTTAAACACACATAATTCCACTTGCCAATTTACCTTAATTCAGCAATACTGAGCAATGTAAGCAACCATAGTTTACAGCCGGGAAAGGGTTGGGGTGGGTGGGTGTTAGCAGTCAGAAAGAAAAATGGGCAAACTAAGTTTTTAGTAATTTTCAACAGTGGCAACAACAAACAATGCTTCCAAGCAACTGGTTGGAAAGATAATGAGAAGGGGGAGAAGGAGAAAAAAAAGTGAAGGAAACCTGTCTTGTGAGGCCAACTGGACATAAAAATACTGCCACCATCCAACACATTGCTGCAACTTTGATTTGGATTCCCCCCCCAAAGATCACATCAGTCCTGTGCTCAATTCAGGTAGTTACCATAATTACGACCTCCCAAGATATTTTTGTTTTGTTTTTGTTTAATCAAACCTGAAGGTCTCCGACTTGCTGTTGGTTTGATGTGCATGTGCCAGTGTAATGAGTAATGCTTGGAATTTTGTAAGCTATGTTTTTCTGCAGAATGACTGACAGCAGCAGTAACTCAAATGGTAACAGCACTTTTAACTTTCAAAGCAGATGTCAGTTGCCCCCTGCATCCATAACCCTTCAGAACCAATCTACAAAAATTATGTGCACACACATACACACACACACACACATACACACCACAGCACCAGACTAGAGAAGAAAGTGTAATGACAATATCACAACTCGGCCTGCTGCAAGCCAACCTCGACCTGTATGTCGCGTATCTCACAAGGATCCTCGTCGCCCGTAATAACCAAGTCGTGTCATTGCAGACTCCGCAACATGGATCCAGGCAGAAACATGTTGATCAAACCAGGGTTTTTCATGGCACATTGCAGCGGTGTAGAGCAGTTTGCTGCATCATTAGCCGATGGTTCAGGTCCAAAGATCTCGCACAACAGCCCTGTTTCAACTTCAAATATATCTCAGTCTTGATTAGACATTACAACAAACAATGAACTGGAAAATGAAGCACACAAAAAAGAAAAGAAAAAAAAAGAAATAGCCCTCCCTCTCCAAAAACGACAACAGATTTTCTTTTTACAATCACTCTGTCATGCTGAGCTTATTTTCTTCTTTTTCTCTCTCAAAATTAGCAAATTGCAATCAAAATAACGAGGTTATTTACATGCAATACCACATGTGGCAGACAATAAAAACAGTTTCTCAACACAAAAGCAGTCAAACAATGAATGACAGACAGACAACATCATGTTAAAAAGAAAGTGTGTCAAAAATGTCTCACATACTTACTGCGCACCAGCATAGCAAACTCAAGCAAGACTGTACGACACTGTCATGAGAAGTGGCACTGGCACTTGGATGGTCACGATAAACACAGCAGCAACACATCTCGTTGGCAGAGGTGGTTCGTTCCCATATCCATACATTGTGGAGAAGTGTAACCATATTTCTGTTTCTTTTTTATGAGAAGTGAACAGCACAGAGTGGTACCTTGCAGAACAGACTACACAGCTTCTTCACAAGACTGGTACAGAAATACACTAAACTGTTTAACTTCTAAGGAGTACAGCCGATAATTGCATAAAACAAAAATAAATCCCCCTCTTACTTCTACTTCAAACCCCTGTGATGAACCTATAAATGTTCAAGATGATGAAAAAATAATAAAATGAACAATAAGGGGAGGCACGAAAAAGATTTTAAAAACATGAAAGAAGGCATAAGAATCCATCTAAGTCTGTTGTTGTTGGTGGCAGAGGTGTTTTACTGCTGCTGCTGCTGCAGCTTTATTTTCTAATGGAATTTGAACACAAAAATATTGTTCCTGGTACTGTTCCTGTCATTCTTCCCCATGTTCTTTTCAAAATACCTGTGCACAAAAGGACCCTAGGCTCAAAACAAGCACACTTTGCTTTGAGCATGATGCAAAGTCCAGCACCAAACTCAAATGACTCCGTCCAATTTCCTGAGCCTGTTGCAGTGCCTCACAAAAGAAGTCGAACACAAGAGTTTGGGGATGAAAAAGATAAAATAACAGTATTAATATATATATATATTTATGAACACGTGCAGATTGCAGCAATTTGTTGCAGCAGTTCATGAAGTCAGTCCAGCAGAAGACAAGTATCTTACAACACAGCACGATAAAAATGAAGACGGGGGGGGGTGGGGGGGGGGACAAAAACTCAGCAGATGGCACAAGCAGGCAGGTTTCTGATCAGATGAGCAAACAGAAGAAGCATTGATCCAGCAGCCAAGCTTTGCACTCCAAACATCTGCAGCACTGTTGTCACAAGTGGCTAGGAGGTCTTGGTTTTTCTCCATGCCATCCACATGGCTTTCTAGCCATTTACCCATTACCCCTTTCACCGCCAGTTCTGTCTGTCGGCGGGGCAGCTGCGGCTTTGACTGGTCAAGATTTGCCCTGTCCTGGAAAACTTGAGGCAATGGGCATGCACATAAATTAAATGTATACACATGTGTACATCAATTATTGTCGTGTTCTTTGACAACACTGGCAGGACCCCAAAACAGGGTCTCCCAGGAAGGCAAGGTAGAACAGAGAGAGCACTGACAAAACGTTGCACCTTCGCTGTACAGTACATTCGTCTTAATACTGAACAGGAATGAGTGAAACTATCTGACCAAGGCATAGGGTCATCTGGTTATTAAAGGAAAACATAAATACAAAATAATTCTCTCTCTCCTTCACACAAGCACACACACACACACACAGATCATTTCAATATTTCCAAAAAGAAGAAAAAGCAACCATTTTCTTTAAATCTTGGCAACACAAGTCATTTGGGGGGGTGGGGGGGGGGGGGCACTGGGTTCCTCCAGCAGTTGAATTTGTGAACTGTTTGAACTTTCCTGAACATTCTGCTGCATCAGGACTGAAGCGACTTTTTCTTCTTTACATCTGACCAGCTCTGTCTGAGCTCATAATATCCTTGTAACAAAGTGGGATACAAAGAAGAAGAAAAAAAGAAAATAGGGAGGGTTGGAGGGACAAACACCACAATCACTCTGTCCTTGTTTAGGGGGGCAAACATCAATATCACGCCTTCCCTGCTTAGGGGGCAACCACCAGTATCACGTCTTCCCTACTATGAGGGACAAACACCAGTACCACTCCTTCCCTGCTTAGCCTAATAGAACTTCCAACCTGACCTTATTTCTAAGTCCCTCTGTAATGAAAATGTTGGTAACTGCACACAGCTAACCCTGCAGGCATACTCACTGTAGTAGCATTAGAGTCCAAACATACACAGAGCTCAAAAAGCCCCATTTTCAGCCCCTGTCCTGTTCTCAAATCTACTGTTATTATCTACCTTCACCCACAAAAACCTGCTCCCAAATTCCAGCCACCTTCAAATCCTAGTCATCCTCCCTTCACTGTTATCCAAAAAATCCATTCATCCTCTAAAGTCATCTACACTTGGCAAATGGCGATGGGAAGCACTAACGCCGGAAATTCTTACACTGACTTTTCAGTACTTCAGCATGCTGGTGAGCAGGTGCTGTCACCTAATTGCAAGTTCACTCAAAACAGCATGTCAGTGCAAATAAGAACCATATTTGTGTTAAGGAAACAAACGCACAGCCTACCGTAATGTACTAGAGGGGTTGATACTTTAAAGTCTGGTTCATGAAATGGTCACAGAAAGAGAAATGGCACAGGGAAACAACTTTTAAGCATATGTTTCAGCTGCCTGAAAAACAACTGCAACTTGTTTGTAAATAACTTGGGACATGCATGGTGATTGTTCAAACATGTGACACATCATTCAAAATGGTAAACACATTTGGCTGAATGTAGCTGTTCTGCTGAACAGTTCTCCTATGTGCTGAAAGAAACTGTGCATCGGTACAGTATGCCATATGCCCTTTTGTTTTCAATTTGAAAGAAACTGTGTATCGGTACAGTATGCCATATGCCCTTTTGTTTTCATTTTTTCCAGTGGCCAAGTACTCCAGTTTACTTTCTCAACTGCTTAAAATGTACTGCATGTCCCAGATTGGATACATACACCCCAAAAACCAATATCATCATCATACTGACAAAGAAGGAAGAACTCTTTGGCAAATGTTGATGTGAATGTATTTATCACATTAATGGACTGCAGCAAACAAGAAGTAAAGTTGATTGATACCGTCCTTTGATGTCATGTGATACCATCCTCTGGTGATGTCCTGTGATACCATCCTCAGTCCTGACTTTTGGTGGTGTCCTGTGATACTATCCTCAGTACTGTCCTTTGGTGGTGTCCTGTGATACCATCCTCAATACTGACTTTTGGTGGTGTCCTGTGATACTATCCTCAGTACTATCCTTCAGTGGTGTCCTGATACCATCCTCAGTACAGTCCTTTGGTGGTGTCCTGTGATACCATCCTCCAGTGATGTCCTGTGACACCATCCTCAATACTGTCCTTTGGTGGTGTCCTGTGATACCATCCTTGGTACTGTCCTTTGGTGGTGTCCTGTGATACCATCCTTGGTACTGTCCTTTAGTGGTGTCCTGTGATACCATCCTTGGTACTGTCCTTTGGCAGTGTCCTGTGATACCATCCTCAGTACTGTCCTTTGGTGGTGTCCTGTGATACCATCCTCAGTACTGTCCTTTGGTGGTGTCCTGTGATGCCATCCTTGGTACTGTCCTTTGGTGGTGTCCTGTGATACCATCCTCAATACTGTCCTTTGGTGGTGTCCTGTGATGCCATCCTTGGTACTGTCCTTTGGTGGTGTCCTGTGATGCCATCATTGGTACTGTTCTTTGTGATGTCCTGTGATGCCAACAGCCATTCTCAGTACCATCCTTTCATGGTGCCAATATCACTGTCAAGTATCCTTGATCTGAGTGCCTGTTGCAAGCCTCCCAGTGCAAGAGTAATGGCAAAAGTGCTTGCTTGCAGTCAGTTCAGCTTTGGAAGCTCCGTACCATGATCATCATGTTAATACTGCAAACGGTTTCAAAGGACACAAATGTTCCCTTGAAAAACTGTCATCTTTTCGTTGGTTTTTGTGGTCATCTGTTTCATTTTCTTCTTCCATGGCTATGGTCAGCTGCATTGTTTCAGTGATGTGGTCCTTTCACACGATTCCAAGATGTTCTTTAATGACACACCTGGTGAGCTTGTCGCATAAAAATGACACTACAAAAGTATCCAAATTTGCAAGGTCAAAGTTAGTTTGCAATCAGCCATTTTCCACCAAAACAGATGATGGAAAAACTGTAAGCTATAACAACACAATTTTCATTTACCATCCTGGATTCCACCCACCATCATCCACAAGCCTTGGTAAGAAGACACCCCTTGGCGATCATTTTCCATGACCATCCTGGATTTTATCCACCACCATGCATAAGATGAGTTATGAAGACATCCCTTGGTGACCACAGCCCAAAGACGTGCTAATACCATTTCCAGTAAGCATTTCATCCACCCTCCTCCGCATGCTGAAGCACAAAGACGCTGCTTGCTGACAGCAGCCCAGACTTGTGAGAATGCCATTTTCCAGGGCCCCGTCCTGCATTCCCCTCAGACCCAGATGAGCAGCTTCTGGCACCCTTGCAGCCAGTCCACCATCAGTGTTATTGCCGAGCCACAAATTCCTCAAAGTAGATCCATGCTCCTTTTGAACAGGGCAAGACTAGCACCTAGATCTCCAGGTCTCCAGAGACAAAAACGTCCATACAAAATTATGTGTTTCTGGACATGTATGCCACTAATCTAAGCTGGACAAAGAAAAACCACCAAGATCCAGTGTGTGCTTTACTGTAAAGTTTTGAGATCTGAGCCTTGAGCTGACATGTATCTCAAGCCATCTGCTTTTTTCTCCATTCGCTGGCCAAACACACCGACCTTAATCGCCTGGGAAGTCGTGTCACCCGTTATCACTCGGCTTTTTCATCCAGGCCTGGATTTCAAGTCCCAAAACTGTACACGACTAAGATCGTCCAAGCCACTGGCCTTTATAAGGACAAGTGTTCCAGAGTAACTCTGTGCCCTCTACATCACACAGTCTATTGCAATAAGTCACAGCCCACATCAAGAGGCAGAGGAGGAAGAGATGGTGGCAACATATCCCTGAATGTTGAGCCCCAAAGTCTGACACTGAGCCAAGATGGTGTGAACAGCCACTGGGTTTTCCTGCGACACCTCGAACAGTAGGAACTGTTGCATGGTGCGGGGACAGAGAAAAGGGAAAAGAACTGTTGATTACTCCACTCCTAAGAATGGCAAAACTTGAGATATAAAAGCCCAAATCATCAATGACTTCAACTCTATGAAGCTTTCTCACTTGAACACGTTATCAAAATGAGCTTGTGCATGAATATATGAATATAATTATATGATTTACATACAAATTGCCCCCCCCCCCCCCCTTTTGTTGTTGTTTTGGTTTGTTTGTTTTTTGTTTTACTTACAAAAAAGAAAAAAGGTGTAAGTAGTCTTAACTGCAAAAAGGTATGACTGATTTCTTGATCAAGACTTGATCTCTCTAGTATGGATGATGTCAAACGTGAAGCATGCCAGCAAGCTTACTACATTCCAACAATGCAGTCCTTGACTCATCATGAAAATAATTACTCTCAAAGCAAATGGGCAACAACAAGTGTTTCAGGGTCACAAACCTGAAACTCATCAAGCATACAACTCATTGCGTACATCAAACAGATTTCAAGAAATTCAAAATAGCCACAAAGTTTTGCTTCTGGCATAAAAGGTACCCAAATAAATAATGACTATGGGCATAACATGTACAGTGGAGCCCTTCTTTTAAAGGAAAAATCCTCAAATTGAGAAGAAGAAGAAGAAACTTAAAAGAAAGTGAGATGGTCTTTGGCCACAGGCTTTAAAGAGGGAAGGCCTCTAAAATTCTAAGAAAGGTGGTCTTTAAAGATGGATGACCTATAAGAAAGGTGGTCTTTAAAGAAGGATGACCTATAAGAAAGGTGGTCTTTAAAGACAGATGACCTATAAGAAATGTGGTCTGTAGAGGGATGACCTACGAGAAAGGTGGTCTTTGAAGAGGGACAACCTATGAGAAAGGTGGTCTTTAATAAAGAGGGATAACCAATGAGAAAGGTGGTCTTTAAAGAGGGATGGCCTCTGACAAAAATTACTTCTAAGAAAAGTGGTCTTTAAACATGGATGACTTCTGATAAAGGTGGTCTTCAAAGATGCATGATCTCTAATAAAGGTTGTCTCTGAAGGGCAGCCTCAGAGAAATGTGGTCTTTAAGAAGCCACGGTCTCATACAGATGGTCTTTAAATAGGGATGGCCTCCAATAAAGGTGATCTCCTAAGACGGATAGCTTCTAAAAAAATAAAAAATAAAAAGGATGACTTTACAAACAACTGACTGAGAAAGTCTTTTCAAAGGATAGTCTGACACTGACAAAGATAGTCTTTCCAAGGAAAGCTCCACTTGCATCAATTCTAAATCATTTGTATAACCCATAAAGGCTATTGGCTCTTTCATACACAAATTAAAATCCCACTCTCCCACACTACCAGCACAAGTTAACTTCGTATCCTTATTTAAGATTTTATGACCACATTTTTACGCCAATTGTACATTGAGAATATTAACAGTCAGAAGAAAAAAAAACTTGTGCTCTAAATCTTACAACCAACAAATTTATACTATATCAATGGAGACAGCTGAGATATATATACTGCTGAGCAAAATGTGCTATGGGAGACCACCCACTGGGAACTAAAAAAACATATAAAATGCAAGATCCTCTTCCACTGGTGGTTAACTCTTATGCTGATGGTCTGCGAAAACTGTTACAGCAGAGCATTCAGAACAAAATGTCCAAGCCCTAAAGGAAAAAAACAACCACCAAGACTGTCTTATTCTCCTAAAAATTCAGATCACAACTTGCAGGTTCCCTTTTTTTTCTTTTTTATAACTTATACAAGATACAGGCCTGTATTGTGACGCTGACATTCTAAGTCATCATCAAAACTTCACTTCAAAATTGTCACCAGCACAAAGAGGCAGGCAGGTGAAGGGAGGCAGAAATGTTGGGACATGGGGGAAGCAGTAGTTTCCCTTTGATGATTTAGCCAAACAGATTTTTTTGTAAATGTCTTACTCGTCCCAATTTCATTGTAGTAACCCCAGTCCTCTTCTCCCCCTTTTTTTTCTTTCTTTCTTAAAGGCCATATCAGTGACTAAAGGATAAACACAGGTCTTCATGAACAACTGACAAAGTGGTTGTTATATAAGAAGCACAGTTGGCCTCCCATTAGCAAATTTCAATGAACTAAGGGAAAAGCTGATCTTACAAATGAGCATGTGCTTCTAGTGACACTTCAACAATGTAAAAATATTATTTTAATTTAAACTGTCTTGCATTTTGGACCATTAAAAGGAAGAAGAGTATATTTACATCTTTCCACAGCGACACAGAGAGGGGCATGGCGGTGACGGCGCGAACGTAGAGTCTCTCCACCTGTCAGTGATACATAAATATTTCTTATGGGACACAGATTCTTCTCTTCTATGGGTCCTGCTGTCCTTGCAAGCTTACAATACCAACATATATATATATATATATATACATGGTATGCGCAAACTTCAAAGGGGAACCTGCTGCTACTACATATCTAGGGTGGATCCTGATCAGCACTTGTGCTTTTACTTCATCACCAAGTGACCGGTGACTGCCTTCCTTGAACGGGGAACCGGCAATGTGGGATAAAGCCACTGTCTATGCGTATGCAGAAACATTCTGGTGGTGACAGTGCAGCATTAGGTAAAAGGCCCACATTCCCCAACTTCCCTGTGTGAAAGGAACCAGCCTTCTCCAAAATCTTTTTCTTTTTTTTTAATTTTTAACCATCCAACAAGCAAGAGAGCAAAGTGCAGCATTAAAGGCTTAAAAATGCTTGGACTTTGATTTGATCTAAACTTAGCACTGTTAGTGATGAACAGCAGGGCTGCACACGACCATGGCACATGCCCTACCTTTGCCGGTGTTGCAGGAACCATTTGTCTGATATCAGACACCAAAGCTGCTCACTCAAGTCACCCGAGGAACACTATCAAAGAGGCTGCCATTAGGGTGGCCGCAACACGTCACCTTACAATATTTTCTACAAGTAAGCCCCATCAACCATCACTAACGCAAGAGAAGCATTGCAACAAACAAACATAAATAAAAAAACTCTGTATCTCAAGTTTTTATTTTGATCTCTTTTTACCTACTGAAGAAAGACCAGCTTCCTAGGGAAGTGTTTGCAAAAGGCTGGTTCCTTTCTCAAACAAGTCTAAGAAAAAGCCTGCTGCTCTGCTCCTGCTTTGTGGGTAGCTGTGTCTCATCAGCAGTTCAGCTTTTCACTGAAAGGATTCTGATTTGGTGTTTTCACTTCTCTTTTTTTTTTCCTCTTTTTTTTCCTCTCTCAGGATTTGGACAAGATGATGCAACACTGCAGAAAAGTGCCCTATTTACTGATACACCAGTACACTAATGCACAGGAATGCACTCTTATCACAAAACAGAACTACACCTCAGTCAGTTTTAGGTTTAACAGACAAGAGATGACCTGGAGTCATATTACCGAGGCTCATAATTATGCTTCAGGAAAAAGGATAAATGGGTATATAGAAAGCATTAACATGAATCTTACACAAACAAAAAAGATCGGAACAAGTTAATGCACCATTTAAATACACCAGCACAACTCGTTCTACCAACACCTTGCAGTGCAGACCATGAACTATATACATGTGCTTCAACACAGCAAACAGAATTTAATAATAATCCAAAACCATTTTAAGAGAGAATGATTCATATTCTGAGTTATGTGCTATCTGCACAAAAACACAGCAACATACACGGAACAAAACATTTTCTTCTGCAAGTCAATGTGAAAATAAATTCCCAGTTTACAGTGAGATCTATAAAAACAGTATATATATATATATATATATATATATGCAATGCCTTTAAAGACTCAAATCAACTACCTTCTGTTGCAAAAACAATATGGTTATAAAAAAAGAAATGAGAAAACATAATTAACAGTGAAATTCAATGCAATACCATAACTATCTTGTCAATACACACATGATAACAGAATTACTCACGTTTCATGATACTTACCTCCCCATAAAAAAAGAAAAAGAAAAAAAAAGATATCTCCAAGCATTTTATGAACAAAAACAAACAAGCAAACACACACACACGCACACACACACACACACACACACACACAACAAAAACATAAATGTTTGCCAAATTCTAAAAGCATGAAGCAAAAGCTCACATTTCACCTGAAACTGTAGCAGCAGTTTATATTTCAATTGTTCAAAGCATCATAAACATTAAACATTTTTGTAAATTGAACAAAGAAATACTGCTAATTCATACTTCTGTAAATGAAATTCCAAAAGCATCTTCAACTTATACTGTTCTGTTAACAATAATATCTCCAAAGAAATAAATGGGGGGTTTTGGTGTGTTTTTTTAAGCCTCTTAAATTCATACTGTTCTGCACACACACAAATACCCATCTATCTACTCTCTAACGAGTTCCGAAGAGTTAATTTCTACACCATACTGACAAATCAACAAACAAACAAAAATACATTAGTGTGAAATACTTTCTGTTGACAAACCCAGTTTCTCTTTTCATCAAAGTACAAACATGAGCAGTAATGACTGTTGACAGTGCTATGTTCAGTCCTCAACATGATCACCTGCAATAACTTGAATAAGCGCAACACAGCTACACTTAAGGAGTGAGCATCCATCATAAACAATATTTAAAACAAGCTGCCTTACCTCTTTAGGTGTTCCTTCCTGCTGTGCTAAAGCGAGAGCCCTGGAAATAAAAGTTCTAAATGATACAATCCTGATTCAAGCCAAATGCTTCAGTGTGATACGATCCAGTTACAAGTCATGCAGGTGGTTCTTTCTGCATGACATGATTCTGATACAACTGAAATGGTTTTGCATAATATGCAGTTACAAGTGAAACTGTTCAACATGATACAACCTTGATACAAGTGTAACAGGTTTGTACAATGGTGACCCTTATACAAGTAAAATGGTTCTGCTTGATAAACTCCTAACACAGTTGAAACTGATCTGTAGCACATGGTAATAAAAAAAAGAGAGTAAAACACTTCTGTGTACTATGACCCTGATATAAGTAAAACAATTCTGCATGATACAATCCTCATACAAGCTTAAAAATCTCAGTGTAACATGACCTGGATCCACGTGTAACAGTTAATAAGTTATGCATTGTATGACCATGATACATGTGTAACAGCCCTACACAATATAACCACGATACAAGTGGAACAGTCCTGTCTAATGTAAACCTTATACAAGTGTAACAGTTCTGTACAATATCACCCTGACGCAAGTACAGCAATTCTGCATGACATGATCCTGATACAAGTGTAACAGTAAACCTTATACAAGTGTAACAGTTCTGTACAATATCACCCTGACGCAAGTGCAGCAATTCTGCATGACATGATCCTGATACAAGTGTAACAGTTCTGTATACTATGAACCTGATATATAAGTGAAATGTACACTTCCAAATGAATATGGTGCTGATACAAATGAAATGGCTATAAAAAGTGTGATCCTGATACAAGTGTAACAGTTCTGAAAACTATGAACCTGATATAAGTGAAATGTACACTTCCGAATGAATATGGTGCTGATACAAATGAAACGGTTATGAAAAGTGTGATCCTGACACAAGTGAAACATTCTGAATAGTACAATCCCAGTAGAAGTGAATCAGTTCTGAGTGGGACGATCTTGACTCAAATGAAGCAGTTCTTTGTGTGAACCTGATACAAGTGAAGCAGTTCTGAACAGTACAATCCTGATAGAAGTGAATCAGTTCTGCGTGGGATGATTTTGACTCAAATAAAACAGTTCTTTGAGTGAACCTGATACAAGTGAAACAGTTCTGAACAGTACAATCCCGATAGAAGTGAATCAGTTCTGAGCAGGACAATCTTGACTCAAATAAAATAGTTCTGTACGTGAACCTGATACAAGTGAAACAGTTCCACACCATATGAACCCTGACATAAGAGAAATATTAATCTGAGTCATCCATCAAATACATCCGTTCAAAATTAAACTGAGGCCATTTTTATATATATTTTTTCAAAATAAAAAGGACATTAACGTACACACAAGCAAATTCACTCTGCTTCAGCAGATGTAGCTCAGATTTCTGTAGAATATGCCAATGTCCACATTCAGCCCCATCTATTCCCTATCCTCAAATGTTATATGCAGACATGACACACAGCGAATTTAAATGAAACTATCTATGTCAAAATAATTCTCATCAGAAATTCATTCCATCCATGAACACATGACACACACACACACACACACACACACACACACACACACACACACACACACACACACTCACTCACATACTCATGAGCATGCACACATGCCCATGCATGGAAAAATAATTGACAGAGCCAAACTGCCACAGATCCAGTCTCTCCAGACTCTCAAGACATACACATGCACACCAAAAGATGCAGCCCATGACTGCCCCTTTAAATGAAAAACAAGAGCTCACAGTTTCCACAGGTGGAGGTTGGGCACCTTGTCGTAGATGGCACTGGCACACAAACTGCGAGCCCTGCGCGTCTGTCCTTCCTCCACAGCCCTCTCCACACACCTGCAGATGCACATCACCATAGTAACTCGGCCTGTGGGCATGGTTGCACACACAAACACAAGGTCTTTCTGGGTATCACTTTTCCCGCATCAACTTTCACATTGCACAGCATTTTTTCATTCTGAAGTTTCACACACACACACAACACACATTAGTAAATTCAGCAAACACACATGCATGCACATGCACACACATACACACACACACAGCATACACAAACCACACCACACATTTTCCCTATATAACACAAGACGAACCTAATCAGCAAAGAAATGTTGTCTGGCATGAGATCATAGAAGGTGTGCAGAGCAGTGACTGCGACATCCGGTGAAATGAGCTCCATGTAGAAATCCACCAGGGAAGTCATGTGGCTCAGGTCTCTCCACTGCTGCTCCTGACGCTGATGTTGCCGGGGAAATGGCACAGGGACCAGAGTCGGTGCCGTCGTGATGCTACGCATCATGGCCTCCTGCAGTTGCTGCAAGGTGCTCTCAGAAGCAGCAGGTGGAGAATTCTGATGCTGTCGGTACAGGAACTGTACATAGCTGGGGAAAAGGACACAGACCAAACTATAGACATGGGGAAAAGGACACAGACCAAACTATAGACAGTGGGGGAAAGGACACAAACCAAACAATAGACAATGGGAAAAAGGACACAAACCAAACTATAGACAGTGGGGACATGGACACAAACCAAACTACAGACAATGGGGAAAAGGACACAAACCAAACTACAGACAGTGGGGAAAAGGACACAAACCAAACTATAGACAGAGGGGAAAAGGACACAAACCAAACTATAGACATGGGGAAAAGGACACAGACCAAACTATAGACAGTGGGGGAAAGGACACAAACCAAACTACAGACAGTGGGGAAAAGGACACAAACCAAACTATAGACAGAGGGGAAAAGGACACAAACCAAACTATAGACAGGGGGAAAAGGACACAAACCAAACTATAGACAGAGGGGAAAAGGACACAAACCAAACTACAGACAGTGGGGAAAAGGACACAAACCAAAGACAGTGGGGGAAAGGACACAAACCAAACAGTGGGGAAAAGGACACAAACCAAAGACAGTGGGGGAAAGGACACAAACCAAACAGTGGGGAAAAGGACACAAACCAAATTATAGCAGGTTATGGAAATGCACAAACTGAAGAACTACAAACTGCACTGATGATCATGTTAATCACTGACACTGAATACAGGTGATTACCACCAGCAACTAATAATCAAAATCTTTTCAAAGGTATGTGATAATCTCTTCAGGAATGAGCCTTACAAATATTTCTGGGATTTTTACCCATCACCGTAACTGCATCAGTTACTTTATTAAATTGTTGGAGAGAGAAAAAGAAAAAGAAACCCACAACACCCCCCCCCCCCCCCCCCATGTGAAAATATATTCAGAAATGGACACTGAAACAAAATTTCTGGAATCCCCTCCCCTCACCATGTCAACTGCTAACTTTTATCAACCTGCTATCCTGGAGAGAAGCGTTCCCTGCTGTCACAACACTTGCAAACTTGTGGTCCTCCAAACAACTTACCATTTCCAGAGTTGACAGAGGTCAGCAGCGCGCGTGGTGGCTGACAGAGCAATCTCATACGTGTTGACAACCTCCACCGTCTCCCCTTGCAACTCCAGCAGCAAGCTGACAATGAATGAGTCAATAAATGGTCAAGTTGTACAGTATGCAACAAAAACACAACAACTGTGCTCTGGATCCCTAAGGTTAACGGAAAACAGAAGATGGCAAACATCTGATGAAAGAGATCTAAGATGGCAAACATCTGATGAAAGAGATCTATCTATATTACACCTATCCAAACAAACTTGATTCCCACGTAAAAAAACAAAACAACAAAAAACATTCCAAGCAAAACAGCTGAAACTGTCTTTCTTCCTGTTAACCGTCTTTGTACCATAATCACTTGTATGTTGCCAGGTAAAGGGCATCTATGTCAAAAATGTGCATGTTGTGTTGTGTTGTCCTAGTCAAAAGGCTTTGGTATAATGGGCGACTTAGCTGCGGATCGCCCTGCTAGGTGGCGCTGGGCATATTTGGGGCTTTGACAAAGCTCAGGTCAGCTGAAAATGATCTCCCCTACACTAGCCAGGTGGCGCTGGGCCTATTTGGGCAGTGCAATGCTCAAGCCAGCAAAGTCGCTCATTATGATGGGGAAAATAAATTAAGAGACTTTTTTACATGTGTTTTGGCCTTTTTCCTCAACACAAGCAAGTCAACTCTGAGTCCAAACTTTCATATCTACTAAACAAACATTTAAAAATACTGACACCTCCATTTTGTTTCAGTGGTACTTCAATGTCAGTAAAACATACACCAGGGGCACTTTTGTGGCCATTTCAGATGAAGAAAAAAAGAAGATGCGCACCACACCTGAACAAAAAGGCAGCCACTGTTGTTCTTGTTACCGTCATCATCATCGCCAGTATCATCATCACACTGACAGGCGAACAGGGGGAAGATCAACATCATCACAACTCACCAAAAACAAAGCCAGAGGTAGACGTTCCTGTCAGCGGCATTCTTCCTCGCTCCTTCCTTCAAGGGCGGGATCTTCTTGTGGACGGGGACCTCGAGTCCTAACAGCTTCCTAAGTAAAGACACACTTCTACATGCACAAGTTACTCCATCCGACCCCAGCACCAGTTCCCCAACAACACAGTCAGCCCAGAAAGAAGAGAACATACATCACAGCCATCTACAGTAACCAGCTCAGTTCCACAAGGGAGCCCCTCTCTTAAGACCACCCTGAACACCAAGCAAACGGAGGACTTAAAAGAGGGCTGGTCCATGAGCAGTGGTTCAAGGTCCAAATGATGGGCAAGGTTTCGCGACAGGTGGTCCTAAACAGAAAGGTGGTCTTTCCACCGTGCTCGCCTGAAAGGCGCAGCAGCCATGGAGAGAGCGCACACACTGTGCTCATCTTCCGAGCCTGAAAGGCATCTCAGCCACAGAGGGAGTGCACACGTGTGCAAGCGCACACATTCAAAAGTGGACAAGGGTTCATGAAAACCTAAACTGCAGATGCAACTCTGCTTGTGGTCACAAATGCCCATGATGGCAATTTCTTTTGTTCTTGCTTGCCCCCCCCCCCCCCCCCCCCCCCCAAGCTGCATTCCGAGCATCAACTACCAGCCGGCCCTGCCTCACATCTCTCTCCCAACTGGTTACCCCACTGCTGGTCCCAGCTCCCTATCCTTTCATGCACCAACAGAAGACAGTTATCCGTCACTTTTCAAAACCATGATGTAACCGAGCACGGCAGAGCTGCATGGCACTGTAGGTCGGGGAAGCCAAGCCACAAAATGTGGCTTCAAAAGTCTGTCCTTAATCCATACAGCCCCAAGCGTTCTCTTGAATCTGTAATTAAAATGTTGATGTATGAAAGCAGGGTCAACTAACTATACACCCCCCTGCAAGTTAGGACGAGCGACTCACGAGAAGAGAAAGTTTGGATCGGATTTGACTGCCTCCTCGCTGCTCAGGTCGTAGTGACCCAAGATAAACTGCTCCAGCTTCTCCAGAGCCTCGTTCCCCTGCCACAGAGGGAAAGCAAGTGAGCAGTTGTACAACGAAGCCCAGAAACAAGGGTTGTACAACAAAATCCACAAATGGGGCTTGTACAACATAATCCACATATGGGGGTTGTACAACGAAATCCACTAATGGGGGTTGTACAACAAAACCTACAATTAGGGGTTGTACAACAAAATCCACAAATGGGGTTTGCACAACAAACTCTACAAACATGGGTTGTACAACAAAATCTGCAAGGGGTGGGGTTGGGGTGTTACACAACAAAATCCACAAACGGGGGTTGGTACAACTGAATCCAGAAACGGGGGTTGTGCAACAAAGTCTAGAAACTGGGGTTCTGTAACAAAATCTAGAAACAGGGGCTGCACAACAAAACCAAGAAGCAGGGGCAGTGAGTTCTTGTACTTTAATGTCCTGTCGACTGCATAGGGTCACCTCAGGACAAAACAGGGGCTGTACAACAAGATACAGGGGCTGTACAACAAAATCAAGATACAGGGACTGTACAACAAAATCAAGGGGCTGTACAACAAAATCAAGATACAGGGACTGTACAACAAAATCAAGATACAGGGGCTGTACAATCAAGACAAAAAATATACAAAAACCAGGGACTGTATATACAACAAAATCAAGAATCATGGATTGTACGACAAAATATAAAAATGGGAGTTTTCACAAATCTACACACAGGGGTTGTACAGCAAAACCGGGGAACACAGTTTGTACAACAAAACCTAGAAACTGGGGTGGTACAACAAAATCAAGAAACTTACTGGGGGAATATTTATTCTATAATTTTGACTTTACAGCCTAACTTTACAGATATAAAGCCACAGATATCCATATTCGCCAGGCTGGTCCTGATTTCACATTCTGTTGCATGTAATCGCATATCTCATGCTCACCAGTGACATTTCAAAAACAGCAGCATGATAGTGAAGCTTGGCACTGAAGACATTGGCTGATGTGGCATCCAGCAATACCTGTGTACATATCAACACACCCACACACACGCATGCACACCCACACCCACACACATACGCAAAACACACACATACACAAGCAAATAGTCAGACCACTTCAGACCAAACACAATACATTTTGCCCAAAATCATCAGCTCTTCTGAACTGCTTAAATATCACAAAATCAAAAGGAGTAAGTTGTTGAATTATTTAACATTAACAGCTTGCCTTATAGTCTACACAACATTTGGGACGAAAGAGGTCCTCCCTCAAAGATAGTGAATCACATCTGGCAGTTTCATACACACAATGCATCACATCTAGCAGTTTCATACAATCCTATGCTCACCCGTCAGCTACGAACACATTCAAAAGAAGAAGCAGGTTATGGTGTTAGAGGGAAACTACTTAATTCTCCACACAGGTCTACCAAAATCACCCATGAGCCTAACACTGTCAGCACCCTCTGTGATGACCAAGATCTTTCTTGACCCACTTCCAGCTACAGATTGGCTGCAAAAGTCTCTTTCAAGCTCTGTGTACAACTGTGATCCAAACGCTCCCTTAACCGATGGCTAGAAATCAGTTGCTTCACACACATGGCTTGAGTGTCTCAACAGGGATAACTGGAAGTGCCAATGCTAAAGATACAGCCCACATGAAAACATCAGGTGACACTGTCCCATCACAATTCACTCAGATTACTATATAATCTGCGCTGGCACAAGCATTGTGAGCAGTTACAGCAAAAATGCCAGATACAGTCTGACCCATCTGCTACAAACACTGCCATTTGAAACTGGCAGGTTTTCTAAAACTTATGGCATAACCAATTCTGGCAGAGGCTGGAGGTGAGGTGAAATTTGACCTGTGCAGCATTGTGGCAGTCCTGGCAGCCCGCATAGATGTCAGCCACCATGAGCCAGATGTCCTCCTGGTCAGGGACACAATTCAACACCTGGGTCAGGATCTGGCACGCCTCCATGTACCTGTGGCACAGGTAAAAAAAACAAAAAAACAATGAGGGACATACCTCAACACCTGGATCATGATCTGGCATGTTTCCATGTACCTGTGGCACAGGTAAAAAAAATAATAAAAAAAATGAGGGACACACCTCAACACCTGGGTCAGGATCTGGCATAACAAAACAATGAAGGACATACCTCAACGTCTGGATCAGGATCTGGCATGCCTCCATGTACCTGTAGCCTAACTAAAAAACAAACAAAAAAACAACGATGGACATAACACCCAGGTCAGGATCTGGCGCACCTTTATGTACCTGTAGTACAGGTGAAAAAATAAAAAAATAAAAAAAGCCCCACAACATGACAAAAAGGACACACTCCCTTTCTCAGGTGAATGCGTCAGTTTTGCCAGGTTCTGTCAAAGATTCCTTACCCCTTACCCTGCCCTTATGAAATCATATTATGACCTGGACAGTGCATTTCCTGTCTACATGAGAGGCATCATGGGATGGCCTGCTCAAATTCCTACTTTTCACACACATTCTGGAGAAGCAAAGTTAAAAAATAAAATAAAAGTCTCTGGTTGGCCGATTCTTACTGCATGCCTACTCTCTGAAGGAGTTGCAGCAGCAGCTTTACTTCTTCGGCAAGAAGAGGGTTAATTAACGAGCCCCTGTGAGGACACTCACTTTTTACGCGAGCGCAGCAGCTCCGCCAGGTTCTGCACGGTCAAGATGTACTGCGGTGAGGGGCTGCTGCCCGGGGGCTTGTGGGGGTCCGGGGTTACCGCCTGGCCCAGGTACTCCACCAGCGGCTCCAGGGGGGTAGCCAGGTCCTGCTTGCTGTGCCACGGGATGTGTAGGTTGTCCTGGAGATGAAGGCAGCCCAGCTTACAACAATCTGACCCACAATGCTCCCCGTTTGTCCCGCACTGGCTCAGGCTGTGTCGCAACACACCGACACCAGCCAGCAGGAACACCACGGCTGTATTAAAAGATTGTCATGCACTCAATGTGGGGACTATCGTCTACCGTGATAAACTCCTTGCATAACGGCATCCACCCTCCAGAAATTTAGACAAATCCTCTGAAGACAGCATGTGGCTGCCTATGTGGCAGGGCAATAATAAAAACCTCTGAAATGCATTTGCCGATGTACAATTACATACACTGGGTGACCCTCAGAGTGTCCAGCTGCAGAACACATTACAACAACTCCCCACTGATGACTGTGATGTCTGTAATTGTCAAAGCAGGTTCACCTGTTTTTTCCACAGAATGTACAAGCAAAGTAACATGCCTACACACACATGCAGCATGCATAATACCACAGCAGTCTGAAACAGTCTAAAATCCCTCTGCAGCATGCCACCAAAGTAATCTCAGGCTTTCCCACTCTCTCAAAACAGTTTGATTTCAGAGTTAGCTGCATGAAGACTCGACACGTGACACACAGTCTACAGTTCCCACTGAACTCCACATGAACTGCAGCTTTCAAACACTTGTTTTAGTCTTAACACAGTGCAGCCCCCTCTTTTATGACCACCTTGTGCAAACCAAGCCATAAGAGGAATGTTTTATGACCACCTTGTGCAAACCAAGCCATAAGAGGAATGTTTTATGACCACCTTGTGCAAACCAGGCCATAAGAGGAATGTTTTATGGCCACCTTGTGCAAACCAAGCCATAAGAGGAATGTTTTAAGACCACCTTGTGCAAACCAAGCCATAAGAGGAATCGTGGAGGTTTTTTTTCCTGAAGAAGGATACAGTCACCAAAGATACACTGGTAAGAGACACTACCAGAGCAGAGGCAATGATTTGCCAACTGATTGCGGATGGGAATCTTCCGTTGGCCACTGCAAACAAGCTGACGAAAGCAGTCAAAGTGATGTTTCCTGACTCGAAAACTGCATCAAGTAAGTAATTTTACAGTCACTATTCATGACTCTCTCTCTCTCTTTAAAAACAGTTTATTGTAAAAGAAAGTTTTCGAGTTCGAGTTTTCCCTCATCCTTTGTCATTGTGTAATAAAATTTGGTCTCACAGTCCCACACACAGTCATACTTTAGTTTCTCACACACACGCAGTCAGACACTGACATGCAGGGTTATTTTTAGCTCACCGTCTCCATGGTTATGGGAAATGTAGGTCATCATTCAGTAACAGTGGCTAGCCATGCCTTCTACTTTATCTTCTGGGCAGTTGGGCGAACATGTGTGTTATCCCCTAGGGCTCTTCAGCTTGTCATGCTGTACAACTCTGTGTGTGTGTGGGGGGGGGGGGGGGGGGGGAGGGGTGGTTTGACCTTGATCCCATACCATGGCACTGACTCCAGCTAGACAGTGTGAAGAGCTGTGCTCTCTCTCTCACTCTCAACCAGCTAGTGTACCTAGGCCATAAAATAAAAACAACAATATTTTCAATATGTTGTGTAATGCAAGTTTCTTATTGCTATGTAATGTAGATGAACTGATTCTGAAGCATGAATTTACTATTTGTAAAAGTAAACAAAACTTTTTATTGAGATTTTACTTAAAAAGCACAGGCCAATTTCAAGGAAGGCCCAAAACATTAAATTGTGCTATAAGTATTGTATATACTTTGGATTTTCCATGACACTTGAAAGATCAGTTAACATGCATGAAGTTAAACAGTAAGAACTCATCCCCATATCACATGAATCATTCTGAAGACAAATTGGTCACTGTGAGAGTGTGTTTCAACAGATGTCCAATGCTGCCACAACAAAACCACAGCCATAGTCAAAAAGATGGCTGAGATGGTACAGGATTCACTCAGGACCCGGATGCAGAAAGGGCCATTCACCATCTCTACTGATGGATCAAATGATGCTGACTCCAAACAGTTTCCCCTTGTCATAAGACAATGGCCTGGTGACATCAGAACTGCTCTCAGTCCCAGTCTGTGAAGGATCTGCCACAGGTACATAACACATCATTACCCCACCAGATGCCTGCTGAAAGGAGTATTATGATTTGATGTGTGTATGTACATGTGTTGCCTCTTGTGCATTTACTGATTTAGATTATAATTTTTGGATACTGACTGAACTTAGCATGATGGTGGTGTTTATCAGTTTTTGTTAGTATTTACAGGAAAAATTACATTTACAGGTTTGTGTTTTTGTTTCAGTTCTTTTGCTATTGTTCTTTACACTTGTTTCCTTTGATTTTACTTTATTTTTTTGTGCTGTTTGTTGTCATTTGACAGTTCTCTTTATTTCCATTTTTTCTGATTTTAATGTGTTACTGTTAATTGTGGTGCTGCAGCTGTTTTGTTTTTGTTTTTTCCCCAGTCCCAATGTGCGCAGTCTGCTTTAAGTTGAAACAAATATTAACAAACACATTTTACTTTTCTTTGTTTTGTCTATATGGCCCATGTGTGTTTCCAGGGGAGAACATCTTCCAGCTCATTGAAGCTGAACTAAGAAGCAGCCACATTCCATGGGACAACTGCCTGAGCCTGGGCTATGACAACACCAATGTCATGACGGGGAGGCACAAAGGAATGTATGCATTTGTGAGGGACAAACAACCCACTGTCTTCCTGTCTGGTAAGTAAGTCATTTGGTGTTTTACGCCCAGTCAACCATTACCGTTATCTCAGGGCATGACACATTTTGTCGATATACAATATCTGTTAAAAATATGTCCAAGTTAAAAACTTATATATATGTATTCAGATTATTATTTTTAAACACTCATAAGAAGTGGGTAAAACACAAACTGAAAATCTTTTCTCAAATATATATGTGATTTGTCAAGTCAATCCAGAAAACCGATCACTTCGCAAACGTAAAACAGAAATCCATGTATAAACATGACATCAATTTTCAGACTGTTAGTCCCTTCAATATTACCCCTGTTTAGAGAGGCATACGGCTAGGACATGCTGATATCGTTGACCATTCCATCTAATTTATCGATACCAGGTTAAAGAAAAGTATAAAAAAGGAATGGATGAATATAACACAAAATTTAAAAACATTATATAAATGCTTAATGGTAAATTTTATACCAGTGCCATATGGCAGAGAGCTGCACATACCACCTACCAACTATCATCTCCTAGCTGCTCAACAGGAGTCATATCAAGAGGCCTAACTCCCAACAAAAATTTGTGAGTTTTTTGAAGAAGTCAGAAGAATGGACATAAATCAGCATAAAAATGACCAGATAAAAAGCATAAGAGGGTTATGCAGAAAAACAGGTTTCCTGCACTCCAATAATAGCTCCTTTATACCATCTTGCGAGTGGATTTATCTCCTTAAAAACTTCTCAAGAATCAAGCTTTAAAGAATTGATGACGATTCCATTTCATCATCTGACAGGGCAGAGTATTGGTTGGAGAGAACTAGGTTCCTCTCCGCCTTGCTCTGCCTGTCTGGAACTTTTGGCTTGGGTGGCACCTGGGGCCTGCTGGAAGGAGCGGAGCACCTGGGGTGCGAAAACCCCTCGACGTCCACCAGGACCCCATCCACCCTCACCTTAGTAGGTGAGCACCTCAAAGATGATGAATCATCTTTCAAGGCTGCGTTTTTTAAAGGACCTGCTGAACCCTTTGGTATGCTTTTGGAGGGAGCTGCAGAACCCTTAGATGCCATTCTGTGGGGATTGGCGGAACCCCTAGAGGCCGTTTTGGGGGGATCGGTTGAACCCCTATCCGTCTCCGAAGAACACTTAGCGGACTCGCACGGAACCCGGGCATCGGCCGATACCGTCCTTGACTTCCCGGAGGAAGCCTGAGTGCCGGTCGATACCAATCCGGGTCCACCAGAAGAATGCACGTTGGACTCAGTCGTCCTAAGTGGATGTTCTGAAAAAACCCAGGTCAATGAGGTTTGACATTCAACAGATTTGGACTCCTTCTGGTGGAAGCGGCAGTGGCGTAGGTCTTACCTCCAGTGATCACAGTCGGCATCTTGGCTTAAACCAACTGTCTGGCTTCCGGAAAGGATATGCATTTCTCAACGCGGACACACTGAATCTCCTTCTCCCTCTGCCAGACTGGGCAATCTTTAGCCGATGAAGTGTGCGGACCATTGCAATTAGAGCACAGCTTGGGTCCCTCACACTGACCTTCATGCTTATCTTTTCCACAACCCGGACACTTCTCAGCAACCTTGCAACGTTGGCTTGTGTGGCCAAACTTGTTGCAGTTGAAGCAACACATCGGGTTGGGAACAAACAAGGCCACCTTCACCTTTAGATAGCCAACCATGATCTCTTTCAGGAGGTCTGGAGTGCTGAAGGTCAGAAACAGGGTGTTGGTGGGGACCTTTTCAGCATCCCTCTTCACCGACACCCTGTGGACCTCAACTACACCCTGTTCCTGCAGTTCCATCTCCGTCATGCCGGACAGCTCACGGCAGCGGATGACGCCACGTGATGAGTTCAGCACTTTGTGGATGGAAACGCGTATTGGTCTATCAACGAATTGAGTGGTCTCGAGAAGACCCATTGCCTGTGATTTCCTAGCACACTCCACCAGGAAAGATTCATCCCCTCAACCTTTTAATGCTTTTGAGGGTTCCGGCCACTGCCTGGAAACCCTTCCTGACAGCAAAGGGCAACAGTTTACTCAGTGGGAGGTTGTCAATTGACGACTCCACGACCAAAAATTGTTACAGGAGTTGTAGGAGCATTCGTTATCCGAGTCTGTGTCCGAATATTGGTTGTTGTCCCGTAATCTTTAGTTTTTGTTTGTGGGTGCCATGTTATGTTTCTTTATGGTCCATCGAGTTCAACAAGCGGCATTCCAGCAAGTGTGCACCAGGGCTCAAAACGCAATATACTCAGGTGATAAAAAACACATAAAGTTTAATTCCATCCCCTGACTGACCCTGAGCCGCTGCCTTCTAATCGATATTAGGGCAAAGCACGACCAGCCGATTGATTGGGTCGGGCCAACCCAACCACCCGTCTAGGGAAGTCCAGGCCGAAGAAGCGTGTTGGACCCCACGGGGGACCTCAGCCACCAGGATCCCATCCTCCCCCGACACGGGATGCAGCGCACGGCAAACACGCTGGGTCTGAAGGTGACCGCAGAGAGCAAGAAGAACTATATAAAGAAGAGTTGGTTGTAGATAAATACAGGAGAATGGCCAGTTAGGTAGAAATAAGCTGTAAGAAGGGAGCTGAAAACGGAGGTATCGTGGAGAGTTTCTGAAATGAAATATAGTTGAAAGGACCGGTAGACAGAAACTAGATGTAAGAAAAGAGTGAAAGGGGTGGAGCAGCTTGGTTTAAACACCCCCAGCGCGAGAAGCCAGCTCCCTGGGGGCTTTCCTGTCTGGGTGCTGTCTTCACATGGTCCACAACAGCGGGAAGAAGGCTGCTGCCAACCTGCCACCAATGGAGACAGCCCTGATTGACATATTTTACTACTTTAACAAAAGTAATGACCAAAAGCAGCGTTTCAAGGGGACACAAGAGGTATATGGCATGGACCAGCACAAGATCCTCAAGCATGTCTGCACCCGCTGGCTTAGCATCGGAAGGTGAGCTGTCATAATTAACCACAGCAGTTGGAGATGGATTTTATTTTCATGGAAAAGATTACACATTTTTATGGCTTTACTACAAAGTTCTTTGTTTTTTGGATGCAAGTATGAACAAAAACTGACATATTTTTTGTACATTGTTAGAGCATAAAATGGGTCTATTTGGTCCATTAAAACTGTTTATACAAACTTTTAAATATGGTATTGTCTGAATAGTTGACAATAGCAACATAACTTTACCTGGTAATCTTCACAACAGCAAATGCCAACTTTTCTGAAAGAAATACTTGTGATTTGTAAAGTATGCTCATTTTGTATTTCAGGTGACTATTGTTGAATTTTATATTTTAGGCTTTAATCATCTGAGGTGATTCTATGTTTAACCAATCATTTCCAGTTTTACTTGTCTGGCTAATCTTTCTAATCCTTATTTGATTTTAACATTTTTGTATTTCAGATAACCCTGACGTGATCCTGTGTTTAACTGCATCAAGCCACAATAACCAACTATCTTCTCCAGTTACCTTTGTCTCAGTCTATATAATCCTAATACTCGTTTGATTTGAATTGTTTCTCAGGTGCCTCGACCGACTGCTGGAGAACTGGAACCCCTTGAAGGACTTCTTCAGTGAAGAGAAAGATGCCTTGAAGATGTCCAAGTCAACAGAGAGCTATGCCATCAGCAAAGTGGAGACGATCTTCCAGTTTGTAAGGTCACCAACCAACCAGCTGTATACCATGTTCCTGGCATACACTGTCAAAGTATTTGAAACCTTCTTGCACACATTCCAGGCTTAAGAGCCAATGCTCCATCTACCGAGGAAAGGAATCCAGTGCCTGCTCAGGGCCACCCTGTGCCGGTTTGTCAAGCCATCTGCCATGCTACACAAGAAATTGGAAGATGTGGAGTACAAGCTGCCACACAACATCAAGGCCAACAGTGAGCTGGTGATTGGTGAAGCTGCCCAGAAATTCTTGAAGGGCAAGACGGCCAACCATCTTCGAGATGCTCGGGTGGTGGAGTTCTTCAAGAATGTCACGGGATACTTTATTGCTGTTGTGAACTACGTTAAGTCCCATCTTCCCCTGGCAGATCCTCTGCTGCAGCATGCAGAGGTGGTTGATGTCACATCACAGGCAGAAGCTTCAGTTCAGAGTCTGAGATTTTCCTTCAGCGATTCCCATGCCTGCTGCCCAGTGGCTGTGATGTAAATATGGTCTCAGAGCAGTTCGGACTGTACCAAGTCATGGACGGGGCTTCATGCATCGGTGACCACATCGACGAGACATGGAACAGTATAGGAAAGCTGGAAGATGGGCAGTTTAGGGAACTCTCCCTTGTAATGAGAGGGATCCTGACAGTGCCACATGGCAGTGCTCACGGTGAGCGAGTTTT
Source organism: Alviniconcha marisindica (assembly GCA_018857735.1). Lineage (NCBI taxonomy): Eukaryota > Metazoa > Mollusca > Gastropoda > Provannidae > Alviniconcha > Alviniconcha marisindica. The sequence goes on from JABMCL010001385.1 coordinate 473,960, forward strand.
TTCATGTGTTAGAAAAAACAGAACGTCACGGAGGTCCAGCCTGGCAGAATCAACGATGGGAAGTCTGCTGGTGCTGAAGTCCCCACCATGCTGCCCAGCAGAATCAGGGCAGAAGCTTTCTGATGTGTCTTTGAGTGAGCTCAAGAGCTCTTACACCAAAAGCCTCAGTTAGATAGTGTGCCCTTCTCCCTCTCTTGTAGTAATGCAGGAAACTAATTTCATTTGTTTGCATTTGTATCAATAAATTAGACAGAATGGTTTGACAATACCAGCATGCCCCTAGCCTTATGTGCTGTAGGGACTATTTAAAGTTTGATGTTTGTGTATGTATGTTTTATGTCTGCAGAATGACTGGGTTTGTCGTATGAGCTGACAAAGGGTTTATATATAAAAGAAGAGCTATGAAATGTCCATTTGCTCATGACCAGAGTTTGAGTGTCCCGAGGTGACCTTGTATAGTTGACAGGATGTTAAATTCCAAATACTACTTACTACCTGCTCACACTGTTGTGAGGTCCAGAAAAGTTGTACCAGGCTGCTGTGTAGGGCACTTGAGGCCAGGGTTGTTTGTATACGGAGGGGAGGGTGGAATCTGCACACCGCTTTTGGTGACTGGCAGACTGATCTATGTACATGTGCTTGATTGTGTGTGTGTGTGTGTGTGTGTGTGCATGTGCTTGATTGTGTGTGTGTGCATGTGCTTGATTGTGTGTGCATGTGATTGACAAACTGATTATCTTGTCTGTATTTGTAACAGAAATAAAGCATACACTACACTTACAGCAAAATAATTGTATTTGTTGTTTTATTAAGTTTGCATAGACAAGTTTCTTGTGTGTTATTTTGACTCTGAGCGAGAACGAGAAACTGAATGTGTGAACGATAAATCATTCCAGTTTCAACTGATGCACTATGAGTACACCTCCTGACTACACATTTAGACTACCCAAACTACACTTGTGCATTTCGGGGATGACCACCTAGTGAAAACCAAGCCATAAGTGGAATGTTTTATGACTACCCTGTGAAAACCAAGCCATAAGTGGAATGTTTTATGACCACCCTGTGAAAATCAAGTGGTCATAAAAGAGGCTCCTCGGTCAGGGGTTCACTTGCATGGACACAGAAAGGGAAAGGTTCACCACCCGCCCGCCCGCCCCCCAAAAAGAGGGTCTTCTTACAAGAGGGGCAGCCTGCCCTGAGGGTGGTCTTTCACTGGGGCTACTGCTGTCCAGACGAAACTGTCACACTGACAGAGCCCCATTACACTTGCCCACAGCAACACAATCAAGTCTCCATCACCCACCAAAGTCAGCCACAACCACCCTTCATTTCCTCTAGACCCACTCAGCAACTGACCTTTGACCTGATCTGCCCTGGGTTCTGATTGGACGGGTCGTAGAGGGAGGCGGGCAGAGTCTGGAACTCGACCAAGTGCACCAGGCAGATCCACAGGACGCAGTTGTCCGCATGGGTCAGCGACTTTGTGCAAAACCTCTCCTTGTTCTTGCTTTCTCGGATTCCCAGGACCATCTGCAAAACCATCAATGCACCTGAAACCCCCCAACCAGGGACCAACCACCTTGACACAGCAACAATCACCAAAATGATGGAGTGGTCTTTAGTGAGGGGCTCTTCTACAGGGGAGTATGAAGAATACCATTTCAAAATAATGGTCTTAAAGGGGGGGAGACTGCCCAACTGAATGACATTGTATCAGTCTTGAAAGATGGGGGGAGGGGGGCTGCCCTAACTGAATGAAATGATCAAGTCTGAAAATTGTGTTTTGGGGGGTGGGGGGGGGGCTGCCATAACGTGAATGAATTGTATCAAGTCTTGGAAGATTTGGGGGGGGGGGGGGGGGGGGGGTGCGCCCTAACCTGAATGAACAGTCAAGTCTGAAAGATGGGGGGGGGGGGTGGGGGGGGGGGGGGGGGGGGGGGACTGCCCTAACCTGAATGAAATGGAGTCAAATCTTGAAAAGAGATGGGAGGGCGAAGGGAGAGAGCAGGAGGGGGGAGAGGGAGAGACCGCCCTAACCTGAATGAAATTGAGTGCAGTCTTGAAGCGCCCTGACTGGATGTTGAGCATCACTTTGTAGAGCAGCATCTCCAGCACCTGGTGGGATCGAACCTCGTCTGGCCTGGCAGGCGGGCCCTCTCCCTGCTGCTCCAGTCCCTCTGCTGTCCCACAGAGAAAGTCCAGGGTTTTGGTGCACACTGCGTCCTTAGCATGGAACCCAACACTGGCCTCCAGCAACTGAAACACATAAAGATGCAGAGCCATGCCATCCATCTTTGCTCTATGCCTGGAGGTTGCACTGCAATGTATGTATGCTTTCTTGGAAGGATTGTACTCATGAAGACTAGTTCATTCACCAGCTTGTTAATTCATGCACGCACGCACACACACACACGAAGTGCACACATGCACAAACATACACAGAAGCACACGGCATCCAATAATATAGCACATTAAGGTTTTTGCATTGTCAAAAAACACTCATGTGCACACATGCACAAACATACACAGAAGCACACACGGCATCCAAGAATTTAGCACATTCAAGTTTTTGCCATGTCAGAAAATATATGTTATCTCCCTCAAATATACACTAGTCGTATAAAGCATCAAGTACATAATAATGTCAATGAACCACACATAGTTTGAACTTGACTGAGCAAAAGCATATCAAGAACACAGCTTTCTGTTTCATCTTTCAGTGCAACTGCAACTCAAGGTCATCAAAACTGGTACACTGTAAGCTCAATGAAACTGGAAGCTACTTTAAATAAATGCACTGTTTGAAAATTTATTGATATTTCCTTACTCAGCAAAGAATTAAAAGCCTCCACCCCAAAAAATCAAATTTTGGGGGGTGGCTTTTGTTTTGTTCCTTTTGGGGGAGTAAGGAAACATGTCAATAATCTTCAACTGCATGCCAGTCATGAAAAGAATACCAAGTGTGTTTATGTCTGACATATGTTCATGTCTGACCACCACAGAAAATTTGAACTTGATCAGATACCAAGAACATACAACTTGCAGCTTACCTTTCCAACATCCCCATACCGTGTAGCATTAAAATGACATCAGGATCGCTACAAGTGGTGGGAAAGTGTGACATTCAAACGATGTTACCATCATGCAAAGTTTGGCCCCTTTTTTTTGTATGTTCATCAATAACCAGCATCTTCACTCACCAGCCACCAGATGTCATAGCAGGGAGCTGATAACAACGCCGTTTGACACAGATCCTCAAAGTCCTCGCTTGAGTCAGGGTGGCGTCGAAACAGCGTCAAGTAGTGCACCCACAGCTCTGTGCTGTTCTTGTTGCTCTCCAAGCCACGGGACAGAACGTTCAGCGCTTGGCCCAAGCACTCTTCTCTGGATCTGCAATCAGACCTGCATTGTTCAATGATCCTGCAACCAGCTGACTGGATCTGCAATCAGACCTGAATTGTTCAGTGAACCTGCCACCAGCTGACTGGATCTGAAATCAGACCTGAATTGTTCAGTGAACCTGCCACCAGCTGACTGGATCTGAAATCAGACCTGAATTGTTCAATGAACCTGCCACCAGCTGACTGGATCTGAAATCAGACCGGCACTGCAATCAGACCTGCAGTGTTCACTGATTCTGCAACCTATTGACTGAATCTGCAAGCAGTTACTGGTTCAGCAATCAGACCTGCATTGTTTACTTAAGCGTGACAAATTTCCAAAGTAAAAATCTCCACAACTGGAAACTTTTGAAAACTAAATTAAAATGTATGCAATATGGGGTTACCTTGACATTTAAAAAAATACTGGCATTTCAGAAGATTAAACAAACAAAAATCCAATTTGGGGATCTATAATGACATAAGATCTCTCTTCCAGATTTACACGTCATGTCAGTGTTGCTCAATGGATCGGAAGTCTTACCAGTCAGTGTCCTTTCATTGGATCTTAAATCACAAAAGGTTTGTTTTCTTGGCCTGCTTTCACACACCCATTACTCTCAGGACTCAATATACCTGCCCTGTGTACTGCTGTTGACTGTTGTTTGACATCAAGTGATCCAGCAGTCCTGCTTTCACACACCTACTACTCACAGGACTGTGAATATACCTGCCCTGTGTACTACTGTTGACTGTTGTTTGACATCAAGTGATCTAGCAGTGCACCCATCAGCACTGCTGGTCTGTCTGCCCAATCAACCATGTTAAAATGTGCCTACAATGAGCAGTTAGCTTCAAGCCAGACCAGTGAGCAAGAGCGACAGAGACAGAAATACAGAGGCCCAGACAATGATGGTTTTGGTGTAGCAACCTCTTGCCTCTCTGAATTAAACATACAGCTTGATGCTAGAATAGATGTATGGAAGTGGAGGGAAGTGAGTGAGGGACAAACACAGAGACAGAGACAGACACAGAAAAACTGACACACAGACAGCGACAGAGAGACAAGTGGAAACTAGTTGTGTCTGGGACACTTCATTGTGAAAAACAAAACAAACATGTGGAGACTAGTTGTGTCTGGGACACTTCACAGTGAAAAACAAAACAAACACGTGGAGACACTAGTTGTGCCTGGGACACTTCACAGTGAAAAATAAAACAAATGTGTGGAGACTAGTTGTGTCTGGGACACTTCACAGTGAAAAATAAAATGTGTGGAGACTAGTTGTGTCTGGGACACTTCACAGCAAAAAACAAAACAAACGTGTGGAGACTAGTTGCGCCTGGGACACTTCACAGTGAAAAAAACAACAACATTTCAATGGCATCACCTGACTGGGTTGGACAGCTTGCTGTATGCCAGGCGTAGCCAGAGTTGCGTGTCATTGGGCGTGGCCAGAACAGCCCCCTCCATGTCCTGCACATCGCCACCCTGTGCTGTATCCGTCACAAAGTAACGAACATCCTCTGCATCCAGCACTGAGTCCACTTCTTGGGCAGTTTGCACTGAAGCACCTGTAGACAGAACTTTACCATGAGCAACCTGGGCTATCGTACATCTTCCCCCACACATACATGAACACACACAGAATGTGCACAATATTTCGAGACCCATCCTGTAACACACAGACAACAGCAGCTACAAAACCAGGCACACAATATTCATTCACACAGGCGCGACAGACTAAAAAAAGATTCACTCACATGTGTGCACACACACTGACGGACAGACAAATATAGACACAGACCAACAGAGAAATCAGACAGACAGACAGACTCACCGATGGTGTCAGAAGGGGTCTGAAACTGTGACATGATGGACAGTGAGAAGCTTGTTGACTCGCTGGCACCAGGCTGCCATGGACGACGATCGTAAAACATTGTGTGAGGATGAACTGAAACCAAGATCACTCACAGAAATAAATAATCCCAAACCAGCCTATACAAATACATGTACAATAACTCCTAAAACGCACACCTGCTTGTGAATTAATTCCATCAAAAGAACTAAACCAAATTTTAAAAACTTAAACCAAAAAAAACTGAAACAAAGTTGACTGCCAGCATTTTCTTTTTCTTTTCTTTTTTCCATTTAACATTGCTCATCTTTTGGAGGATCTTGCATTTGTTTCTGATGACCTAGCGAAATAATAGAAACCGTTGTTCACCTTTCAGTGTAAACACTAAATGTAACCTTGTAACAAATGCTGACAAAATATATCAAGCTGGTAATCACATCAATCTAAATCAGTAAATGACAAGAGATGTGAGTCCAAGTTGGTCATCAGGATATTTCAGGTTCTGTTACTCATTTAAACCTGTCTACCTACATAATTTATGTAAACTTTACCTCACACTTCTTTAGGCTGTGAATTTGCATTCTCTGATTAATGCTGAGTCTATGCATATCAGGACTTCAGCTCTGTCTCTTTCTTATTCTCAAGTTATGATTGGTGGAATGATGCTGCCATTGAAGACTGCATAACTTTTGGCTTTCTCTCTCTTTTAAACCTCTCTGCAGACATATTTATACGCATTACCTCAAATATTGTTAGACTACACTCATTCTCTGATTAATGCTGAATATGCTGGTACCAGAATCATGTCTACAGCTCTTATTCTAGTTATAATTGATCTTATGATGCTAACTGCCAGTATTGTGAAAAAAAAGACTGTATTATTAAACTTTGCAAGCTGTTTTGCACACACACACAACCCAAAACAAAGCTGCACACATAATGTCTGCTGTCTGCAGAAACTTGGTGTAAACATAAGGTCTCATTGTGCTCTCACCCTCAGGGAATTTGGGGAGTCAAAAGTGACATTAAAGATGAAGTTACTTTGCTTACCCTAAAAGCACTCATTTAGTTAGGTGGAAATGCCTGCACTTAATAGGGATATATTTTACAAAATATCATCCAAACAAAACCAAAACAAAAACTGGCCAGATCGAGAGATGGGCAGAGCCACATGATGATTCCAATATAACCCCCCCCCCCCCCCCCCCCCATTTCCATGGAGCATAATTAAGAGAGAAGACTGACCATGCTTTGCAGCATTGTTGACTTTGGCCGTCAGGAGTACACAAAGGTCATCTGTGGTCACCTTGCCCTTGTGCTGTGACAGCAGGTTGTCCACGTAGTCACCTGCAAAACGTCATTCATTATCACCTTCACATCAAAGTTAAACTAAACGACATTTCCATCTTGGAGACGCACACATGCACGCACACACACACGCAGTTTCAAAAGTGATCACCAGAAGTTCTATCTGCTCTGCACTTTGGGGAAACAAAAAAATAATAAGACAGGCAAAACACTCAGACATATAATTGTATAAACCTTTGTAAGCCTACAAGTGATACTAAACCAACACTTGTTATCAATATTTACTCACTTAGCATACAGGCAGAGTATGGTAAACACTACATACTAAGTCACAATCTCCCCATACACAGAAAGAGAGAGAAATGCACACACACACACACACACACACACACACACACACACACACACAAGTGTGATCACACACACACATATGCATGCATACATGCACACATGTGATTACACACACACACACACACATGTGATCACACACACACACACACATGCATGCATGCATGCACACGTGTGATCACACACACACACACACTCTCAGCAGTGTATGTGTTGTGCCATCATCATGATTGTCCCTCACATCATCCCAGCCCTCACCTATGATGTTAGCATAAGCAGACTGTGGGGTGTCGTCAGCAATGCCAGCAAGGCGAGGGCAGTAGGACACCAGGTCCATGAGGATCTCCCTGTCCGACATCTTGTAGTCTCGACTGTGCTGCCTGCCACAAACAAGCACACACACACTTCCAATCCCATTCTAATCAGGCAGAAGCGGCCCGATCACCATTCCATCTACGTCTAATCAGGGGCAGCAGAAGTGACTTTAACGTCAGTAAATCTCTACATCATGGAGGATGGTTTAAGTGACTTTAAAGGTCATTACGTCTCAACACTGTTCAAGTTTCGTTCTAATCAGGGACAGCTTAAGTGACCTCAGCGTCATTCAATCTCCAGCTGACCGAGGACAGCAGAAGTGACTTCAAGGTTGTTAAGGAACAAAAAGAGTGACCTTAGCATTGTTCGTGTCAATCTGCAACCACAGACAGCAAGTACGACCTCAATGTTGTTCACCTGAACACTGCAAAATCAATATCCCACAACCGATACCAAGATGAGCATGAAACTGAAGCTAACAGACCACACATGACATTCGCATTCACTTGATGGCATATTGTAATGAGGACCTCAGCCCTTTACTGCTTTTCAACAGGGTCCAGACTTTGGACCAAGGCAAGGTGCACCTTCAGTTAAATTCTCAAAGCTGTACTTTGCACAGTCCCTGCTCTATGGCAACAGTGACGCAGGTTACAGAGGGAGTTCAGCTGGAAAGGTGGGATAGTAAGGGGTGGGGATAGAGGTGGTGCCATTTTCTCTGAAGACCAGTTCCGAGAGTACAATCCAAAAACATTCAACTTCCTGCATTAAAAAAGCATGAAATTTTCAAGCTCAATCAAGACATCACATCGCAATGTTTTAACAAAAATGATAAACACTTTAGTGAGGATGTCATAAAGTTGGGGGGGTTCCAAAAAATAATAAATTAGTTAGGAAAAGAAAGAAGACAGCTCAGACAAGAATATGAGTCTACTTCCTCAACCTAAAGGGTCAGCGCAGTAGACAATAACAACTTACCAGGTACAGTGCTGGTCGTTGCACGTTCCCTGCATATCATAGCGGCACAGCACACGATTTGGGTTCAGCTTGTGGGAGAATGAGGTGGACGTTATGGTCAGGCCTTCCTTGGAGCGATAGTATGGACTGAACCTACCCACAAATAGCAATGAAACCAAGATGTACAATGCAACAGTTTTAACTCGCAAAAATCTATAATATATATCAATGGACTGCATGGAGAGCAAAAAAGAAGGAAAAGGCAAGCATTGTGCCTTTCCAAGCAAGTAACTTGTTTTTTTTACACCTAGGCAACCAGGACCATACTATCAGGGAAAACCCCCGCAGGATCCAGTGCAACATTATTACCAAATACAGGACACTCCCGCAAACAAGACTATTCACGTTTTCTTTCACAGTAGCACGTAAAAGATCCCAGCCATGCTGCCAAAAGTGCAGGTGGCAGGTTACAGCTACACCTTACATATGTGGCTTTGCATGAAGTGACATGGTGCATGGCTGTATGGTGTACACAGAACTTGCGCCGAGACGGCAGCAGTTTCATATGGCACCAGCCATGCTCGTGCTGTAAGTACACCACATCTGTGGAGGCACTATAAAAAAGCTGGTCACTCATGTAGAATTACATGCGAGCACAGTGAGTCTGCTCAAGAGTGGAGAATAGCACTATATAAAAAGGCAATCATCATCATCATCATCATCAAGGAGGTAATGGTGATGAAGCCACTGGAATGCGTTCATTGCCAGTGCTACACTTTCCTACCGCTGGAGAGCACAGCAACAGACAACTGCTCTCTCAAGACTGCTGGAGAGCACAGCAACAGACAACTGCTCTCTCAAGACTGCTGGAGAGCACAGCAACAGACAACTGCTCTCTCAAGACTCTTGGAGAGCACAGCAACAGACTACTGCTCTCTCAATACCATTGCGCAGGCCCTGGTCCAATATCAGCCACTGCTGTAAGATGTTGCAGGAAGTCTGATGCTGGATACCAATGCCTGCTACAGCTGCATGTTCAGGCACTGTCACTGGCTGCCTCAGCCCATTTTGGGCACCGGTCCAAATCAAGGTAAGATTGTCGGAGAGTGAAACTCTGGCAAAGGGGGGGGGGGGGGGGGGGTTCCAGTCTCCGTCGAGCACTAGAGAATCATGTACCTGTAGGGGCAGCACCTGAGAGGAACATTCAGCCAGGCAGTCACCACCACAGACTTTATTTCGCACCTGCATGAGACACCCAGGTCACACGTTTCACCTAGATGCCACTTTAGAGGTGCACATGCTTGTTCTCTAGCCCTTACACCTTGACATCTAACCACACGGTACCTAAACTGAGAAAAGGCCCATAAAAATCAAACACCTAAACTCCAAGAAAGACCACATCTTGGCAGAGGATGAGCTCCGATGGGTAAAATATCCCCCCTCTCTCTGCAGAACAGTCCCATCCCAGATGAGCCGCACATTCTAGAAGGAAAACGAGAAGAACAACTGACCTGAAGGATCTGAAGTGGACAAGTGGGCTGTGGTAGGCAAGCTTGGTGGTTCCCGATTCCTCTTCATGGTTGGTCTGCTTGCTGCCTGCCAGAGCCACTCTTAGTGCAGGAATCTGGGGCAAGAAACCAGTTCACAAGAGAATGATCATTTCTTTCATTTGCATCCCATTTATCTTCTAAACAGTGATGACACTGAAAAAATTGGCACGCATGAAGTGCAAATGGGGCTATTTGGTCGGCCTAATTGCGTTTAATGTTACAAACTCATTTTTCTAAGTTTACGCAGCCTAAGCACCTTTAAAAAATGGTGGCTCTGATGCTGCCATTACTCACAGAGGCTACTAGTGAGGAAAAAACAACACTTCACAGACCGACCCCGCCACATGTACCACTGAAGACCACAGATTATTAAATACAATTTGGATTCACACATCAAGACACATCATAATCAACACAGACAGTGAAGAAACAGGAAAATCTTAAATGGTAAGGTGTCACTGACATCTTCTACAATCGCAGCAACCTTTGATTCATCTTTTAACTTCAATCACATGTTGCACTTTTGGTAAAACAATGGATTTCCTGCATCTACAAATAAACACAACCCAAAGCTATTTCTGAAGCTACTGACAACTCACACATGTCAAAGGACAGCCACTTATGGACTCTTTTGCAAATTGGGATTAGGGCAATCTACCTTTAGCTTTATTTGCTCATCATATGCATGGACTCAGCCACAGAACCCTGAGGGTCACCAACATGCTTAGTGAGAAGGTATCGCATACAAACTGTATTTCCACCTCTCTGCCCCACTCACTACACACAAGTACTATGGCTGACAGCTTCAGAAAGTGCAAAGGCTGAACTGAAGTAATCCTGACAGGGAAATCTTTGCCAGACATTTTGTTTCAGCTGCAACGTTCTGGCACTTGAAAAGATATTGTATCAATGACTTCTGCTGGGGTATTAAAAGAAACCTTTTCCTACACTTCTTAAATAATCACTATGGACACACACACATATGAGCAAGTGCACACAACAAATCAATCAAAATGTCTCAGACATACATGTGCTAGAGAAGGAAAGGACAGGCATATTTTCATTGGCAGCAAAACTATACACCAGACTAAAACCACCAAAGTAAACAGTACACTCACAGGACTGTACTGCGGACACAGGTTGGAAAAGATTTCATGAGGCACACACATGGAGTGAGAAAGCACCTTCTCCACTTTTTCTTTCTGTAAGTGAGAGATACACACCAAACTAAACATTAAATCACCACAATAAACAGAAAATCATCACAATAAACATTAAATCATCACAATCCACATAAATCATCATAATAAACATTAAATCATCACAATAAACATAAATCGAAAATGAAGGATCTTGCTCCTGCAACCAAACAGAAGCAGTAACGCAGCTACTGCTTAGAAGGAAAAGGAAGAAGAAGAAAAAAGGGGGGCGGGGGGAAGAGAAAAAAGCTGCAGAATCTTCCTTTGCCACAGTTGGGGAACTTTTACAGTTCTTCTCAACGAGCTGACAACCTCTACATCAACCTCTTGTTTCAGCAACAAGAAGACAAACAAGCCTGTCAACAACACAGGCCTGCTATCACCCTTGTTTCTGAGTTTTACTGTTGCACCTGAATGAGACACCCATGACATGGAATGGTCACAAATGGCACTTTAAAGGTGCACATAGTTAGATCTGGAATTTTAGCATCCCATCAACTGCAGCTACCTCAGGATGACAGTGTTCACATGCATGCAAAAACAGAACTTTCTGCAATAATGCTGTTTTTAAAAAGGTGAAATAATCTATAAGGTTACATCAAAGATTTACAGGAAAGAAACTGGTTATTAATGCCCAATCAACCATAACAGTTATATGAGGGTGAACAGAAATTCACAGAAAAAGACCTTTTCGTAGTCTTAAAACTTCAAAAGGACTAATATGTGGTAAAAGGCAGGGCTGAGGGAGAGAAGGGCTTCTGAACTTTCATCCCCAGCAATCACCTTTTCTTCATCATCCTGGCCTTCTAATCATTTCACCACTTCATCATCTTGGCCTTCTAATCATTTTACCCCTTCATCATCAACACTGAGCACTTCACCGCCAGCAAGCCAAAGCAGCATCCCGCTCACCTGAATCTTGCACAGGTTACTCAGCTGCGAGCCAGATGGCATCTTAAACTCGATGGACTGGTTCTTTTTGTTTCCTACAGCAGGTGCTGCTATGCTGCCTTGACCAGAGTCCTGCTGGTTTTGCCGGTCCTTCATCAACAGCGTGGGCTTGGGGCTTTGGGTCATGTCCAGCAGTGACCGACGCCTGGCTCTCACAGTGGACACATCTTCGCTGTCCACTGGGTCCAGTTTGATTGACTCCAGCGACGGCAGTCTGGACTCCCGCTTGTTATCATGGTCTTTGATGACAGATCGACGCCCATCTGAACAAAAAATAGATGCCACCCATTACAGCGATTACATGTTTGTTTGGTTTTAAAATTAAGTTGAATGAACCAGAAAGGCTGAAAATACAAAGGCAGAATTCCTGGTGGTTGGCAAAACATGATACGCTATACTCTGACCTACTCCAGACCAAAAACACATGAATGCTTGATGGCTTTGGAAACTCAGTGAAAAGGACCTTAATTTCTGCATTCACAGTGTGGGGCATGGCCCTTTCTACAAAATCCAACAATAAAAAAATAAAAACAGTGCATCATAATACCCCCCGCCCCCCCCTCCATCACTAGGGACAACACCACAACCAACGATGAGCAAAGAAAGGAGCACAAACCGGTGGAACTGATGGAGACGGACAACTGTGCTTTTTTCTGGGTGTCCAGCCTCAACCTGGCCTTCTCCTCTCGCTTCAGCCGGTGGATCTCCTCCATGATGAGCTGCGATTTTTTCTGCAGGTGGGCCATCTTCTCCGCGTTGCTGTGGGCTCTGGCACTCAGTGGGGGCTGGGACGAGGGGATGTTTTCCTTCCACGCCTCCGTCAGCGAGGACGGGTGGAGTTTCTTCCTCTTGCCCGGTGATGGCTGGAAGGTGACACTGAACTGAAAGAAAGAGCCAGGCTGAATCAGCAACCAAGGTGAGTTGACAGGGCTCGACTAGAGGGCTGCACATACAACAAGCGAGAAGCAAGAGACCCGAATCACCACCAGCAGCCATCACCTGGCATGTGAGCAAATAATGGAAGGTACACACCCAACTCCATCAAAGGTACATCCTCAAAACTTTAAGGGTTTTCTTCTTTCTAATTTCTGCATAAAAATGAAACATATATTCCCACATAAAACATACTCCCTTCCTCCATGATGGCTTGCAACTTTCTCTGCAGACCCCCTGACCCACCCACCCACCCCAACTTCACCTTCCTTTTCACATCAGAGAGATACCACCGTCAGAACAAAGCCCAGCACCAAAGAAGACATTGTCAACTCATCCTTACCCCTCCGTCCGCCACCTCCACCTTCCTTTTCATGTCCAGCTCACGAGGCGTAGTGGCACCCAGCACAAAGCCAGGGCCGTGCAACTTGCGCCCCAGGCTCAAGACCTCGGCCTCAGCCACTTTGTACAGATCCTTCTTCCTTAGCACTTTGTCCTTTGTTTGTCTCACCTGCAGGCACACGAGTATGCACACACACCCACACACATCAATTCACTTTCCATCAGTGTACCTGCTGGATTCTCAGCACATGTGGCTACCCCCTGTGGAAAACTGGGGGTTGCAAAGTCATGTTCTCACATACCACATTACAGCACAGTACCACTAGACCACGCTGGACTAGAAGGGATGGCTGCATGAGATGAAGCTTACATGCAGTGATGTCTTTTGCTGGCTGACCGTTTACTGCTCGTTTGTTTGCTTGACAGACTGTTTCTTGTATGCTTGTAAGTTCCTTTAGCTGACTTTGTGACTGGTTGGTTGGCTGTTGTTTTGTTTAGGTTTCTTTCTTTCAAGTGTATATTGGGACCCCCCACCCTTTTGCAAATCTGATCAAATAAAGGTATAAGCTCACGATAAAAGGGGCCTGTCTCAACTGCAGAGAACCAAGTTCAAACAGAAGATGAGCTTCCATATATTCTTGCAGGAGAGTTTGCTGTTGCACTTGAATGAGACACTCGTGGCACTGATTGGTCACGAATGCCACTTTAAAAGTGCATCATCCTAGGACTATGAGCTCTTTGGTATCAGCTCCAATGAAAGCACCACACACACACACACATGTACAGTTACACCCACTTGGTTTAAAAATGTGGTCATAAAAGTGGGCAGTCTTTCTGATTTACTCTATGACTTAAGTTAACAGAGGAAGTCTTTGGGGACTGGAGTTTCTACAGAGGAGACCGTGTCAAGTTCCCAGACATGCACACAAAAAAAGGAAAAGAACGCACACATGCAGTAACACACATTTCAGTTCGGTTCAAGGTGGCATCTATGCACTTAGGAAACCCATATATGTACTCCAATATATTCCTCTCCATTGGCAACCAGTCTTACACTGCTGGCTATGGTGCAGAGAGGGAAGAGAGGGGTGTCACTGTGTGTTTGTGTATTGAGTTTCTGTGTGTGTCTGCATGTGTGCAAGTCCTGAGGTGACCCTGTACAGTTGACAGGATGTTAAAATCCAAGAACTGCCTGTGTTTGTATGTTCTTTGGGGGGGGGGGGGGCATGATGGAAAGGGGTTAAAACGGCACTGACCTGCTCCTTTCCACTGGCAACCAGTTTGGCGTTGCCAGCCACAACCTGCTCCATGAGCTGCAACTGCTCCCGCAGCTGAGCCACCTTTACCTCCGCCTTCTTCTGTTCGCTCATGAACTTGTTCAGGTTGTTCAGCAGCTCCTTCAGCTGCGCCTGGTCCTTCTGCACGGATTGCCTGCCCACAAGGATGCTGATGTGTGTGCCACATAAAAGAACTGAGGGGATGATGATGAACACAAACATTTTACGCACACATTGCCCACCCATGCCTCTGTTGATGTATACTTGTATGCGCCACACACACAACAACAACAAAAATGCATTAAAAAAAACATGGGAGTGATAATGAATACAGTAAGTTTACACAGCAAGTCTTCACACGGCAACCATTTCAATGCATGCATCATCCCAGGACAACAGAGCTAAAATTATAAAAAAATCCAAACAAGAGTTACGGTGCTCAAAAAAGTTTCACTTTCATCCCGACACCCCAACACTCTGAAAGCTTTCCCTGGCATTATGACCCAAATTAAACTTGGGCCAGACCCACAAGGGATCACCTATGCAACTGGCCTATGCCCTCTACATAACCTAACGCCCTTGCCCAGGAAGTCGAGGGCAACACAACAGAGACGGCTTCACACAGCTGCCTCTGAATAGGGAGGCAGGAAAGTGAAGCATGCCACAAAGGTTTGCAAAGGGAGTTGCTCATGACCTCCATACCAATTTGCTCAACGCAGTCTTCACCAGCACCTGACTCCTGTGATCAACTGCCTGTCCACAGGATTCCTGCTAATACATGCACGGCTGACACTTCTAAAGCTCTCTGCAGGTTACTGGGTTTCCATTCAACTGACAATTACTTCTTCTTTCTCTCTACTCTTGCACATACATTTTTCAAAGACCAACAAATGGAAAGGGTGGAGGTCAAAAAGGCCAATTCATTTTCGCAGCTCAAATCTCTCCACCCCCCTCTCTCTCTTCATTTGTTAAGAGCAAACCAACATGGCTGTGCCCCACGGAGCTGAAATTCCAAGCAAATAAAAACAAAAAGATTTTTCCATGGCATAAAATAAATACTGCTAGATCCACCACATGAAACCCGCACAGGTACTCTCCACACATTTTCTGCATTTTTAGCCCAACTTGCATCCTCACTTGGCGTCCCCTGTAAGAACAAGGTGCGCCTGTGCCCTCACCTCAGCGTGTCCAGGTCCTGTTCCTTCTGTTGCAGGAGTCTCAGGAGTTTCTCCTGCTGCTGCAGGAGCCTCTCCTGCTGAAGAACACAGTCCCTCTTCCCCTGTACTTCCACCACGCGTGTGTCTGAAGGCTTGTCTGCCGAGGGCGTTTGCTTGCTCTAAACATCAAACCCCAGCCGCAGCTCAACAAACAGCTCCACTCCTTAAGTGAACGTGCTACTCCTGTCATAACCCCCTTATTACTTCTACCCAACAAACCCCATCCGCATAGTCACTAGCTCCCATTCCTATCTACTTACTGTGATAATGGATCCCAGAATTTGTTTTATCCCATAAACTTCACTTCAATCACCAACTCAATGATCAACAACAACAAAAACAACTGACGCTCTCCATGTTTCTAGTCTGTAACCTGCTTCATTGTCGGCTCACTCACTCTTCTCCTTCTCAAGATGCACACACATGGCGGCACAAAGCAGTGGCTCCCTAGCAGATGCAGCACTGTTGTGTGGGCACTGTGTGGCAACGATTTTTTATTTTTTTATTTTTTTATCAACTTTTTGTTCAGCAGCAACCTGCCACTAAAATTCGACTGGAAAGTCAACACATTTTTGTCTACAAAAACCCCCTCAAACTCTGGTTTCTGGGAGCAGCCTTTTCCACGTGAATAACTCCAGTTTCAGTTTTTCATCTATATATACAGAGTCTGAACACCTGGGACAGCAACCCTTACACCAAACCTGCACCCAGATTCAGAATGACATGTAACACCACCACACAGTCCCTGTAACCACCATTTTACCTCAACGGTCTTTCTCTGCGCCTTAAGGAAGCTATCGATGTCCAAGCCCGAGACAGGAGCCTCATCCGTGTTCTGTCCTTCGTCTTCCGATGAGGAGTCGCCCAGCTGCACCACCACTGGCTTGTGCACAGGGAACTCCATTGCTCGCTGCAACAACCCCCTTGCCTTCATCACAGCATGCCCACCAAGATCAACCACAACTTGAGATTTTGCTTTTATCAAGTGATCTGTCATGTATTTGGGTCTCCTTGAGCAAATGCAGTCTGAACCCCAAGACAGCAGGAACATAATTTCCACCACCTGAGTTAATCCCCATTTCTAGTACAATGTGTTTTTTCCACACCCACTCATAAGCTGAGCAGGTGAAACAGTTTGGGTAACTACATGTTATGCTAAAGAACCTGTGACGACAAATTTTAACCCTGCTTTAAATGAGTTCACTCTTCAAATAAAAAAATAATAAAAACTTTCTTCCCAGTGATTTTGCCCTCCCCCTTCCAGTTACTGAAACATTCAGTAATGGTACCAGTCACTTCCCATACTAGCTGACACTCTCTGGGATATCCATCCTCACCAGCCTCACTTTGAATCTGAAGAAACCTTAGCTTTGATCTAGTCAATCTTAGTCATTTTTGAACTCTTCCAACCACACACGCTAAAACACACACAAATATATGCATACATAAGCACATGCATATTATAAACACATGTACATTTTGTCTCTGACACACATGAACACACTCACTCATTCACACACTTCAGTTTACATTCTCATACTTCATAGACTCTCTCTCTAACACACACACTACCATAGCATAGGGCACTGCTTTGGGTGCAGGGACCTTCCTGGCTGGCGCGACCCTGGACTTGGGGATCATGATATGCTGGGGGGACGCTGCACTGGATGCCGAAGGGGAGGATTCCCTGCTGCTGGTGCTGTTGGCCTTTCCCTGTAATGCAGTGCCAGTGGCCTATAGAACCCGACTCATCTTACACCCACAGCAACAACAAAAAAACAGCAACAAAGAGGCTGGTCAATTGAAAATAATAACTCACCTCACATTAGTAGTGACTAAGTAAGTAAGTAACTTGGTGTTTTATGCCCAGTCACACATTAGCAGTGTACATCCCAAACAAGATAGACTGGTCCATGTAGCACATCCTCACTGACGACCCCCCCCCCCCCCCCCCGGAACATGACCACTAAGACAGATTGGTCAATGGAACATGACCACCAAGACCGACCGACTGGTCAATGGAACATGATCCCTAAGACAGACTGGTCAATGGAACATGACCACTAAGACAGACTGACTGGTCAATGGAGCATGATCCCTAAGACAGATTGGTCAATGGAACATGACCACCAAGACCGACCGACTGGTCAATGGAACATGATCCCTAAGACAGATTGGTCAATGGAACATGACCACTAAGACAGACTGACTGGTCAATGGAGCATGATCCCTAAGACAGATTGGTCAATGGAACATGACCGCCAAGACAGACTGATTGGTCAATGGAGCATGATCCCTAAGACAGACAGATTGGTCAATGGAGCATGACCGCTCAGAACGCCTAGTCAATCAAATATGACTCCCAAGACAGACAGATTGGTCACTGGACCATGACTCAGTTCATCTCACACCTACAGTAGAACCTCCAAAGACAAAGAGGCGGGAACATGACTCAACTCCCATAAGACCCCAACCCCCTCCAAGACAAAGAGACTGGTCAGATGACATGATGCACCTCAAACCCACAGCTCGCCTCCCACCAACAATGGTACCTCCCAAAGACAAAGCAACTAGTCATGACATGACAAAACTCATCTTGCACAACAGAACACTCTAAGTCTCACACATAAAATTCATCTTTCTACAACAGAACACCCAAAGTCTCACACATACACTGGGCACCCCCTACCGGAAACCACAACGCAGACATGCCTGTGAACTGTGCAACAAGGAAAAATGACAAACTGACTAAAACGAGAGCAGCAAACATTCAACTGGCTCACATTCAAACTGGATAAAAAGACAACTTTTTATATATAAAAAGAACGCAACTAACCTCAGCTTGCTCTCGGCGGCGGACAGCCAGCGCACGCAGCAACTGGGCTCTCAGCTCAGCTTCATCCTCATCCTCGTCAGGGCCAATAGTTTTCTGAGGTGTTGACGACGAGAGGGACTGAGACGGGCTGTAAGCCAAGACAGCTTTCTCACTGCTCAGGCCTTCACTGGATGGTTTTTGCTCAAGGGAAAAAACCTGGGATGCTGCAGAATGCTCCGAAACAGCCGGAGAGGCACTCACAGCTGAGACATCATCCTTCTCACTGCTAGCCTCTTGCCTTGTCCTGGCATCATGAACAAACTGGGCAATGTCTGAAATCTGCAGCCTCTTGGTGCAGACACCCTCTTCGGCAGCATCCCTACCATCTTGTACGCCAAACAGCCTGTCTGGCGGTGGGGGAGGAGGAGGGAGGTCCTCCAGTGGAAGGGGTGGAGGAACAGCTTCTTCCGCAGGTGGGGGTGGTGGCAAGGGTGGCTGTGGTGGGGGTGGGGGAGGCACGATGTAAGGCACAACTCTGGGGTAAAGATCGGAGGCAGGAATGTATGGAGTCACCCACTGCCCATGCCCAAGCACGTAGTCATATGCGCTGGCAAAGTCGGCAGCCCTCAAGTCTATCAGCTCAGAACCCTGTCACAGCAACAACACCACAAGTGACTATGGTGACTATGGCAACTAACAAACAAACAAAATCAACCAATTAAACACATGCAAGCACTGTAATGCTGGCTAGCACAAAGACATGTATAACCCACAGTCAACCCACATTCCAAAATTTCCATCCTGAGCCTCCTGTTCCAGTGGATGCCTTCCCGCGCACCATGATGTATATTTTTTGGTAAACGGTTTCTTGTACACCTCACAATCAACACTGTCATTCTTGATTTAGAACTTTTGCAAGCAAAATTTCACTTTGTTCAAAAACCACATGAAAACACCAGAACTAAAAGATTACTGAAATCAGAGCCTACCATATGGTTCACCGGCATTGGCTGCATGGCAGTCTGGATATCATTCTGCAGAGCCTCTGAAAAACACATTATAAAACAATGCTTTGTGTGGCATGTGGCTAATGGTAAAACAAATCAGAATTTTTCTTTAAAGTAAGAGCAAAAAATAGTCAACAATTCAAAAACAGAAAAACACACCAGTCACGTTTTTTCTTCTTTAACACACCACAATAATGAACTGAATCACTCACACAAAAAAATTATATAAGAATAACTGTTTTACTGGTGCTATATACCCCATGAAAAAAATTACAAGCCCACACAGTTGTACATTATCACAAGGAATTCTGCAGTCAAAAATATAGTTAACAAAATAGAAGTTCCCACAACAGACCTTTTATAACACCATGATAATAAAATCTGAAGAGATTACTAACTGTACTTGTGTCCATCTCACCTATGTTATCATCACTGTCAATATCCATTTCCACTTCTTCATAGTTGTCCGTCAGAGAAGGAAGCTGCAAAGACCATTAAAATTCATAAAAATGGTCAGATCTAAATAAGAGTACATTGCAGGAGTAAAACTATGTCAATGTGTGCATGACACAGAAAGAGACAGCCACCTAGCCAGGTAGACTCTAGGTTTTACTCCTCTTACCCACATCAAAGAGCGAGTAATTTAAGTTTCAACAACCTGTCAAGCACAAAGCATCACCACAGGATGAATAAGAACAGTCATTTCAAAATACATTCAAACAACCGTTCCTATGTCTCAAACCATACTCAAGTCAGAATTACAAACAAGTCAAAATAATCGAGAATATATACCAATATTCACACATTTCACCTATTTATGAACTGTGACAAGCACAGGAGGCGAGCTTTTCAGGATGTATTCAAAAGCATCTGTGCAGAGTGCCAGGTCAATGCACAGCTGATCAATCACAAGCCTCAGTCAGAGTCCAGGAACTATTAGGGTACACCAAAATGCACATGCTTCAGCTTTTAAATAATGCACATTCCATGAGCCTTCATACTGAGAAAAAAAGCACACCTTTGGTGCGGTCTTCCAAGAAGAAGAGCTCTCATCCACTTCACAGTGTTGGATGAGCTTCAGAAACCTGTCCACCTGCTCCTTCGGGTCCTTCAAGGACAGAATCTTAGCAATTTCTTGATGCCGGTCTTCGTTCTTCCTTTCTGTGTCAATGTCCTCACTGGAACGGTGTAAGTCGGAAGACATGTAAGGTCGGCGTCGGCTGCTGCTGCTCTGAGAAGTGGAGCTGCTGCTGGGATGAGGCAGCTGACGGGCCACGCTGGTCTGGCGAGCTCTTCGCTGAGCTGCACCACAGATAAAATGCACAAAATAATGATAAAGACTTCATCTCAGCAACTATAAGACAGACTGAAGTGGAGATGATGGGAATGACTTTGGGTGAGGTGAAGAAGATGGCTCAGAGCCATGTCTGGCGGCACAGCGTTTCTGAGGCCCTACATTCCGTCATGTGTTGGTGGAGCATAGTAGAACCCTTTCAAAGAATCAAGTCAAAACAGGTTTTGTTTACAAGTACAACTACAAGAGTACAAACTAAAAATTAAGAATTATATTTTCAAATGCCCCATACATTTCTACTGAATTTCAGAAAACTTGGCAAAACATCTTTTGTCCAAATAAAAACTTCAATGTTGGACAGTTTCAGACTGTTGGCTGAAGACTGCCATGCCTGCAGTCTAGATCAGTTTCTGCACTCACATCCCATTAACACAGTGACTTTAAAAAAGAAAAGAAATAAAGAGTGAATATTGCACTTTTCCAATATCAAATACACACATTTAGTGCAACCATGCATATCTTTATAAATACCATTCTGTCTTTCATTTCAAACACCACTGTGGCTGTCTGGTCATGCCATAAGTAATAAGTCTCATACACTAGTATCAAAGAAATAAAAGCATGAGGCAATACTGCAATGTAACACCTAGCATGCTTTTGACGCTCTGCTAGATTTGCTAATGCTATTTCAGAACAATCTTCATACTGGTACGTTGCAATTTGTCAGTTTCCTACTCATAATTATTTTCACAGTCACTTACAACCAAGACAGGTATGGGAACTGATTTGAGAGAAAAACTCGGAAATCTAGCCCCCCCTCCCCCCCAATTCACTTTTAAAACTTTTGTAATATTCACTTTTTCTTAGCCGAAACATAGTGTATAAGCCTGTAAGAATGACTGCATTCAAGCCTATTGCGAGCCCACAAGTGACTGTGTTCACAATTATGCGACAAAGACAGCTGACAGCCACATGTGAATGCACTCCGTATATTTCACAGGTATTCAGTGCAGAACTAAAACCAGTGCTTCCTTTTTTTAATTTTTTTTGTACCACCAATTTCCTTTCCCCACGGAAAATGTTTTTCTCCACAGAAAGTCAGTTTCACTGCCACGGAAATTTGCGTTTCGCGGACAATTCCCATGCCTGCTAAGAGTAAGAGATGGTAATGAATAAAAAGATTTTTTTTAAATACAAATAAAGCACAATGCATTTGTGAGCTCGAAAAGTGGAAGAAACAGAGAAACAAAAGGACAGAATTCAAAAGCAAAACAAACTTTAAGAGTACTTCCAGTGCACTGACAAGATTTTTTTCCATGGCTGACATTTCTTGCATTTTTTATAGCACTATTTTTGTGAAAAGTTCTGCATAAGATGAAACAAACTGGACAGTGTCAGCACAACATCTGTCTACTGTGTAACACACTTTCACCAATGAAAACCTACCCACAGCACAGCACATCATCTGTCTACTTTGTAACCCACTTTCACCAATGAAATGTACTGGTTGACTGGGCGTAAAGCACCAACTTACTTACTAGTTACTTACTTACCAATGAAAACCTACACACAGCACAGCACTACGTACCTCGTCTTGCTGCGTCCATCAGTCCCCCTGCCCGCGGTGAAATCGCCTTCAACAAGGTGATTTTCTCCAACCTGACAGGAGCAAAAGGAAGGGGCCGGGGGCGTCTCAGCGGCACAGCTTTACCCTTCTCATTTCTTGCCCTCCTGTTAGAGTTCTCTTTCTCCTTGGTCTCACCTCTTCTAGCTTTTGCCCTGCTTCCTTTGCTTTTACTAGCTTTAGAATCACTGTCCCGGTCTCTGGAACTCTCTTTCCTACGTGTCCTGTCTCTACTAGCAGAGCCAGCTTTTACTCTGTGTCCCAGAGAGTGCTGATCCTGAGCTGAGGATGGCTGGATTTGACTTTTCGGCACACTGCCATTGCTCAAGTCCAGTTTCTCAGCACCGACTTGCATCACTGATGATTCTGGGTGAGAAGAGTTTTCCAACTTTTGCTCTGTTGCTCTGCTTGCATGCTGGGAAGCTTCAGAACTAGACTCTTTCACTGAAGATGCTATCGTGGGAGATGACTGCGAACTGGCTGGAATGATTTCGTCAATGTCATTGGTGTGTTTAGACATTCGTTGAGCAGCAGACTCTAATGCAAGACGTCGTAATTCCAGCAATTCAAGCTGATCTACATCCTCTTCTTCCTCTTGAACTTGATGCTGAAAAAATAAAAAAAATAACAATAGATAACTAAAATCACTAGGCTGAACATTTACACAAATGAAGTTTACACCATAGCACAAATAGTGATTGGTTAAAAAGCAACTCTGCCCAAGTCATAAAAGTATGTAATCAGGTTTTTAATGCCCAGGAGATGATCTCATCATTATAAGACCATGTCAAGTCAGGGCCAGGTGACATTTGTTGGCAAACAGACACAGCAAGTACTGATTCAGTGATTGGTAACAAAACTCAAATCTGCAAAAAGCACACTGCTAATGCTGACCCACTTTACAGCCTGAAGTTTGCAAAATACACTTCAAATACTGCAAACAGGTACATAATAACTGACAGCAAATATGACTGCAAAAGTAAACTTATTTAATATGGGGCTTTTGTACATGTATACTGTGTATGCCAATACATCAACTTTATCTTACAGTTACACTGTCAGTGTTATTGCATATAATCAAAAGCTTTAAATGAAAACTAATAAAAGGAGCAAAACATCACAAACAACAAAGTACTGTGTTATGTATAAAAGCTAAACAGCAAACTAGACTGTGCCCATAGCAATTTTGCAAGCAGGACATGAGTCAAACCAGCTGAGCTCAAACGGACACTAATACTGTAATAGAGCATCACATCTTGCAGCTTTGCTCTTCATTCTAATCTAAAACATTTAAGGCTTCTGACCAACTAGGGTCACTAGGTGCCTAAAAGTAAAACTTGGCCCAGAGTGACATTTCACAGTCACAGACCACTGGCCAAATAACTAAAAGCACTTCTTAGTCTGCTGAATTCTGCACTTTGTCTTTGTTTGACCGACTACATTTTGTTTGCTGACTACATTTTAATTAAATCAATAAAGTTGGGGCAGCACTACAGCACGAGACTACCACTACCAGGTTATATTTCTCAATCTTACCTGTCTATCAAAAATAGTCAAATCAGGTGTATACACATACACAGATTTATAATATATATTTGTATGATTTCAATTTGTTTTAAATTATAAAAAACAACAACTGATATTGTAATAGCACTTAATGATTCAAACATAAGTCAGTATCACTATCATTAGTAAACTACTGTTACACTATGTTACCTCTGCACTAGGGGTTGATGGAGATGCGGCCAACTGTAAACTGGCACCTACACCTTCCTCAGCAGCAACAGCAGCTGCAGAAGAGGCGGTGGCAGCAACAGCAGAACCGTCACCTATACCAGAAGACACACTGTGATCTTTATCCCCATTGCAACCAGGCTCTGCTGGTGCTGGTGGCATCTCTGCAGGTGATGCAGCAGTGACCAGAACTTTCAGAGGAGAACCACCATCACCAGAGCCCACCCGTTCCATGCTGCTGCTTTCAGTTTCATCACTGGAGACGTCTGAAACCGCTTCCGCTATGGTCATCCTTGGGCGTAGCAGCTGTTGTTGTTCTTTCACACCCACTGGCGCTGCCCGCAGAGAAGCGCCTGCAGAGCCACCCTGTTCACTGAGCACAGACTGCTGGGGGTCAGCACTGGGGTCAGCATGTGGACTGTGTAAACCCTCAATCTCTTTCATCTCCTCTTGCACCTTTGCATGCAGCCTCAGATGCAGCCTCAGCAGTCGGTCATAGTCTGACTGCACAGGAGCTGCAGGCTCACCCCTGTCCAAGCACGCCTGCAATGCAGAGTCCGGCCTGAGTGGCCCGCCACTCGAATGGCCAATTGGCTGTCTTGAGTACCGATCTGCTGGTGAGTCATTCCTGTTGGCGTTACTATTAGCTGATGGACAAAACCTCCTCTGCCGCCAAGCTGAAGTCCAAATTAAGGAACCAAATATGCAGTTTACATCAATGATTATGAT
This sequence comes from Alviniconcha marisindica, assembly GCA_018857735.1. Classification (NCBI taxonomy): domain Eukaryota; kingdom Metazoa; phylum Mollusca; class Gastropoda; family Provannidae; genus Alviniconcha; species Alviniconcha marisindica. Next base: position 498,802 of record JABMCL010001385.1, read on the forward strand.
AATCATGCATACATAGCTTAAACTAGCGAAAGTAAAATTAAAACTAATAAAAGCCTGGTAATCTGTTTCACTATGATAGTATATGGGTCATTCTACAAAGCTGTGTATCATTATCAGTAACTACCAATGAGGGTGGCCCATATCAAACAAGTATTCTGAATTAGTCTTTGTTTGTAATGTCTAACTTTCACTTGTATATATATATATATATATATATATAATATATATATATATATATTGATGTGACTATTGTAAGAGACATTAAAAACATCATTCAATGATTGTCTTGACTTGGATTAATTACTTATAAGTGTTTACACATGTAGATGGGGTGGATGCTGCACACTGATTAAAAAAATCAGTTTTTGTTTATAACATTTTCTGCATGCATGTCATTAATGTATCACATCGAAAGTACCTTCAGACTGTGAATGACGCTGATTTGAAACATGGAATATTGATGTCTTTCCATGCTGGACAGACCTTCTGGCTTTTCTAAAGCCAAAATTAGAAAATATTCAACCATTGTTTTCTGACAGCAGTGTATACCATCATCAAAGTTTGTTTCCAACCCAAACACCAAAAAAAATGCTTGGTCAGTATAACACATGAATACACCAGGTACTAGACTACTACATTTTTATTGTTTGCACGCACCATTGTGTGGGGTTTGTCAGCAACAAAACCAGACTTCAAAATATTAAGTTGAATGTTAATATTAACAATTCAAAGTTATTTGGAAGAATGAGTTTCAGTTTTCCATGTGACGTTGGAATTTTTATTTTTTTTATCAGATTAGACCTTACAGTAACATAATAGTCAATACATCGGCAGAAGGCCACTACTCATGCCTCAGCTGATCATGTGCTTTGTTCAGGGTGCAACTGTAAGGAGTGATCTGGTTTGTAACTTTAGCCAATTCACAACTTTATACAGGTAATCTCATGAAAATGTGTTGGATTATACTCTGTCAAATAAAGATAAGTTTGTGTATCCATGATATATGCCACTTTTTGCAGTTGATATAGTTTTTTTGTCCACTTTTCTTTATATTTAAACATTCTACATCACTTAGTCCATTTTATAGCCTATTGGTTTTGCTCAGAAACGGCTGAAGCAAAGTGGAACAAATATGTGGAAGAATGTGGTCACCTGTACAATCCTTCATCTCAGCTAAATGGTGGGCCACTGAAGTTTTAGTCATTGCAACATGTATTAATACTAATTACAATTGAGTATTACTATTAGCATTTGATTTAGTATTACAGTATTACTACTACTACTAGGTATGAGATCAAAACTGCAAATATACTGGTATTATGGTTTCCTGGATCATATTGCTCTTTGACAATTTGCTTTCAGCGTAAGGATGTTCTCATTGTGTAGATCATTTAGATGTCACACCATTATACAACTTGTCCCAGTGGGCCAGTATATGTATCATTTTATGTCAGCACAAGTATTGGACAATTGGTATAAGAACTACTATCCAGTATATGATTATGAATCACTGACACTGCAATGTTCTGGGTCAAAATTTGTAGTCTCATGCTGGGGCAGCCTTTAGTCTATATCAGTATCTGGGTCATTTTCCAAAGCTGTGTATGAAAAGTGCAAGAACCATCATCAGCAAAATCCAAAATGGCTGATAATTTGTTTCCACTTCTCTTCAGTGGCTGTTGAGCAAAACCAGTGAGCTATAGATCAAAGCAGACTAAATGCTGTAATGTTTAAATACAAAGAAAAATGGATGAAACAATATCAACACCAAAAAAGCTGGATACATTACCATTACAACAATATAAGTTCTAACTAATCTAAGTTCTTCTTTGTGAAATTGACTTCAAGTTTTTAACGTAAATTGTACAAATACAATAAATTAAAAGGATACATCTTGCTGAATTTGGTAAATGTAGACTGGTGCTCGGCAACAGCTGGTCATACTGGTGATCTCTTTGGTTGTAGTCCCTGTTCCCACGCCTGTCGGGCCGACATCCAAACGCTCCCTTGTATGCCACAGGCGACTCGGAACTGTTGTAACTTCGACTTGATGGGGAACTCGCATTTGGCGACTCCTGGAAGGGCCTTGTTCGAGCCCCATAATAGTTCCTTGATCTTGGCACTGGAGAATCATTTGACGACGAACTGAAAGTTCCTCGGTCACTTTCTCTAAGTCTATGTGATTTCGAAGTATAAAACGTACTTTCGTAACGCTTTCTGTCTTCTAGCCGATAGAACTCTTCTCTCCGAGAAGCTGGGATTTCTACTCTTGATTCTTCGTTTTCATCGTCATCAGTTATTTCTCCTTCTTCTTTGTTAATGTCATCATCACTATATTTACCGCTCGCAGAGTCTGCCATTATAAACACTTTCAAAAATAGCAGGTTTTAGCACAAGGAACACTTTCCCATACGTCTGTCACAGTGTCAGGCAGCCATTTTGAAACGGAGATCCCTTGTGAACAGACGTATTTCCGGTTAGTCTCATAGTCTAGGTCCTCGGAAGCGCAGCGGAATATCCATGTCGTCGGAGCTGGCCTCTTTGATCTTCAGTCGACCGAACGGAGGGGGCGGCTGCGCAATTAATTTATTCATCAGCTGAATCTGCTGTGAAATGCACTGACTAATAATATTTGTTTTGGGGTGATTAGCGGTGCGGACTCCCCAGCGGCGGGGCGGTGGCTACTAGTCTGTGCAGCCGCCGCGCGCCGTATGCCGCCGAGGCTTCGTGGGTCAGTCGTACGGGCAATTTCCACTTTTAGCCCCCCCCCTCGGTTCACTATCCTCAAATGGTTTGAGGATGCGTGTGTGCGTGTGCTTGAAATGGCATAGTACGGAATGAACTGATACGTGGATATGCCAATATAGTGCACGCTTCAACTTCATAGTTCCGTCCACACACACACACTGGCACTGACTCGCACACACACACACACACACACACACACTACGGTCTTACACATCCCGTGCTGGCTCAGTCTTATCTTATCTCGGGAGTTTTTCTTACATATCCCCTTTATCAGTTTTTACCTGGGGAGTTTCTCTTACAAATCCCATTCTGCCTTTATTTTTCATAGGGGAGTTTCTCTTACACATCCCACACTCAGTGGTTTCTTCTTTTTTATCTGGGGAGTTTCTCTTACACATACTGTGCTGGCTTAATTTTTATCTGGGGAGTTTCTCTTAAACACCCAGTCGGTGGACTTCATTTTTTCTGTGGGGAGTTTCTCTTACACATCCCGTGCTGACTTGGTTTCTACTTGTGGGGAATTTCTATTACACATCCTGAGCTGCCTTCAATTTTATGCAGGGAGTTTCTCTGACACATCCCCTGCTGTCTTGATTTTTATGCAAGGAGTTTCTTGCACATCCACTCCTGGCTTCTTCTTTTTCTTTGGGGAGCTTCTCTTACACATCCAGTGCTGCCTTCTTCTTTTCTTTTCTCTTCTATCTGGGGAGTTTTTCTTACACATCCCGTGCTGGCTTTATTTTTATCTGGGGAGTTTCTCTTACACATCCCATGCTCGCTTTATTTTTCTGTGGGGAGTTTCTCTTCAACATCCCATGCTGGCTCCCCCCCCCCCCCCCCCCCCAGGGAGTTTCTCTAACTCATCCCATGCTGGTTTCATTTTTATCTCGGGAGTTTCTCTTACGCATCTGGTGCTGGCTTCTCTTTTTATCTGGGGAGTTTCTCTTACACATCCCGTGCTGGCTTTTCTCTTACGCATCAGGTGCTGGCTTCTCTTTTTATCTGGGGAGTTTCTCTTACACATCCCATGCTGGCTTTATTTTTATCTGTGGAGTTTCTCTTACACATCCCATGCTTGCTTTATTTTCTGTCGGGAGTTTCTCTTACATGTCCCATGCTGTCTTCTTTCTTCTTCTTTTAATTTGGGGAGTTTCTCTTACACATCCCATGCTGGCTTTATTTTTATCTGGGGTGTTTCTCTTACACATCACGTGCTGGCTTCATTTTGATCGGGGGAGTTTCTCTTCCACATCCCGTGCTGGCTTCATTTTTATGTGGGGAGTTTATCTTAAATA
>JABMCL010001364.1:0-2500 GCA_018857735.1 Alviniconcha marisindica
CGTCTCGGGCCAACCGTCTGCGCCATCCGTCTCGGTGACCTCCGTCTCGGCGACCTCCGTCTCTGGGTCATCCGTCTCGGGGACCTCTGTCTGTGGGTCATCCGTCTCGGGGACATCTGTCTCGGCGACATCCGTCTCCGGGGACCTCCGTCTCGGGAAACCCCCGTCTCGGGCCATCCGTCTCAGGGGCATCCTTCAAATTTAAATCAAGTAAACAGACGTTAATCATTATTTGCAGGGGAATTCAACTAACTACAAAGAATAGTTAATTCAAAAACATGCCATTCCAATGCCAAAAGCAGTATTGTTCACAATAACTTCATGAACATACATACTGGGTACAATTTCCACTTATAATGTGTATCATACGTGTAAACATGTCCTTCCCGCCACACACACACACACACACACACACACACACACACACACACACACACCACACACACACACACACACACACACACACACACACACACACATGCGACGATGCTCAACAGTCTTGACCCAACCTACATACACGGCCGACTTTTATCATCAACCAGAGCACTCATACATCGCTGGTACATACACACCACCGAAAGCTAATCAAACAGTCACAGCCACTAAAACGATACACAATGTTGACAAAGTACACCTACCGTCTCGGCGCCAACCGTCTGCGCCATCCGTTTTGGGGACCTCCGTCTCGGCGACATCCGTCTCGGGGACATCCGTCTCGGGGACATCCGTCTCGGGGACATCCGTCTCAGGGGCCTCCGTCTCTGGGTCATCCGTCTCAGGGACCTCCGTCTCTGGGTCATCCGTCTCAGGGACATCCGTCTCAGGGACATCCGTCTCTGGGTCATCCGTCTCGGGGACATCCGTCTCGTGGATATCCGTCTCGGAGACCTCCGTCTCGGCGACATCCGTCTCCGGGGACATCCGTCTCGGCGACATCCGTCTCAGGGACATCCGTCTCAGGGACATCCGTCTCAGGGACATCCGTCTCCGGAACGGGGAAGGCCAAGACGAATGGCACAGACGGATGTTCCTGAAATGGAAAGCCAAAAAACGGAGGGCCCATCCGTCATGGCTTAACGTCTCGGGAACATCCGTCTGCGCCAAACATCTGTGGCATCCGTCTGGGGGACATCCGTCTCGGCGCCATCCGTCTCGGGGACATCCGTCTCAGCCATCCGTCTCGGGGACATCCGTCTCAGCGACATCCGTCTAGGCGACATCCGTCTCGGGACATCCGTCTCAGGGGCATCCTTCAAATTCAAATCAAGTACACAGACGTTAATCATTCTTCGCTGGGCGGTTCAACTAACCACAAAATTACAATTAATTCAAAAACGTCATTGCAATGCCAAAAGCAGTATTATTCAGAATAACTGTATAAACAGACATACTGGAACAACTCCCTCTCATAATGTGTATCATACGCGTGAACATGTCCTTCCCGTCAGACACCCCCCCCTCCCACACCCACCCACCCACACCCACACACACACACACACACGCACACACACACACACACACACACACATGCGACGATGCTCAATAGTCTTGACCCATGCTACATACACAGCCGACTTTTATTATCAACCAGAGCACTCATACATCGCTGGTACATACACACCACTGAAAGCTAATCAAACGGTCACAGTCACTAAAACCATACACAATGTTGACAAAGCTCACCTACCGTCTCGGCGCCAACCGTCTGCGCCATCCGTCTCGGGGACCTCCGTCTCTGAGTCATCCGCCTCGGGGACCTCCGTCTCGGTGTCCTCCGTCTCTGGGACCTCCGTCTCTGGGTCATCCGTCTCAGGGTCATCCGTCTCAGGAACATCCGTCTCGTGGACATCCGTCTCGTGGACATCCGTCTCAGGGACATCCGTCTCTGGCTCATCCGTCTCGGGGACATCCATCTCTGGGTCATCCGTCTCGGGAACCTCCGTCTCGGCGACCTCCGTCTCGGCGACTTCCGTCTCTGGGTCATCCGTCTCGGCAACATCCGTCTCGTGGACCTCCGTCTCGGGGACCTCCGTCTCGGGGACCTCCGTCTCGGCGACATCCGTCTCAGGGGAATCCTTCAAAGTCAAATCAAGTAAACAGACGTTAATCATAATTTGCAGGGGAATTCAACTAACTACAAAGAATAGTTAATTCAAAAACATGCCATTCCAATGCCAAAAGCAGTATTGTTCACAATAACTTCATGAACATACATACTGGATACAATTCCCTCTTATAATGTGTATCATACGCGTAAACATGTCCTTCCCGCCACACACACACACACACACACACACACACACACACACACACACACACACACACACACACACACACACACACACATACGACGATGCTGGATAGTCCTGACCCAACCTACATACACAGACGAGTTTTGTCACCAACCAGAGCACTCATACATCGCTCGTCCATACACACCACTCAAAGCTAATCGGACAGTCGCAGCCACTAAAACCATACACAATGTTGACAGAGCACA
>JABMCL010001364.1:10000-135000 GCA_018857735.1 Alviniconcha marisindica
TGTCTGTAGACTGATTACTTTCCCCGCAGTAGAGATCTGTGAAACTGTCTCATTCAGTCATTGTGATTTGCTCGGTTTCAACAGCCATGGACAGTTTTCTCTTAAATTTGATGAAGAATTAATTATAGTTATTAATAAACTGATAAAGATACAAGCGTGTCCTGTTATTTACTGTCGGCTTTGTTGTGTTTCACTTTCAGTTTTTAACGAAACAATGGACAGATTGCTGCGGTTGGGAGGCGGCATGCCAGGGCTTGGACAGGTAGGCCTGTTTTGAATAATTGGGTTTTTAAATTATCATCTTGATAGCAGACTTATAACGCCTAGTCAGCCATGACTGTTATATCAGGCTGAACTGGGTTTGCAGAACAGTCTCAAAATTCTAGTAGCTCTAACACAACAGACTAAGTATAACTAGTGAAAGTGGATGATGTCAGATGTTCAGGAGCTGTGTGGCTCTGTGAGTGTCAAGGTGGCCATCCTGGGCTGTCCGTCATAACGAGCCTTATGGTTTCCATGGACGTAAAGCAATATAGAACTGTGCTTTGGCATTGGTCTCATCTTGTCCCTAATATCAAAAAAATATGTCAACCGACATCTGAGGACATTAAGCAACACATCTGAACCAAACCGTGTCAGTGATCACACTCAAAGTACTGAATCCTCACTTTTTGAATTTTTTGCACCTCTTTTTCTCTCTCCAGACTGTGCCACAATTGGTTATGCCACTAAAGGGGCACTCTTGATCTCTGCACATCTGTCCACTGCTCTGCCAGCACCTGCTGAAGGGTTGGGTACTCATTTTAATAAGATTGTGGGAGCAACATAGCATTGAGGCATGCATGTAAATCCGGCATGTCTGCCCTGGGTTGAAAATTATTTCCATCATAGTTCAAGTTATTTGGGTTTTATTTGTGCTGGAGTCAGCAATGTGGGTGGTTATGAAAGAAATGCCTTATATGATATGAGTTATCTGTTATATTGTGTTTGACTTTGAGCAGCATATGGCAGTGACTGGAGGAAGGATGTGGCGGAAGGATGTAAAAGTGCTTACAGTTTGGTTTATGCTATGACTTAAAGGATGTTATGCCCTTCAGAGAATTTGGTATTGCAGAGTGAGAGCACTAGCTGTCAAATGCGTGGTCACCACATTGATGGGTGACTGTTGTATTCTGTACTGCTGCTACTTCTACTGTGTTCTAGGCTTTTCACCAGCCCGGGATTTCTCTTAGTCAAATTAAGTGTATACGAAAGTCCCTTGGATGAAGCTGTAAACTTCCTCGGTGTGGTGTGTATACGCATACACAAAGACCACATATGTACATGTGTTAAAGATCCTGTAGTCCATGTCTGAGTTTGGTGTATTTATTATTTTATAAATTAAGACCGCCAAAATAATTTAGCATGCACTAAAAGTGTTTACAAATGACTTTGTTATATATAGGTACATGTATGATTATGAGGCTGGTGCTTTTGCTTGGCGTGTGAGTGTCGGCTTTATCTGTGCAGAGTGCGCCTCCGTCAGATGCTCCAGTGGTGGACACAGCAGAACAGGTCTACATCTCCTCTCTGGCTCTACTGAAGGTACTGACTCCTACCTTTTCAAGATAGTTTAGATCTGTGTGCTCACTGCTTAGGAAATCCTGTGTGTGCTTCCCCTGGGCAATGTTGACTTTGAAACAGTTCCAGGGACTATGAGTCAGTAGTGAGCACTGGGGATGTCTAGGCACTGACGAGAAACAGTTCCAGGGACTGAGAGTCAGTGGTGAACACTGGAATGTCTAGGCACTGACGAGAAACGGTTCCAGGGACAGCGAGTCAGTGGTGAGCGCTGGGAATGTTTAGGGACTGACGAGAAACAGTTCCAGGCACTGGGTCAGTAGTGAGCGCTGACGAAAAACAGTTCCACTTCCAGGGATTGTGAGTCAGTAGTGAGCATTGTGGATGTCTAGGCACGGATGAGGACTGCAGTCCCAGGAGGTATAATATGTAACTGTAAGGGGAAGGGGGGGGGGGGTATATTCAGTGCTACACTGTCAGTGTCACTGTCATGTGTCAAGATCGGTAGCACTTGGTCTGATCCATTTTCATGTGCCGTACTTTGTGTGTGTTTGTGTGACTGTTACTGTTAATGTATGCATTATAATTTATGTATGTATACATGTGTTTGTTGAATCTAAAGGAGTAGGATCAAAATCACAAGTTAGTTCCTAAAAGATGGTGCTTACATAAACCACAACTTGTTGAAGAGTCTTCATAATGACAAAAATAACATTTCTAATGTGCCTAACAGTAAATGTGAAGCTCTAACCAGCCTTAGTGCATAATAGTTTAATACAAACATCACAAATGATCTAAAGCATACTAAAATACACAGCAGGCCTACACAGCTACCAAAGACCATAAAACATCACCCTGTGAGTACTACTAAATTACTATTGTACTAGCATCCTAAGCTGCATAGGTTGTACTTGTAGTGGCTACTGACCTGCTGAGCACTTTGCCACCACTGAAAAGGCCAGAAAGGTTCACCTGATCTGAAAAACGTGTGTGTGTGTGTGTGCACGTGTGTGTGTGTGTGGACAGATGTTGAAACACGGTCGTGCGGGTGTGCCCATGGAGGTGATGGGGCTGATGCTGGGGGAGTTCGTGGACGACTACACCGTGCGGGTCATTGATGTCTTCGCCATGCCACAGTCAGGGACGGTGTGTATAACTCGGCTGTTTGATGTATAGAGATCTCTTTAATGTGATGGGGGGTGGGGGGGGGGGTCTTGGGTGTCATTACTGTTTCCCTTTTGCAGGAAAGTGTTGATCTGCTCCAGCAGTTGTACAGAATGAGTGTCCTGCAGCTTGTACACAAACTGGTAGTAAGACCATTCAGAAAGAAGTGAAGTGAGCAACATTTGTAAGCCCACTGGTTCTGTGTGCTGCTCACACTGCTGCAAGGCTTGAGAACAGAAAGAGGGATTTTTTATGTAGAGAGAAAATCAAGATAGAAACTCACTCTGTGTGCGTGTGTGTGTGTGCGTGTGTGTCTGGAAAGGAGTGAATACTGAATGGGATGAAGTGGTGTAAGATGGTCTGAAAATTGCTGTGTGTTTTTTGGGGTGATAGGATGCAGTGTGTCCATGCATGGTGACTAATAGGATACAATGGGTGTCAAGGCATCTGAACTAAAGTAAAAGCAGCTGACACTGAAAGGGTTAATGTTGCTTACAATTCTTTAACTGAAGACCTGTGTGTTTGGTGTGTGGGTGTGGGTGTTGCTTACAATATTTTAATTGGTGTGTGTGTATTGTGTGTTTCAGGGAGTAAGTGTGGAAGCTGTTGATCCAGTGTTTCAGGCCAAAATGTTGGACATGTTGAAACAGACTGGCAGGTAGGTTGCCCAAGACTCTCTGTCTCTCTTATTACATCTTGAACCTCTTCTTTTATCGCTCACTGTGTATATTGTATATGTGCCTTCTTCCATCAAGCACCATTATTCTGGCACAGTCTGCACCACTCTCCAACTCTCTCTTTTGTAGCATTTAAATCTGCCCACAAGACCCATCTTGTGTATGTGAACACAGAGTGGGTTTCTGTATGGCTTGCCTGTGTGTGTGTGTGTGTGTGTGTGTGTTGGAAGTGATAAGTGATCAACAACTTTATAAATATTGTTTTTCATGACACATACCTTCATTTGAGGAGACATCCATTTGTGTTGTGCAGGCCAGAGATGGTGGTGGGCTGGTACCACTCCCATCCTGGATTTGGCTGCTGGCTGTCTGGTGTCGACATCAACACACAACAGAGCTTTGAGGCGCTGTCGGAGAGAGCGGTGGCGGTTGTTGTAGACCCCATCCAGAGTGTGAAAGGAAAGGTCAGTAACAAGACATGCTTCTTTTTGGTTTCAAGTGCAAACTTAGGTCAGTAACAAAACATGCTTCTTTTTAAAGTGGTTTCAAGTGCAAACTTCACAGGGTTAAAACCTTTTCATAACAAGTCATGCTGAGGGAGTTACTTTTCCTAGTTGAAGTAATATTGGGGTTAAGGTGCCAAGTTTGGTTGGGTCAGAAGGGAGAAGGGGAAAGAAAACACTGATAAAAATGGTCAGATTTTTACAGTTAATGTTGCAGTGTTGCCATCAGACTCTTACACAATTTCACCCTCCCCAACTTATCCAGAATCAGCCTCTCATCCGTTATCATGCAGTAGGGTACTGTGGACACAGAAAATTAAGAGCCTCTCTGTTGAGAACCCACAGCTGACAAATGTTCTCTATTTAAAGCCTGGAGTAGGTCAGAATGTAACCATGCATGCTTTGCCCACTGCCAGGACTTTCTTCCTGTTCAATTTTTACTTTCCTGGTCCACTCAACTTCATTTTTTGCAAATCCTCTCCCCACTTTCTAACAGTTGTGTTTTCATGTTTTTAACATACTTTTTGTTGTTGTTAACAAACAGGACTAGAAATCATGGGAAAAGTATGCTGTATCAGTGTATGTCTTTTTGTCATTCCATTCCTGTCCATAGGGCGCTTGTTGCTTGTTTGGTTCAGGCCCCTTTTATGGTATATATACAGATATGTATCTGCATTATAGGATAAACCTAGTAGAAAAAGACAGAAGGTCTTTCATGTGTGTGCTGCATTCGGTGTGTTCTGTAGGTGGTAATAGATGCATTCCGCCTGATCAACCCCAACATGATGGTTCTGGGTCAGGAGCCAAGACAGACCACATCCAATCTGGGCCACCTCAACAAACCTTCCATACAGGTCAGTATGTGTGGCCACCTCAACAAACCTTCCATACAGGTCATGTGCGGCCACCTCAGCAAACCTTCCATACAGGTCAGTATGTGTGGCCGCCTCAACAAACCTTCCATACAGGTCATGTGGCCACCTCAACAAACCTTCCATACAGGTCAGTATGTGTGGCCGCCTCAACAAACCTTCCATACAGGTCAGTATGTGTGGCCACCTCAACAAACCTTCCATACAGGTCATGTGGCCACCTCAACAAACCTTCCATACAGGTCAGTATGTGCGGCCACCTCAACAAACCTTCCATACAGGTCATGTGGCCACCTCAGCAAACCTTCCATACAGGTCAGTATGTGTGGCCGCCTCAACAAACCTTCCATACAGGTCAGTATGGGTGGCCAAGGCCAAGTGAAACTGTCATGGTCATTTGTTCAGCCTTTTCGACACATGGTTGTCTGTGGAGAGAGAATGGCAGGAACTGTTGTCTGTGGAGAGAGAATGGCAGGAACTGTTGTCTGTGGAGAGAGAATGGCAGGAACTGTTGTCTGTGGAGAGAGAATGGCAGGAACTGTTGTCCCTGGAGGGAGGAGGGACTGTATCTCACTCTACGCTGTCACCAGAATGATTTCTGCATTAAGATGGGCAGTGATGAGAGCCATTTTAGTTTTTCATTGATTGTGAGGGGCAAAAGTCACAAGACAGTGTCCACAAACCATAACTTTTGAAGAGAGAGAGCTGAAGTGGGGAGTTTGACCAAAGGTGTCTGCTTAGCAGCCTAACGCCACACTGGTAGGCCAGACTGGCTCATGCTGTCAGTCAGTGAGTTGGTCTGCCTTATATGGGGCTGTCCATCTTAGCCTAAGGGGTAGCAGTACCCATTTGTGGGGCTTTTAGAGAGCATGCATACATACCCTCACCTGTCAGTTTTGGAGGATATGGTGCTCCGCGTGATTCAGGGGGATTTTCATTTTCATCATGCCCCTCAGTGTAGACATTCTTTTGCACTGAAGTTCAGAATGTTTGCCCCAAACTGCAGCATACTCAAAAAGGGGCATTATGTTTGAGATTGGAGCGCAGTGTTGCTGTTGCCCTCACAGACTGGAGTAGTAGTGCGCCTGTTGGCATTATATTTGAGATTGGAGCGCAGTGTTGCTGTTGCCTTCACAGACTGGAGTAGCAGTGTGCCTGTTGGCATTATATTTGAGACTGGAGCGCAGTGTTGCTATTGTCCTCACAGACACAGGTAGCAGTGCGCCTGTTGGCATTATATTTGAGACTGGAGCACAGTGTTGCTATTGTCCTCACAGACACAGGTAGCAGTGCGCCTGTTGGCATTATATTTGAGACTGGAGCACAGTGTTGCTATTGTCCTCACAGACACAGGTAGCAGTGCGCCTGTTGGCATTATATTTGAGACTGGAGTGCAGTGTTGCCCTCACAGACACAGGTAGCAGTGCGTCTGTTGGCATTATGTTTGAGACTGGAGTGCAGTGTTGCTGTTGCCCTCACAGACACAGGTAGCAGTGCGCCTGTTGGCATTATATTTGAGACTGGAGTACAGTGTTGCTATTGTCCTCACAGACACAGGTAGCAGTGCGCCTGCATGCTGACTGAGATGCAGCAGTAATGGTGTCAGATACATGATTCCACAGTGTGATGTGCAGGAGTGCCCAGTTTTAGTGCATTGGCCAGCTCTATCCAGAAAGTTTTAACGTGCCGTTTTCAGTTTGAATACATAAAGTATGCACTGACGCACAAGATGGGGTGTGCTGGTGACCGTTTTGACTAAAATTCAAAGTGTATGCTGCTGAAGAAGTAACCATGCTGGTGTAGGATTTGCAAGTAATTCCACACTCGTTTTGTGTAAGGGCAAGAGGTGACCTTCTTTGGTAAACAGTACCACCGGGCCTGCTGTTTCAGCGACATGTTACCATTGGGCAGGCTGCTTTAATTTATGCATGTTGACCCCTTCACTGCTCTTGGGACATCACGGGACATCCATGGCAGAGTGCTTCCACCGTGGCTTTAAAACATTGCATCACATCCTGCTTGGAATACACTTCGTGTGCTTTCCCACATGCAGCGGATATCTCAAAACACGTTTCAGGCGTGCCAAACCCTCTCTTCAGTACAGCTCTCAGAAGAAATTAGTGTCAGCGGTACAAATTCTGTGGCAGAGAAGGGGTTAATTTGTGATATGCATTCATGTCCTTGTGCTGTTGTAGATTTGAAGTGTCACCTTCCTGTTTTGATTCCAGGCTTTGATACATGGTTTGAATCGACACTACTACTCACTGGCTATTAACTACAGAAAAAATGAACTGGAACAAAAGGTAAGTGAGGATCTGGTCGGTGATTTCTGTATTGATACTGTACCCAGCTTTGATGGATATGGATGTTATGGACATTGCGGTTTACTAAATTAGAAAGGATACAAATTGACCTAAATCAGTGTCAGTGGGTTTGTTGGTGTCTTCTGTCTGGTGACATAAGTGCACTCTTATCTTTCTTATGCATCCTTCTAATAAATGGGTTTAGTAGGAGATAAGTACTTTGTGTGTGTGTGGCTCTGTGACATAATTAGTGTACCTTTTTTTCCTTTTTTTTGTAATTGAGACACCTGCTCAGTTGTCCTTATTGAAAATATCTTTGTGAAGAAAAAAATTCAACACCAGTAGAAGTAAGTGGGGAAGGCAAGTATAGACTTTCAAAGCTTGCACTGACTCGGTGCTAATAGTAATACAGTAATAGACTGTTTCTTCCATGTTTGATTCCGGTGTTTATAATACCGTGATGCTTTGTTTGTTCCATGTTTGATTCCAGTGTTTATAATACCGTGATGCTTTGCTTGTTCCATGTTTGATTCCAGTGTTTATAATACCGTGATGCTTTGCTTGGCTGCAGATGTTGCTGCCCCCTTTCACAAGAAGAGTTAGGTGTGCAGTTGAACGTGAAGTGAAAAAGTACTGTAACATGTGTGAAAATACCTGTTGGTTGAGACACCACTGATTATGCATTGCTTTGACTGCAGATGTTGCTGAACCTTCACAACAAGAGCTGGGTGCAGTTTCAGTGAGAACGTACTGTAATGTGCCTGGATGCTTGTTGGTAAATATTAAATACCATTGAGCATTGCTTTGACTGCAGATGTTGCTGAACCTTCACAAGAAAAGCTGGGTGCAGTTTCAGTGAGAACGTACTGTAATGTGTGTGGATGCCTATTGGTTGCGATACCATTCTGCGTTGCTTTGGCTGCAGATGTTGCTGAACCTTCACAAGAAAAGCTGGGTGGATGGTCTGACACTGCAGGACTACAAAGAGCACTGCAGCCTCAACGAAAAAACTGTTGGCAACATGCTTGTCCTTGCCAAAAACTACCACAAGGTGGGAGGAACCAGCAAGGGTACTCACTAACTCCTTGTAGACTCAAAACATTGTGTATGAAGAACCAGCAAGGGTACTCACTAACTCCTCGTAGGCTCAAAACATTGTGTAGGAAGAACCAACAGCGATAGTCGCCAACTCCTCGTAGGCTCAAAACATTGTGTAGGAAGAACCAACAGTGATAGTCGCCAACTCCTCGTAGGCTCAAAACATTGTGTAGGAAGAACCAACAGCGATAGTCGCCAACTCCTCGTAGGCTCAAAACATTGTGTAGGAAGAACCAACAGCGATAGTCGCCAACTCCTCGTAGGCTCAAAACATTGTGTAGGAAGAACCAACAGCGATAGTCGCCAACTCCTCGTAGGCTCAAAACATTGTGTAGGAAGAACCAACAGCGATAGTCGCCAACTCCTCGTAGGCTCAAAACATTGTGTAGGAAGAACCAGCAAGGATTGTCGCCAACTCCTTGTAGGCTCAAAACATTGTGTAGGAAGAACCAGAAAGGAATAGTCGCAACTCCTTGTAGGCTCAAAACATTGTGTAGGAAGAACCAGCAAGGATTGTCGCCAACTCCTTGTAGGCTCAAAACATTGTGTAGGAAGAACCAGCAAGGATTGTCGCCAACTCCTTGTAGGCTCAAAACATTGTGTAGGAAGAACCAAGAACCAACCAGGCATTGTCAGCCAACTCCTTGTAGGCTCAAAACATTGTGTAGGAAGAACCAGCAAGGATTGTCGCCAACTCCTTGTAGGCTCAAAACATTGTGTAGGAAGAACCAACAGCAATAGTCGCCAACTCCTTGTAGGCTCAAAACATTGTGTAGGAAGAACCAGCAAGGATTGTCGCCAACTCCTTGTAGGCTCAAAACATTGTGTAGGAAGAACCAGCAAGGATTGTCGCCAACTCCTTGTAGGCTCAAAACATTGTGTGGAAGAACCCAGCAAGGTAGTCGCAACTCCTTGTAGGCTCAAAACATTGTGTAGGAAGAACCAGCAAGGATGTCGCCAACTCCTTGTAGGCTCAAAACATTGTGTGGAAGAACCAGCAAGGAATAGTCGCTAACTCCTTGTAGGCTCAAAACATTGTGTAGGAAGAACCAGCAAGGATTGTCGCCAACTCCTTGTAGGCTCAAAACATTGTGTAGGAAGAACCAACAGTGATAGTCACTAACTCTTTGTAGGCTCAAAACATTGGGTAGGAAGAACCAGCAAGGATTGTCGCCAACTCCTGGTAGGCTTGAAACATTGTGTAGGAAGAACCAGCAAGGATTGTCGCCAACTCCTGGTAGGCTTGAAACATTGTGTAGGAAGAACCAGCAAGGATTGTCGCCAGCTCCTGGTAGGCTCGAAACATTGTGTGCATGTACAGACTGTGTGCATGGGCTTCTGAATGCATTTTGAGATTTTGTGGGCGATTTTTTATATTTTTCATATATAAACATGTTTTTAGTCAGGTTTGATATTTACATTCGTACGTCTTGGGAAATATGTACCATCAGTGCAACACGTATGTTGTTTAAACATTCGTGGCAGTAATTCATTACATTGTACTGTCAAAACCCCAGAAATTCACAGCGTAATTATGACCTCGTGTTGGATATCCTACATCACCATATGTAGATCTGGTCACTTGTAGGAGGTTTTGATATGGCTTTATTTACAGTTGTTCGGAGGTTTTACTGCTGTGAAATTGGGTTGGCTGCTGCACGGAAGATCATGACAGCAGGGTTGTTATACTCTGCCCATGGTGTAGTGACAGCAGGGTTGTTATACTCTGCCCATGGTGTAGTGAAATGGGTTGTTATACTCTGCCCAGGGTGTAGTGACAGCAGGGTTGTACTCTGCCCATGGTGTAGTGACAGCAGGGTTGTTGTACTCTGCCCAGGGTGTAGTGACAGCAGGGTTGTTTACTCTGCCCAGGGTGTAGTGACAGCAGGGTTGTTATACTCTGCCCAGGGTGTAGTGACAGCAGGGTTGTTATACTCTGCCCAGGGTGTAGTGACAACAGGGTTGTTGTACTCTGCCCATGGTGTAGTGACAGCAGGGTTGTTGTACTCTGCCCATGGTGTAGTGACAGCAGGGTTGTTGTACTCTGCCCAGGGTGTAGTGACAGCAGGGTTGTTATACTCTGCCCAGGGTGTAGTGACAGCAGGGTTGTTATACTCTGCCCAGGGTGTAGTGACAGCAGGGTTGTTATACTCTGCCCAGGGTGTAGTGACAGCAGGGTTGTTATACTTTGCCCATGGTGTTGACTGAAAAAAAAAAAAAAAAAAGCTGACAAGGAGACTGCACAGGTTGTAGCGGGAATGATTGCACACCTTTGATTTTCAACAGCCTTGACATCTGTAGCTCTTTTAATTACTGCTCTTGGCTACTTGACTGAACTCCGTAAAAATGATGACCCGACCTGCCAGCTTATGCTCTTCTTCTCATACTTTCATTCTCTGTCTTCCGTCAGCATGGTCAGAGGTCAGAGGTCTTTTTCTTGTGGCACAGCTCATGCCCTGTGTGCCAATGGAGGAGAAGCACGTAACAGAATATATTGTTTTTGTTCTTTGCCCCAGCCTGTAACATGTCTGGGCTGAAAAGTGCACACACGCACAGATACACACACACACACATGCACAGATACACACACACACGCACAGATACACACACACACACACACACGCACAGATACACACACACGCACAGATACACACACACACACACACACACACACACACAGATACACACACACACACACACACACACACACACACACACACACAGACCTGCAAACAGAATATTTTCTAGTCCTGTAACAAATTGACTCTCAACACTGCATTCCTGTTGCAGATCCTTTCACATGCTCATGCTTGAAAGGAAAACAAGCAGAAGGATGCTTAAAGCTTTCGAATTTGGCCTATTTATTCACTGTCTGCAAGTGCTGGCACAGAGGGCATGGCAGTGAAAGGGTTAAAGAAGTGACCGTCCCTGACTGCTGGTTATCTGTGTGTTTGTCAGGCCCTGGAGGAGGAGGAGACCATGACGCCGGAGCAGCTGGCCATCAAGAACGTCGGCAAACAGGTGAGGTCCTGGGGAAGAGAAGGAAGGTGACGCGTTCCTGCCATGAACTGCGCGCTACTCCTGAGTTTGAACAGTCTGGGTTGGGCGGTTGCTAATTGCCTGAACATCAGAGAGCAGTATGATGGTGGTCATCAATCGTCTCTGTCATCATCTGCTCCGTCATCATTTTAACATGGAATTCCGCATTATTTCTGGAGGTTCTGTCATTTGGCACCTGGTGTCATTTGTCATTTGGTGACAGTGCGTGGGTTGGAGAGGCAGTAGCTGGTGTGAAAACTGGTTAAAAGGCAGACTTTGTTGCTGTGAAGGAGATCATAGTTCAGGAGCTATGTGAGAGTCGAGGTGGCTGTCCTGGGCTGTCCGTCCTAACAAGCCTTCTGGCTTCCGTGGACGTAAAGATTATTGAACCATGCTTCAGCATTGGTCTCAGCTTGTCCCTAATATGTCAGCCGACATCTGAGGACATTAAGCATCACTTCATCATCTGTGAAGGAGGTGCATGGGGGGAAAGGCTAGTTCCTTAAGATTGACAAGAGGGGGGGGGGGGGGGGGGGGGGTGTTAGGAGGAGATAGGCATGGCTGTAGAAAAAACCCTGTATAAAAATAGTTGAAGAAAAGGTGAGTTTTGTGAGCCGTTTAAAGAGAAGAGGAAGAATCCGAGTGCAAACTGTTCTTAACAGACAGGTCAGTGCAAGTAACCAATTTGTTTTGTTCATGCGAGGGCTGACAAAGTCATGGGTGTTGGATGCAGATCATCAGTTTTCTGGCCTTTGCCTTCCTGTAGGTTAAATCCCAGGCTAAGTGCTGGTTGTTTGTGGGCCCTGGGCAGATTTCGGCACTGCAGAAAACGGCTGCTGTCAGTTTCCCTCTGACAGGGGTGACGACCCTGACTGCCACAGCACCCCGGAGGCCCAGGGCATGACCTCCGGATTGCACATGTTTAGCTCCCACCATGCATCAACGGCTGTATAGGTTGACTGTGTTACGAGATCAGTTCGTAGTCATACCATGCTTTTCCTGTGTTTCAGGACCCCAAGCGACATTTAGAGGAGCACGTGGACGTGATGATGACAAAAAATATTGTGCAGTGCCTAGGGGCCATGCTACACACTGTTGTCTTCAAGTAGTTCGCTTCGTATTCTCCACGGTCGCCATCTGCCACCAACTCACTCAAACAAAGCCATCCGCTCAGTTCTAGTAGCTTGTCTCGGATGCCATTTGCCACCGACCCATGCACTCATTTCAAGTAGTTTGTGTCAGTTATCATTTGCTCGCCAACTTGTAGACTCATTTTAAGGTACTTTGCTTTGTCACCGTTGCCATTTGCCAATAACTCGTTCAAACCACTTGTTTCTGCCACCAGCTTTTCAAGTGGTGGCCTTACCTTCAGTTTCATCAAGGTCCATGTGAACAGACTGTGAATCTTGAGTGAGGAGAGTGTGTGAAATAGAAAAGATTCAAGACTGATGATGCTGTTGTGCTGCATCCCTCAAGACGTAGAAACTGGTGTATTTATAGGGCGGTTTGGGGTTGGTTGTGACTGCATGCAAGTGAACTGTGACCTCCAGGTTCATATTGATAGGTTTCAGTGTTCCTTTTCATTGGTCAGTCTTCAGAGAGGCATTCAAAGAGTGGTGACAGGCGTAATCACAGCGGAAGGTTGAGAATCATACACACAGGCACACACATACACACACACAAAAAGACACCTGATGGTTTGCTTTTGATATTGACACATTAAACACAAATCATTGCTTTTGGTATTGACACGTAAAATACAAAATCATTGTATCATGCTGTTTCTTGGTTCAAGAAACATTGCTCATGAATAAACTTGTGTTTAATGTTTTTACATGTTTGCATCGTCATTGCATGTGCGTATGTGTGTGTGATACTAGTGCCTTTTGCATCTTACATATATATCTTTGTATGGTTTTAATTTGTAGATGTCAAACACACAAATAACAGATCTTGAAGACAATCACAACAGTAAACCATACAAACGACATACACACAAGAGAGGGAGGGTTGAATGGTAGGGATGCTGGTTAGGTGTTGAAAAGCCACTGGACTACAAAATCCTGCCTGGACTGCAATGATTGACTTTTTTGTAGGTATTGCAAAGCAACCGCAATGAGCTTGCACTGATTGATTTTTTTGTAGGTATTGCAAAGCAACCGCGATGAGCTTGCACTGATTGATTTTTTTGTAGGTATTGCAAAGCAACCGCGATGAGCTTGCACTGATTGACTTTTTTGTAGGTATTGCAAAGCAACCGCAATGAGCTTGCACTGATTGATTTTTTTGTAGGTATTGCAAAGCAACCGCGATGAGCTTGCACTGATTGACTTTTTTGTAGGTATTGCAAAGCAACCGCAATGAGCTTGCACTGATTGACTTTTTTGTAGGTATTGCAAAGCAACCGCGATGAGCTTGCTGTTGTAGTGCGCATTTGCACTGCTGTACAAATTGACATTGTCATCTTCATCGTCACCACATGGCTAGATTTTCTTTCTCTCCTTGATGATAATGTAGATACAAAGACCATCAAGGAACTAACTGGCTTAACAACTAGTCTGTGTGCAAAACAAAAGACAACTAAAAGATAACCCTTTTAACCATTTGCTTTTTAAGTGGCACTGAAGCCACACACACACACACACACACAAAACCCACCAGAGCCAGTTACACCCAAGGAGGCCTGGCTCTTTAACAAAAGAAGAAGCTGGTGATGTCTATCTGCATTAGGATATGTTAAGTTGGTGGTAGAGTCAACAACAGGGTGTTTAAGCTGAGATCACTGATATGACTGATCTAAAATCATGATTAGGCCTGTCTGCCCTATCCAACTTTTCAGCAGATGCAGATTTGGGGGGGGGGGGGGGGGGGGGTTATGGAGCATCTGTCTGCTCAGGAGCAGTGCATAGCGCTATATAAAAATGATCAGTGAATCAAGCTACACACAAAGATGTTTAATAATTGCGTGGATGCAGCCTTTTTTGTTTGGTTTTCCTTGGCATTAAAAAAAAATGCATGCACAATACATAATGAATATTAATGTGCATGCACAATAAATAAATGCTTTTTCTCAGAAAATGCTTGAGGTGTGTGATAGGTGCCCCACATTTGTAATCAGTTTTGGCAATTTTTTTAATTGGTGTAAGAGGATAAATAATGTTCAGCAAAGTAACCCTTCCCTCCCCCCCCCCCCCCCCCCAAAAAAAAAAAGAAGAAGAAGAAAGAAGTGCCACAATCATACACACAGGCACCATGTGTGTGTGTGTGTGAACAGATCTGTATGGATTATGTCAATGTGGAATCTGGCGTTCTATGTTAGTGTGATTATCATTCTTATTAGGACATTTATTTGTATGATGGGGAACAGTCAGGCTTTAAGACATGAAGTGTCATCAGAGTAGCGTCCCTTGCTGAATTTGCTGCACGGTCAGATATTCTGCAATTTTGTTTCGCAAAACCGCGTTATTGGCGTAAGTACTCTGTGTAGTCTGACAAATTATGCATTTATTAAGTACTAACTAATGGTAGTTTTCAGTGAGACGTGCATTAAAATAGTTCGTGGGTCGAAAAATCTAGATTTTGACCGAAAACTACCCGGCATCAGGCGATTTTCGGTGATAGATTCGACAGAATCTTTCTTCTTCTTCTTCACTTTGAGTTTGAGGGCCCACGATCAGATTGCTGATCATTATGGCGCCTTTGGCTTGATCTTTATTATTATTATTATTATTATTATTATTATTATTATTATTATTATTTATAGCTTTTATACAGCGCTATTCTCTGCTCTCGAGCAGACTCAATGCGTACATGTCGCATGTGATTCTGAATTCTTTCTTTCTTGGTGCTTTACGTCCACGGAGGCGAGAATTCTGAATGAGTGACTGTATCCTTTTATAGCGCGTATTATTAATATCCACGGAAGTGGTGTACTGACTGATAGCGCTCTTTCGTTGTTGCATGGCTGGTGCCACGTGAAATGCTGCCGTTTCGGCGCAAGTTCTATGTACACCATTCAACCATGCACCAGCTTACAGTGTCACTTCATTCAAAGCCGCATAGGTAGGGTGTATGCGTGTTTAGCTGTAACCTGCCACCTGCACTTTTGGCAGAATGACAGGGATCTTTTACATGCTACTGTGGTAACACGGGGGTGGAACGGATACCGAAATAAGAGTCAGCACAGAAAGTTGACCCAGGAGAAGAAAACTCTCCCGCCGCTCCTGCAGGGATTCGAACCCACGACCTTTCAGTCACGAGTCCGGCACTCTAACCACTGAGCTATTCCGCTCCCCAGTTTTCCCAGTCCAATGTTTTTTGATAGTTACACTAGCAGCGCCTAACTCAGTAACTGGTATATTCACCAACAGTTGGTTGGTTAAACTTGTTTAATGCTGATTTGTCTCTGAAGAGAGCCAGTTCAGCTTGTTAGCAGTACTTAACTTGAGTAAGGCGGTATGCTGTGAAGCAGTCGGTGGCGCAGAGCAAGAGCATTTGCACTCAAAAGCCAGTTAAGTATGATCAAATGTGGTCACAAATGGATGTGTCATTGCATGATTATTAGTGTTACATGCTATTGCTAGGCTTTTCGCCAGTTGTTATATTTCTAGTTCAGTCCCAGTTATATTACTTGGATTTGTATAGCATGCATACTCAAGAGTCACACTCGCACTGATATACTCACAGTGACGAGTTTTCACTGCCTTGTTGCTTGTGTGAACAACAAAATGATGCTCTGTTAAAAATCAGTTACCAATTGATCTATCCTAGGGTGCTGCAAGACGCTACAGGTCAACCCTGCAACGGTGAGCGTGAGTCACTGTGGTGGTGGCCATGTCTATGAAGTGCTCGGTATGCCAGGTGTCCCTCAACTCCGTGGGGCAGTACCAGCAGCATTTGCAGGGCAAAACTCATGCCAAAAAGCTGCGACAGGCAGAGGGTGGAGGTCAGCCACCTCAGCCTTCAGCTCAGCCAAAAGGTCAAAACAGGGGGAGAGGTGAGGGTTCTTTCATTGGTTATAATAATAATACTAGTTGTAGTTGTACTGCTCTGTGTGTGGTGTTTGTCCCTGGTCTGTGTGTGTATGCGCGTTTGTATGTGTGTGTGTATCATTGTATGCTGGTTGTCCATGTTGTGTGTGTGGTGTTTGACCATTTTGTGGGTCACTGTGTTTGTGATTCATATGTGTTGTTGTCTGTGCATGTGTGCTTGTGTGGGGTTTGTCTCTTGTGTGTGTTTGTGTGCATATATACTTATAATCTATCAGTATCAGATATGTATGTGTGTGAGACTGCTGAGAGAGAGAAGAACAAGAAGAAAGGCGGAGAAAGAATGAGTAAGACTAAGAGATCATCGAAGTGATTTGCAACCTGATGAAAGAAGAGAGACTGTGCACACTAACTGCTGGTGTTTTACTTGCAAGTGAGTCTTTCTCTCTCTTCCGCTGGCCCTGATATAACCGCGTTATACTTACTCTCTCTTCCACTGGCCCTGATATAACCGCGTTATACTTACTCTCTCTTCCACTGGCCCTGATATAACCGCATTGTACTTACTATCTCTTCCACTGGCCCTGATATAACCGCATTGTACTTACTATCTCTTCCACTGGCCCTGATATAACCGCATTATACTTACTCTCTTCCACTGGCCCTGATATAACCGCATTATACTTACTATCTCTTCCACTGGCCCTGATATAACCGCATTGTACTTACTCTCTCTTCCACTGGCCCTGATATAACCGCATTATACTTACTATCTCTTCCACTGGCCCTGATATAACCGCATTGTACTTACTATCTCTTCCACTGGCCCTGATATAACCGCATTATACTTACTCTCTTCCACTGGCCCTGATATAACCGCATTATACTTACTATCTCTTCCACTGGCCCTGATATAACCGCATTGTACTTACTCTCTCTTCCACTGGCCCTGATATAACCGCATTATACTTACTATCTCTTCCACTGGCCCTGATATAACCGCATTATACTTACTCTCTTCCACTGGCCCTGATATAACCGCATTATACTTACTATCTCTTCCACTGGCCCTGATATAACCGCATTGTACTTACTCTCTCTTCCACTGGCCCTGATATAACCGCATTATACTTACTATCTCTTCCACTGGCCCTGATATAACCGCATTATACTTACTATCTCTTCCACTGGCCCTGATATAACCGCATTATACTTACTATCTCTTCCACTGGCCCTGATATAACCGCATTATACTTACTATCTCTTCCACTGGCCCTGATATAACCGCATTATACTTACTCTCTTCCACTGGCCCTGATATAACCGCATTATACTTACTATCTCTTCCACTGGCCCTGATATAACCGCATTGTACTTACTCTCTCTTCCACTGGCCCTGATATAACCGCATTATACTTACTATCTCTTCCACTGGCCCTGATATAACCGCATTGTACTTACTATCTCTTCCACTGGCCCTGATATAACCGCATTGTACTTACTATCTCTTCCACTGGCCCTGATATAACCACATTGTACTTACTATCTCTTCCACTGGCCCTGATATAACTGCATTATACTTACTATCTCTTCCACTGGCCCTGATATAACCGCATTATACTTACTATCTCTTCCACTGGCCCTGATATAACCGCATTGTACTTACTATCTCTTCCACTGGCCCTGATATAACCGCATTATACTTACTATCTCTTCCACTGGCCCTGATATAACCGCATTATACTTACTATCTCTTCCACTGGCCCTGATATAACCGCATTGTACTTACTATCTCTTCCACTGGCCCTGATATAACCGCATTATACTTACTATCTCTTCCACCGGCTCTCTCTTTCACTGGCCCTGATATAACCGCATTGTACTTACTCTCTCTTTCACCAATCAGCCTCGGCCCCCTATCCCCCAGTGTGTGTTTTTTAAAGTTCCATGTGTCATCCTTTGTCACTGTTTGTTTGACAGGTCGACCCATTGTGGGAGGCGGGGGGAGAGGAGGGGCAGGAAAGAAGTTTCCACGAGGTCAGGGACCGATTGGCTTTGTTAGGGCCGGGTCAACCCAGCAACAGCCGGGCATGCCGATGGGTCAGCCGGGCATGCAGATGGGTCAGCCCGGCGTGCCGGTGGGACAGGTGCCGAGGGTGGATCCATTGTTGATGAACGCTCTGAATGTGCACCCTGGTGCTGCTGGATCAACAAATATGGTATGTGTGTGACTGTGAGCTTGTGTGGTGTGTGTGTGTCTTTGCCTGTGTAGGCAGGTGTGCAAGTGTGTGTGTGTGTGTGTCTGCATGTCTGTGTGTGCACATATGTGTTTGTTTTGATCTTTGTTTTTTGTATGTATACATGTGCGTGTGTGTGTGTGTTTTGATCTTGTGTCATGTGTAGATGTGTTGATAGAGATCTGTGTTGTGCATAATTTATAAGTGTGTGTGAGTGTGTGTGGGTGTGTGTTGATCTATGGTGGGTGTGTGCATGGTGTGTGTATACATTGTGCGAGAAAGTGTGCATGCATATATATAACATTATAAGTGTTTCTGCATATTAATCATTACATCACAGGGGGTGGCAGCCGTGTGGATGATACTTGATAGTCCATAAACTGATCCTATTTTGATTTTGAAGTTGTACTTTACAGTGTAACAGTCCATTGGATAACTTTGTTAAATTTTGAAGTTGTACTTTACAGTGTAACACTCCACTGAATAACTTTGTTAAATTTTGAAGTTGTACTTTACAGTGTAACACTCCACTGGATAACTGTTAAATTTTGAAGTTGTACTTTACAGTGTAACAGTCCACTGGATAACTGTTAAATTTTGAAGTTGTACTTTACAGTTTAACAGTCCATTGGATAACTTTGTTAAATTTTGAAGTTGTACTTTAGTCTACAGTGTAACACTCCATTGGATAACTTTGTTAAATTGGGCAGTGTTGAATAGCTGTTAAATTGGGCAGTGTTGAATAGCTGATGTGTTGAATAGCTGATGTGTGGAATAGCTGATGTGTTGAATAGCTGATGTGTGGAAAAGCTGATGCGTTGAATAGCTGATGTGTGGAATAGCTGATGTGTGGAATAGCTGATGTGTGGAATAGCTCGTGTGTGGAATAGCTGATGTGTGGAATAGCTGATGTGTGGAATAGCTGATGTGTTGAATAGCTGATGTGTTGAATAGCTGATGTGTGGAAAAGCTGATGCGTTGAATAGCTGATCTGTGGAATAGCTGATGTGTGGAATAGCTGATGTGTGGAATAGCTGATGCTGATGGATCCGTTGCAGGAGCTTTGGGTGACGAGTGCAGCAGTTTCCGGTCCAGCCACCATTCAAGTGCTTGCATTTGTTGTTTCACCTGCTAGTGTTCACCTGTTCAAAGCAAAGATACTAGTTGTTACTGTTAAACATTAATCAGCGTGTTTCCAACACTGTGTAGATTGTTTCCATGGTTTCATGACCCTGACCTACGTTGGAGGTCTCTCTTTGTTTTGAATTTTGGTTTAGTTGTTGGTTGTGTTTGGCATTTTTGTACTGTTTTTCCCTGATCATTTGGCCTATGTTAATGTGGTTGACTGAATGTTATACATCAAATAAGTAAGTTTTCGTTGTTGTTTAGTTTTTTTAGGTCACAAATCAGTCTGTAATCTCTGGCATATTCTGTTCCAATGCTTTGAGAGTTTGATCACTGTGTAAATACACACTGATTGAATGTTTACTTTTGATGTTTAATTTGTTTGAAGTTACTGGGTTAACTTGATGTTTTGCAAACCTGCTGGAGATATGTCATATGATCTGTTCAGTTTAACAGTGAATTCAGACAAAAATAAACAGGGGTACAGTCCACACTTGAGTTGATCCATTACATAAATATCTGTTCCATAGAGGAAGCGTAATGGCAAGAAAATGATGGGAGGCTGATTTAGGATGAGGCAGGCTAGCATAGGACAGCAACGATAGCAAAGCATAAGGTCTGGCATTGCAAACGGTGTCTGAGAGTGCAAATGGAAAAGATTTGAATCTTTATAACGAAATGGTGCTAAAGTTTTCTCTCTTTTTTTTTTCTTTTTTTTTTAAACCACACCATTTTTGAATCTGTTCTGTTCACAGTGATGTACCATTCAATGCACGTGTTACATTTTCTTTGACAACAAATCATTAACTGACAGGATCGTTTCTTTCTTTCTTTTGTAACCTTTCGTTCTTTCATTTGTTCCGTCTATCACTCTTTCTGATTTCCACCAACGTTGAAATAAGTCCATCAACCTTCCGCTCCCTTGACTGCAGACCTGTCTGCCTCCAGCCGCTCGGGTCAGTTTCAGGTCAAGCTTGTGTCTTTCTCATCCTCAGGATTACGGCGGCCCGCAAGCCTCCTTTGGCAACAGTCACGGCCAACCGCAGCCACCGCAGTCCTTCCACAACAACCAGCAGCAGTTCTCGTACCAAAAACAGAACCAACCCTTCTCCAAAATGAAGCAGCCCAGGCAGCCTCCGGCCGAGCAGTCCTTAAGCAATGAGCCCATAGTGCTCGGCGACTACATGGGGATGGCCTCGGTGTCCATTGAAGGCAACAACCCCCTCTTCTGCCACATCTGTCACGTCAAGCTCAACTCCAAGGAGCAGGCGGAGTTTCACTACCGGGGCATCAGGCACATCAAGAAAGCAAGGGTGGCTCGCATGGCTGAGGGTGAGTCAGATACACAGAAAACTTTGCTTTGAGCGCCCAGCCGCTCACTCGCAGGGCTGAAAGTGAGTTGGATGCACAGACTGATATATATATAGATTATTGGATTTGAGCACCCAGCCACTCACGCGCATGGCTGAAAGTGAGTCAGATACACAGAAAATGATTGGATCTGAGCCCCCAGCCTCTCACATGGCTGAAAGTGAGTCAGATACAAGCAGATATATAGATGATTGGATCTGAGCACCCAGCCACTCGCATGGCTGAAAGTGAGTCAGATACACAGAAAATGATTGGATTTGAGCACGCAGCCACTCGCATGGCCGAAAGTGAGTCAAATACACAGAAAATGATTGGATTTTAGCACCCAGCCTCTCACATGGCTGAAAGTGAGTCAGAACTCAGATACACAGAAAATGATTGGGTTTGAGCACCCAGCCACTCACCCGCACAGCTGAAAGTGAGTCAGATACACAGAAAATGATTGGATTTTAGCACCCAGCCTCTCACATGGCTGAAAGTGAGTCAAATACACAGAAAATGATTGGATCTGAGCCCCCAGCCACTCGCATGGCTGAAAGTGGGTCAGATACAGGCAGATATATAGATGATTGGATCTGAGCCCCCAGCCACTCGCATGGCTGAAAGTGGGTCAGATACAGGCAGATATATAGATGATTGGATCTGAGCCCCCAGCCACTTGCATGGCTGAAAGTGAGTCAGATACAGGCAGATATATAGATGATTGGATTTGAGCACCCTGTCTACCATGACGATTACATCAGGGCGAAACATGTGTACAAATAATCCATTGTTAAACACATTTTGTTTGAAGATTATACATGCTAAAAAGATATATATTTTAGAATAGCACATTGTCAATTGAAAGACAGAGGTAAAAGA
Organism: Alviniconcha marisindica; assembly: GCA_018857735.1. Classification (NCBI taxonomy): domain Eukaryota; kingdom Metazoa; phylum Mollusca; class Gastropoda; family Provannidae; genus Alviniconcha; species Alviniconcha marisindica. The sequence continues at coordinate 31,799 of JABMCL010001364.1, forward strand.
TAAGTGGATAATTGTTTAAAGCCCACTCAACCATGAAGCTTGTATCAGGGCGAAATACATTTTGCCTGAACACATCTTAAAGCTAGCACATCAGTTAAAAAACATGTAAAAGATCAGATAACTGTCTTTTAATGACCAGTCAACCATGTTGGTGGTTGAAACAGGCTGAAACACATTTTGTTAGAACACAATAAGCACTAAAAACAAATATATTAAAAAATGTGCATGTGTTAAAACTAGCACTTTGTCTGTTAAAAAGCAGGAACAAGTGGGTGAAAAGCCAGATCCAAAATGTAACAAAATCTTATGACACCCCAAAAATGCTGTTCTTGGTTGATGACTGTTATATCACAAAACACACACACACACAAATTTATACCAATGTTAAAAGTGGGATATCAGCAGTTAAAAAACAGGTTGGGGGGGGGGGGGGAACAACAACAAAAACAGATCCAAAATGTAGCAGAGACATTCAACATTCCAAAAAAGTTACTCTCCTTCAGGTAAAGGGTGAGTTTTTTTTTTTAATCAGGTGCGTCGTTGTGGGGCATTTATTGAGGTAACTTGCATTAGGTTCATCCTGTGCAGACGTACAGTTCACTCTTGCCCCAAAGGGGAGGCCAGGCAGGGATGTGTGGTGTTGCACACCTCTACTGAATCCTCTACTGAATCCTCTACTGAATCCCAGGCTGTCGTCTGATTCCCCTTGCCTGTCTTCTGTCCTTTTTCTTCTTTGCACATGACACTAACTAACTCCCACCCTCACATGACACTAACTAACTCCCACCCTCACATGACACTAACTCCCACCCTCACATGACACTAACTCCCACCCTCACATGACACTAACTCCCACCCTCACATGACACTAACTAACTCTCCCACCCTCACATGACACTAACTAACTCCCACCCTCACATGACACTAACTCCCACCCTCACATGACACTAACTAACTCTCCCACCCTCACATGACACTAACTCCCACCCACACATGACACTAACTCTCCCACCCTCACATGACACTAACTCCCACCCTCACATGACACTAACTCCCACCCTCACATGATACTAACTCTCCCACCCTCACATGACACTAACTCCCACCCTCACACGACACTAACTCCCACCCTCACATGGTACTAACTAACTCTCCCACCCTCACATGACACTAACTCCCACCCTCACATGACACTAACTCTCCCACCCTCACGTGACACTAACTCCCACCCTCACATGACACTAACTAACTCTCCCACCATCACATGACACTAACTCTCCCGCCCTCACATGACACTAACTCTCACATGACACTAACTAACTCTCCCACCCTCACATGACACTAACTCTCTCGCCCTCACATGACACTAACTCCCACCCTCACATGACACTTAACTAACTCTCCCACCCTCACATGACACTAACTAACTCTCCCGCCCTCACATGACACTAACTCTCCCACCCTCACATGACACTAACTCTCCCACCCTCACATGACACTAACTCTCCCACGCTCACATGACACTAACTCTCCCACCCTCACATGACACTAACTCTCCCACCTGGCATTAACTAACTCTCCCGCCCTCACATGATACTAACCAACTATCCTACCCTCACATGACACTAACTAACTCTCCCACCCTCACATGACACTAACTCTCCCACCCTCACATGACACTAACTCTCCCACCATCACATGACACTTAACTCTCCCACCATCACAGGACACTAACTAACTAACTCTCCCACCCTCACATGACACTAACTAACTCTCCCACCCTCACAGGACACTAACTAACTAACTCTCCCACCCTCACATGACACTAACTCTCCCACCATCACAGGACACTAACTCTCCCACCCCCACATGACACTAACTAACTCTCCCACCCTCACATGACACTAACTAACTCTCCCACCATCACAGGACACTAACTCTCCCACCCCCACATGACACTAACTAACTCTCCCACCCCCACATGACACTAACTAACTCTCCCACCATCACAGGACACTAACTAACTAACTCTCCCACCCTCACATGATGGAAATGGTCGACAGGGCAGAAAGAGAAAACATTTATTTGTCTGCGTGCCCTCTTTCTTACTACCCCCTTCCTTCCCCCTTCCTTCCTTTCCTGATTGTCGTTCACCGTCTTTGCCCTCCTGCTCCTCCATTCCATGTGCGCCGGTAGGTTTCATCCTCTGGGGCTGATGTCTGATGGTTTGTCTGAACAGTCGGAGCTCTGTCTTCTGAAAAGGAGGGTGCGGAGCCGGGGTTCTTCTTCTGTAGCTTTTGCAACATCACCGTCAACTCCGCAGAACAGATGACTGCACACAGATCAGGTGAGTAATTTGTTTGTTTTTTTTACTCGCATTTACGGTGGGTGTCGGTCCTTGGGGTCATTGTCCAGAAGTGACCCTCTGCAGTTGACAGGATGGTCAAATCCCAGAACTAACCGACCTTGCAAGATGCTAAAATCCCAGAACTGACCTTGCAATCTGGTAGACAGGTTGCTAAAATCCCAGGACTAACTGACCTCACCTTCCGGTTGACAGGTTGCTAAAATCCCAGGACTAACTGACCTTGCAATCCAGTTGAAGGGATGCTAAAATCCCAGGACTAACTGACCTCGCAATCCAGTTGAAGGGATGCTAAAATCCAAGAAGTAACTGACCTTGCAGTCATCAGGCCCAGCCAGCAGTGTAGATGGTGACTGTCTTGTGAACAAACCCAGTGTTCCACGTGTCTTTTTACAGCATTCAGCACACAAAGATGGTACTTTGTAGATGGTGACCGCCCTGTGAACAAACCCAGTGTTCCACGTGTCTTTTTACAGAATTCAGCACACAAAGCTGGTACTTTGTAGATGGTGACCGCCCTGTGAACAAACCCAGTGTTCCACGTGTCTTTTTACAGCATTCAGCACACAAAGCTGGTACTTTGTAGATGGTGACTGTCTTGTGAACAAACCCAGTGTTCCACGTGTCTTTTTACAGGAGCCAAGCACAAAAAGCTGGTATTTTGTAGATGGTGACTGTCTTGTGAACAAATCCCGTGTTCCACGTGTCTTTTTACAGCATTCAGCACAAAGCTGGTACTTTGTAGATGGTGACTGCCCTGTGAACAAATCCAGTGTTCCACGTGTTTTTTTACAGGAGCCAAACACAAAAAGCTGGTACTTTGTAGATGGTGACTGCCCTGTGAACAAATCCAGTGTTCCACGTGTCTTTTTACAGGAGCCTAACACAAAAAGCTGGTACTTTGTAGATGGTGACCGCCTTGGGAACAAACCCCAATGTTCCATGTGTCTTTTTACAGGAGCCAAACACAAAAAGCTGGTGGAGCAGCGCAAGAGGAAGCTGGGTGAGCAGACAGAGGCGGAGCCTGCCGAGAAGAAAGCCTCCCCCGACCCCAAGGACAGTATTCCGGCCGTGGACTCCTCAGCCATTGTCCCTTTTGACCAAGTAGGTGATGCCACGCTGGGCAGCCACTGAGTTGCTGGCGTTGGACTTTCTGATTTGTGTGGATTTGTTTAAATTTTGTATGCCACACAGTATGCTCTCCGTTTCTGAAATAACCGCCAGTTCCGCAGCTTAACTGTTTCCCTGCCAAAGGTATTGGGGGAGAGAAGGTGGGGGGGGGGGGGGGCTTATGTAAGTAAGTAAACATGGTGCTTAACGTCCACAGAAAGCATAAGGCTTATTAGGGACGGGATGGGGCTTATGGCAGCCAGCTGGTTTAAATAGTAATTTTGATTGCTGTTGTTATTATTGTATTTCATAGCATATTTTATTTGCTGCAGTGGCTATTTTTGAATGTTTAGATGTCATTTTGTCTTTTGTTGTTGTTGTTGTTTTTGCTTTGTTTTCACGATTGGCATGAATGTGCTTAACGCTAAATAGTAGCATTTAGCGCAGTGGATGACTTTGGGCAACAGAGTTGTATGCTTGTGTGGATGTGGTTGTGATGATAATGAACGAACCAACACCAAGATACATTCCTTGTTGTTTGACTTGGTGAGAATGAAGTTCTTAGGTCTCGTGTTTAGGAGGAGGGGTGGGGTGGGGGCGGGGGGTAAGGAGAGGCTAAATCGTGGTGGATTCCGTTCAGAATTGAGAAGGAGAAGAAAAAGAAAGCGTTATTTGTGTGACTTTTGCAGATGTTTCCCGTTACATCAACCTCCAGTGCCACCACAGAGACGCAGCCCACAGTCTCTTGCAATTGAGTCAGCGGGGAAGGTGATCTTGGGGAGATGGGGGTGAGGGGGGGGGGGGGGGGGGGGGGTGCGGTAAAGGGCTGTATATGAGGCCAGGTCTTGAAGTGAGGAAGATAATAAAGTGTGAGATTGTGTTGCAATTCAGCCGTCTTTCTTTTGATGCATACACACACACCACACATACAGAACACACACACACACATACATGCACACACACAGAACACACACACACATACATGCACACACACAGAACATGCACACACACAGAACACACACACACATACATGCACACACACAGAACACACACACACACATACATGCACACACACAGAACATACACACACATACATGCACACACACAGAAAAACACACACAAAAAAAGAAAAAAATGCACAAACAGAACACACACACAGAACAGACATGCACACAGAACGCACACAGAACACACACATGCACATTCTCACTTTTACTCCATTTGCAGTTTCATGTCACTATTTGATTGATGTTTTATTTCTTAATACAGTTTTGTTGTTGTTGTTAAGTACTGTGCAAATACATACAGCAAAACAAACTGCAACTTCACTTTCACAGTTTCAGTAAGGCAGAAATGCAGTTCGGAAAATCAGACACTGGCAGGCTGTGAAAAAGAAGTAAAAAAAGAAAAAGAAGAAGAAAAACTAGTGATGGGAATGGGTTGATATCTTACAGCTTTAATATGAAATGTGAACAGGAATTTGGCACTGCTTGTTTTCATATTTTTGTAATAATAGTAATATGATGGTGGTTTTGTGTGTGTGTCTTTTTGTACATGTTTTGTTTGATTCAATTTTGATGTGATGCTTTTGTCCATGTTGTCATTATGCATTGTGTTGGGCTTTGTCCCGCTCCTCCACATTTTCAAAGAATTGTCCTTTCGGATGTGTATGAACTCTTGGGGCATTTTCATTACAGTTGTACATACCATCATTCACACTTTGTATGAATCAAAGTCAGTTGTACGGTATTATACATGTACTTGAGCTGTTTATAAGTGTAAAAAAGAAGAAAAGAAATGTGAAATAAAGTTGACAGCCAGCATTCTGAAACGAGATCATAAAACACAGAAGGTTGAAGAGAATGCGGATTTTAATCGGGCAAAAGAAAACATGCTCATGTGTTGCATTATCCGATTAAAATGAGTGTTTTTTTCTTTTTAACCTTTTACGTGGTGTGATCTTGTTCATGTGACTGTGTTTAGGTTTACTTGTCACCCAGCTGATCTGTTTTTATGGCATTCTATGGAGTTGTTATGTTTGTCAGTGTAAATAGTGTTGTTTTAGGTCTTTGTTGAGAAGTTGTCAACACCCCTAGTTTGGTAACTGATGACCATAAATTTTGTCTGGGATTATGATCAGAATTGGTGAATGTCAATATTTTGTGGAAAGCATTGACTGAGAGAAACAAAATAACAAAAGAATGAAAACCATTTGTGCTTCTCTTCTTGTAAACCTGCCCCCCCCCCCCCCCCCCCCCCCCCCCCTCCCCCCCCCCTCCTCTCCAGCAGTTCAAAAGAAAACACATTTCCAGTGAAACAGATAGTCATTTATTCTTGGTATAAATATGTGCATAAATTATATGTACACATCTCAAAGCATACAGCAGTACATAAATAATCGTGAGCTAACATGGAATACAAGAATCCAAAGTACACAGACAACTAAATGCAACTTAGTTTGTCAGCTGATATCGCCTCGGTTACCAACCTTACAGTTACAATTTACAGAGGGAATAAAAAATATAAAAAATCAACAAACCTAAGAATACTAGCAAGCTGATATGAACAGAGAAACAAAGCCTGACAAGAGAAGAAACCCTGTGCACTTTCAAACACACTCACAGAATTTCACAACCAACCGCAAACCCCAAGCATAAATTTGAAAATGACTTCAAAATTACAGTGTACAGGCATTTTCCAAAGCAAGCACCAGATTATCAAATTTGTCAGAGTAAAGCTTCACAGTTTTTACAAAACCGTTCCCTTTCAACTGTGTTTACTGACAATATGCAAATTACTGACATGGGGGAAGTACAACCAAAGAAGAAAAATATCGGTCAGAACAAAAGGAGCACACTCGTGTCTGAGACCAGATGAGATCCACAGAACTCCCAGGAGCAGGAACACAACCCAAACATGGCACAGAACACAATGGAACTGTGACGAAAGGTCCCCACTTTAGAAAACAACGCAACATGGTCTTAAAATAGGTTTCTGGCAAGGGGTTGGTTTCCATGGAAATGTGAAGTCTGGGGTTTTACAAGTGCTCTTAAAAGGGCGGTGGTTTACATGGAAATATGAGACAGGGTTTTCAAGGTGGTCCTACAATGGGGAAGTGGTATTTACTGTTTTACATGGAAACATAAATTTTGGGGTTTCAATGTTACTGGTATTTACTGTTTTACATGAAAACATAAAGTTTGGGGTTTCAATGTTACTGGTATTTGCCGTTTTACATGAAAACAAATTTTGGGGTTTCAATGTTACTGGTATTTACTGTTTTACATGAAAACATAAATTTGGGGGTTTCAATGTTACTGGTATTTACCGTTTTACATGGAAACATAAATTTGGGGGTTTCAATGTTACTGGTATTTACTGTTTTACATGGAAACATAAATTTGGGGGTTTCAATGTTACTGGTATTTACCGTTTTACATGGAAACATAAATTTGGGGGTTTCAATGTTACTGGTATTTACCGTTTTACATGGAAACATAAATTTGGGGGTTTCAATGTTACTGGTATTTACCGTTTTACATGGAAACATAAATTTGGGGGTTTCAATGTTACTGGTATTTACCGTTTTACATGGAAACATAAATTTGGGGTTTCAATGTTACTGGTATTTACCGTTTTACATGGAAACATAAATTTGGGGGTTTCAATGTTACTGGTATTTACCGTTTTACATGGAAACATAAATTTGGGGGTTTCAATGTTACTGGTATTTACCGTTTTACATGGAAACATAAATTTGGGGGTTTCAATGTTACTGGTATTTACCGTTTTACATGGAAACATAAATTTGGGGGTTTCAATGTTACTGGTATTTACCGTTTTACATGGAAACATAAATTTGGGGGTTTCAATGTTACTGGTATTTACCGTTTTACATGGAAACATAAATTTGGGGGTTTCAATGTTACTGGTATTTACCGTTTTACATGGAAACATAAATTTGGGGGTTTCAATGTTACTGGTATTTACCGTTTTACATGGAAACATAAATTTGGGGGTTTCAATGTTACTTGTTAGGAGGGTTAACCAAAAGAGGGTTTGTTTACATGGAAATATGAAGAGGGTGTCAACATGGTCTTAAAACTGGTTCATTTTACATGGAAAGAGGGGGGGGGGGGGGGGGGGGGAATTCCCCGTATGTGGTCATAAAGAGGTGGTTGTTTTTTCTGATGTACATAAACCTATGAGGGGCCTTTTCCATGGTGTTTTTAAAAGGGTGGCTTTTGGTGCTGGTAAGAACCTGATGCAAATATGAAGACATGGGTTTCAAAGGAGGCTGGTCTTAAGGGCAGTTTGATGGGGGGGGGGGGGGGGGGGGGTCCTTTGCACAGGTCCCATTGTATAATAAATAACAAACGGAGTCTTGGAGGAAATGGATCTGACATCAAACGGTCACATCTGAAATAAAACTGACAAAACAAAACGTCCGCCCAATAATGTGAAGCATCTGATCATTCACTTTATTTATTTTTTGCCTACGACTGCATCTGAATCTGCTCTGCCTTGGAGCACTGCAATAGTCATAATGACATGCACTTACCAAGACAATACAAAGCCTGGAGTTTTAAAACTGCACAAGCACTGCTGCCACAAGTAAAATTTCGCTGACAACCATGGAGCTTGTCCCCCAGACTCTGAGAAAATTTTCTTCCTGATTAGTTTTTCGCAGACGCCCAGAAACTCGTCTCTTCTCAAACGAGTGCTGAACTGCTGCATCAGCTGACTCCCCCCCCCCCCCCCCCCCCCCCCCCCCCCATTTTACTTTTTCTATCTCCACTGCACTTTTCTTCTTCTCTGCTGCGTGTCTGTTTGACAGCGCTACTGCGACATGAGCATGAAACTTGTGCCTGGATGCTGAGCGCTCTACAAGTCGACAGTTGTCATCGACTACTTCCGTAACTGCTACAATGTGTACGCACAGTGCTGTTTCAAGTCCATTTTCCTAAACCGAAACAAACGCCATCAAATCTCGTCACACCCTGCAGCGACTCTGAAGTTTGCAGTCACTTTTAAGGCCTTCCCAAAGCCAAGGCAGATGGGGGGCTCACAACTCAAAAATGTATAACTCAAAGTAATTCACGACATGCTCAAATAAATATCAAATAAAAAGAAGGGGGTTAAAAAATCACAACCAAGTAAAAAGGTACTTCATGCTCGCGCATAATAGTGACACCCAGGCTTAAACACCCTGGGCGAGGAAGTAACATGCACAGTTACTGCTACACCAAATCTAAACACTTAAAAGGCATACGCTTCCAGTTTATCACAACGTTCACCCGTTGCTACGCAGACTCTTGTGGCTCGTCTCACTCTCTGCTACATTTTCATGGCAAAGAAACGGTCGGTAGCGCCGAGGGATGGTTCTTGCTCTCTAAACCCAAATTTAAAACATGACCGAGCTTGGTCAGCACGCAAGTGGGATGTGTGACGATTACTTGCTCCGCTTTACGCCCCCCCCCCCCCCCCCCCCCCCCCCCCCGGTTTCTCCAGAGTCAAAATTCTCTGCAGACTCTACAAAAGTAAAGCAAGGTCCCTGTGTGTATTATACGCGCATGCAAAAGATCACATACGCGCATTAAAGATCCTGCGGTCCGTGTCAGCATTTGGTGGATAATACAAACTCCGAAGTAACCCAGCATGCACTACAACACAAACAGTAATGGTCAGTCCCTCACCACCGGTCAGTCCTGGAAGAAGCGGTCAAGGAACAGGATGTACACATCTTGTCAAACCATTCAACATCCCAGGTGGGTTCTGATAATGCACAATACTGTACATAGTTATTTTTTCCTTTCTTTCCTCAAATTTCAGACGTAACTCTTGAATACGCTCCCTTTCTTTCACCAAATTTCAGATGTAAGTCTTGAATACGCTCCTTTCTTTCACCAAATTTCAGATGTAACTCTTGAATACGCTCTCCTTTCTTTCACCAAATTTCAGATGTAACGCTTGAATACATTCCCAAACAGGCAACTTCACTTGCATTAACCAGCATAACTTCTGTTGCACAAAGGTAGATGGGTTATTCAACGGTGGGTTCTAACAACAGTTTAATGCTGTTTATAGTTATTTGTCCCAGCTACTACTAAACTTGTGTCATTGGCAGACATTTCTGTACTGAAGTGTAGATGGGTTATTTAGAGGGGCGTTCCAAGGACAATGCAATATCCTACAAACTTATTTCTCCTGTACAATACCACACACAGACATTTATCTCGTCTTTTTTTCCATGAGGTAATACAAAACATCTGTTAACTTCAACCCTCTATAGCTCTACGTCTGTAGCATTTTTCTAGAACAAATAACAGATTTACATGTTAAAAAGAACCTCAGCACTCCCTCTCTGCAAAGAAAAAAAAAGGGGGGGGGGAGGGGGAGAGAGAGAGACGTACACATCCATTCACAAGAATTACACATGTGCTAAAGACTCCATGTACAAATCGACACAAAACACTGAACACTCGCATGCACATTGTGACAGCCGAGAGGGTCTAACCCAACAGGTCCCGTCAGGTGAACACCCAACAAGGAGGTTAAACCATAAAAAAGCTCGGCATAAAAGTAAACGTCACCAGAGCAACAAGCCGTACTTCCATCCACATCTCCCAGCAGAAGGAATGATCCTAGGCCAGGGACGCAGTCACACCCAACTGACGCACACTTTGAAGAGGAAAAAAAAGGCAGTGTATCACAGAGTTGACGCTGTGCAAAAATCAATGGCACCTCTTCATTATCTGCCCCCCCACCCCACCCGCACTGGTTTGCACAGCTGAGAAGAAGAAGAAAAGAGAAGAAAAAAAAGAGGAAAAACCAGAGACGACTTACAAGAATTAAAACAATTCAGCTTTTACGAGAACGTTACAAAACCAAGCACAGATGTACTAGGACACAAACAAAACATACCGGACGAGTCAACGTTGCATAAATGCACAGAAGGCAAAGAACAGACAAGACTTTCGGCAGCCCGGCCCAGTAAGAAAAGACCATCAACACGGTTTTACATTTAAACACCGACTGCTCCGTGTCACAGGACAACACCAACATGAGACTGACAGCCATCTACCGTGACACTGACACACGCTAAGCTAACAATGACGTAAGTACTTCACGACCTTATGAAGATCAAGTTGAAGAAACCAACCAACAAATCAATGTGCTCGGCAGGTAAATCTGCAGGACACCTCTGAAGAGAACATGAATACAGCCCCGGCATTAACACAACCGCAAGGTGCTGTGGACGCACAAAACAAAGGACCAGATTTCTTTCACGCTGTTGTCGGTTCTCTCTCGTGCTGGACATTTTCACTGCAAGCCTAGCTCACTGTGTACATTGTTTGTGCGATCAAACTCCAACACACTCCTCACCTGCTGTACTGCACTGTGTGTACTTGCAGTGTACACCCTCTACCTCCTGCGTTATTCTGTGTGCATTATTCGCCTGTTGCAGTACGCCATGTGTGCTAATTACCAGTTGCATATCGTGTGTACCAAAAATTGGGACTGTGCTGTTTAACCAATTAAAACAAAAATTTTTATCCCCGCCCCAACAATATATATTTTGTGTGTGTACGGTGTAAGCAAATTTCATTGTCTCCCCTTACAACAGTATTGTCTTACCAGTTGCATTATATTGTGTGTACTTGGAGTCTATGCCCCTGACCATCCACATTATAGTGTGTGTACATGTAGTCTATGCCCCTGACCATCCACATTATAGTGTGTGTACATGTAGTCTATGCCCCTGACCATCCACATTATAGTGTGTGTACTTGCAGAATATGCTCATAACCATTTGCATTTTATTGTGCGTTCTTGTCGCATACACTCCTTACCACTTGCATTATATACCGAGGTGTGACATAAGTGAAAGCGAGACGGGGCACAGTGTTGACCTGCAGTTACCGTGACAAGCTGGGTCAGAGCACGTCACAAGATTGAAAGTGAGGCTGGACGGCTATTTTTGCACACTGAAACCTCATAGCCTGCTGTGACCTAGCTCATTAGGAATGACCCCAGTTCAACACCGTGCCCGATTTCACTTTCGATTTTGTGACTTGATGTGACCTACCTCCTGGTTACTTTTAACGAACAGCCCACACCACTGAAGAAACGATCATTATCTCAAGCGACTATTTGCAACTCCTTCCCGTTCCTTGCCCCCAAAGGGCCAGTCTACCAACAAGCGAAAACGGGACCACTCCGGTGGCAACAACCCAAGCGCAACAAGGAGAACCGCCAACAGACAACAGTTTCACAGGCTGTGGAGCGCAGATAACAACGAAGACTGGCACGGTGGGAGCAGCGCTGATGTTGAACCCCGCATGAACGGCTAACAGGCATCAGGGAATCCATTCAGACAAGAAAAAACAATCAACACCTCCATAAATGAAAACAGCGCTGCCCTGGAAAAAAAAGTCCACCCCTCCCCTTCTAACTTCAGGCACAATGGAAGGGGCCTTGGGGCGGCAGGCAAAGTCGGAGAAACGCCATTTCAAGCAACGTCGCATCTTTTGTTGAAAGGAGAAATGCCATTTCAAGCAACGCCGCATCTTTTGTTAAACAGAGAAACACCATTTTAAGCAACGCTGCATCTTTTGTTAAACAGAGAAACACCATTTAAAGCAACGCCACATCTTTTGTTAAACAGAGAAACACGATTTCAAACAACGCCACATCTTTTGTTAAACAGAGAAACACCATTTTAAGCAACGCCACATCTTTTGTTAAACAGAGAAACACCATTTTAAGCAACGCCACATCTTTTGTTAAACAGAGAAACACCATTTTAAGCAACGCCACATCTTTTGGGGTGAAGAAACCTCTACCCACTGATTGGCAATCACCACTGCCAAAGAAATCTTGCACGAGCACAAACAATTTGTTTTTTTCCAAATGCCGAAAAGGGTTCACAAACAACGTTACAGTCAAGGAGGAAAATTGCGTACACAAAAAATGGACACAAAAAGGCAAGAAAATGTTTTGTGCGTGCCTAACTTTCACATAGCATGAAACTGGATCTGGGCTTGACATCGAGACACTGCTGCTGTACGGCTATGCCTTGAATCTGACAGTCTGATTCCCTGGAAGCCTTCACACTAAGTTTAATTCCCTTGAAGCTGTCACGCTTGAATGTTCCCGTCTTGCCTCCTAGTTCTCTCTCTGAGGGCATCACGGAACTACTAAGCCCTCCGCACAATTATCCTGATCCGTGACACAGAACACGGGATCGCCTGGAACGATGGTACGGGCGAGTCGTCTGGTTCCACGGGCGACACTTTCCTGAAAATTGTCGAACGAGAAAGCAGGAAACAACGCAGTGCAGACCGCTACACTCAATCCACCACAGCCAAAATGCGGCAGGGTCCACGCATGGAGACGTTAGCGTTGTGAGCGTGTCCACGTCTTGCCGCACACATTTGTTTGTTAAAGGGTAGCACGTTACACGCAAGCGAAGCAAGTGCCAAGCCACCCCAGATAATGAACCGTTCAGCAAAACGCACCAGCAGTAGGACCCCTGGCTTTAGCTCCAACACCAACATCGCCAAAAGCAAGCGGTGCACGTCCATGAAACTGTGGAGATGACATGACGTCGAGACGGGGATTCAGAAGACTGCTCAAGTCTCTCACAAGGTCTGCACCTTGGCGAAAGGTTCCGCGGAAAGAAATCCATCCGTGCTCAGCGAGGCTGAGCACTAGTTCATTCTTTCTCAGCAAAGCTCAGCACTATCTACACAAGCAAAGCTGTGGCCTTGTCTGTCTGTACTCAGTTACAGGTACGTGCATGGAGATGTGAAGCAAAATGTGAGCATGTTGAGTCAGTCTTAAGTACACACTATGCTCACAAGCACACATCGGCCGATTTCAAGCAACGGATGACTAAGAAAAGAGAAGTAAAAATGTAGCAACATCAGGTACCCGGGCGTGTACACTCTCAATTTCTGTAAGGATGGCATACACTGCTACAACAGGTGTACACTCAATTTCTGTAAGGATGGCATACACTGCTACAACAGGTGTACACTCTCAACTTCTGTAAAGATGGCATACACTGCTACAACAGGTGTACACTCTCAAATTCTGTAAAGATGGCATACACTGCTACAATAGGTGTACACTCTCAACTTCTGTAAAGATGGCATACACTGCTACAACAGGTGTACAATCTCAACTTCTGTAGAGATGGCATATACTGCTACAACAGGTGTACACTCTCAACTTCTGTAGAGATGGCATACACTGCTACAACAGGTGTACACTCTCAACTTCTGTAAAGATGGCATACACTGCTACAACAGGTGTACAATCTCAACTTCTGTAGAGATGGCATATACTGCTACAACAGGTGTACACTCTCAACTTCTGTAGAGATGGCATACACTGCTACAACAGGTGTACACTCTCAACTTCTGTAAAGATGGCATACACTGCTACAACAGGTGTACAATCTCAACTTCTGTAGAGATGGCATATACTGCTACAACAGGTGTACACTCTCAACTTCTGTAGAGATGGCATACACTGCTACAACAGGTGTACACTCTCAACTTCTGTAAAGATGGCATAAAGCACTACAACAAGAATACAGGCATACACTCTCAGCTTCTGTAATGACGGCGTACGGTGCAATAACGGCTATACATTCTCAGCTTCTGTAATGATGGCGTACGGTGCAATAACGGCTATACACTCTCAGCTTCTGTAATGATGGCGTGCGGTGCAATAACGGCTATACATTCTCAACTTCTGTAATGATGGCGTACGGTGCAATAACGGCTATACACTCTCAGCTTCTGTAATGATGGCGTACGGTGCAATAACGGCTATACACTCAACTTCTGTAATGATGGCGTACGGTGCAATAACAGCTATACACTCTCAACTGCATACAGTACAACAACAGGACCCACACTCTCAACTTCTGTAACGATGGCATACAGTGCTACAAGTACAACAGGACAAAACTACAGGTACACCCAGTTTGCACGTGCGTGGCGGCTACAGTCTAGACTGCTAAATAATTCCTACATGATCCCTGCAGTCACACTCTTTATCACACTAAATAAGTCCTACATGATCCCTGCAGTCACACTCTTTATCACACTAAATAAGTCCTACATGATCCCTGCTGTCACACTCTTTATCACACTAAATAAGTCCTACATGATCCCTGCAGTCACACTCTTTATCACACTAAATAAGTCCTACATGATCCCTGCAGTCACACTCTTTATCACAATGAGTGCAGCGAGACAGAGTCCGTTGGTTTACACGGTGGTTAAAATCACTCACCCAATTCTCTCTCCATTACAGACACAAGTTGTAAAAGATAGCTAAAAATCCTCTTTCCACTGAATCATTCCTGTATGAATCATGAATCATTCCTGTAAGAATCATGAATCATTCCTGTACGAATCATTCGTGTATGAACCATTCCTGTAAGTATGAATCATTCCTGTATGTCGTATGAATCATTCCTGTATGAATCATTTCTGTATGAATCATTCCTGTATGACAGGGGATACAGACAAAATGCAGCTGCAGCTCAGCAGAAGGCTATTTCTAAACCTAAAAAAATATATTAAAAAAATTCACTGCCAGACTCACTGGTGAGCAAGTATCTAAAAAACACCTGTTCTCCTGCGATTCACTGATGAAGAACTACCTAAACAAAAAAACACTCTCCTGCGATTCACTGATGAAGAACTACCTAAACAAAAAAACACTCTCCTGCGATTCACTGATGAAGAACTACCTAAACAAAAAAACACTCTCCTGCGATTCACTGATGAAGAACTACCTAAACAAAAAAACACTCTCCTGCGATTCACCGATGAAGAACTACCTAAACAAAAAAATGCTCTCCTGCGATTCACTGATGAAGAACTACCTAAACAAAAACACACTCTCCTGCGATTCACTGATGAAGAACTACCTAAACAAAAAACGCTCTCCCGCGACTCACCGGTGAGGAACACGAGCGTTTACTGTATCGCACTCCAAGGCTGAGATCTGCCGGCTGCTGTGAAGCTGCTAATGAGCATGTGACGCTGCATGTGCTGCGGACAACGCAGCGCAAGCGCCTTCAGTTTGCTAAGACTAAGAGGTAGACACACCGCGCCGCCTGTCACCGCCCAAACTTTTAGGTGCACGGCAAGGTTCAAGGCCACACAGCTGACTTGCGTCCAGCGACACCCAAACAACAAGCACACTGAGGAAGGCTGGGGAGCTGCGTTCTGAGACAGGAACAAACTGGGCGGCACAGTCAGCGGAGTTTTCCGCAGGAGTTTTCAGGATGTGAGGGGAACGCAGGAGGAGCCGTTTCCAGACAAGCAACAATTAGGCTAAACGGTCAATTTAACTGCATGGAAACCGTAGGCTAAACAGTCAATTTAACTACATGGAAACCGTAGGCTAAACGGTCCATTTAACTGCATGGAAACCGTAGGCTAAACAGTCAATTTAACTGCATGGAAACCGTAGGCTAAACGGTCAATTTAACTGCATGGAAACCGTAGGCTGAACAGTCAATTTAACTGCATGGAAACCATAGGCTAAACAGTCAATTTAACTACATGGAAACCGTAGGCTGAACAGTCAATTTAACTACATGGAAACCGTAGGCTAAATAGTCAATTTAACTACATGGAAACAGTAGGCTGAACAGTCAATTTAACTACATGGAAACAGTAGGCTGAACAGTCAATTTAACTACATGGAAACAGTAGGCTGAACAGTCAATTTAACTACATGGAAACCGTAGGCTGAACAGTCAATTTAACCACATACAGTCAGTATGTGTGGACAATGCAGTGAGAGCAGAGAAGAAAGACAAAGAAGAATTAGGCTAAACAGTCAGATTAACTAAATAAAAACCGTATGCTGGTGAGTACAGGGACAGTTGTTTCTGGAAGAAACAGGTACGCAGTCAAATTAATAACACGAAAATAATACGCTGCGGAATACAGGGAGTCATTTTTTAAAACACTATGCCATGGAATACAGCGAGAGTTGTTTCTCAGCCAAGGAAGAAAAAGGTACGCTGTCAATTTAACGTCACAAAAACAGTATGCTGCGGAATACAGGGAGTCGTTTCTTAAAACGCTATGCCTTGGAATACAGGGACAGTTGTCTCTAAGCCAAGGAAGAAAAAGGCACACAGTCAATTTAACTACACGAAAACAGTCAATATGCTGCAGACTACAGGGAGAGTTGTGTCTCAGCAAAGGAGGAATTTGGTTACACCGTCAATTTAAGTTCTTTAACTACAGGAAAACAGTCAGCATCTTATGGAATACAAGGAGAGTTGTTTATGAGCAAGGGAAGAATTGGCAAACCAAAGACAATATGCTGGGAAACACAGGGAGGCTGGTTCCGAGCAGAGGAAGTTTAAGGCTACTGGGCCAGTTCAACTCCAGGAAAACGGCCAGTGTGCTGGTGAATACAGGAAGCAAAGGAAGACTAAGGCTACAGGGCCAGTTCAACTCCAGGAAAACGGCCAGTGTGCTGGTGAATACAAGGAGCAGTGTTGGAGACACGGTAGGACCAGGCTACACCAAGTCCAGCCACAGTCAGGCTGGACAGTCCGTTTAGCTGCAGGAGAACAGTCCGCAGGCTGGGGAATGACGTGTGTGACAAATGACTGCCACTGCCAGAGAGGGGGAAAAAAAAGAAATAAAAAAGATCAAAGTGTTATTCTTAACTCTCCTTTTGATTCGCTTGTGAAAGGGACGAAAGCTACTTGCTAGATACGACTCTCCTGCTATACACCAGAAACGCAAGGGCTGACACTTTGACATCTTAGCGCAGTCCACCGGCTAGCTCCTGCTATACACCAGAAACGCAAGGGCTGCCACTTTGACATCTTAGCGCAGTCCACCGGCTAGCGTTGTCAATGTGACAAATGCATGTGACTGAAGAGGACTCAGCAAAAGCTCAGCAGTTTTGGACAAGGAAAAAAAAAAAAAAAAGCAACACAAGTTCAGCAACTATGAGGCACACACACACACACACACAAACTCACACGCACGCACACACACACACACTGACAGAACTACAGCTTGCAGAACCCCACAAGCAATGCAGCCAAGTCTTGCAATCTATCAAGTCCTTAACAGCACACAACATAGAGTGCCTTCATTCTCACCCTCACATCAACAGGTCAAACACTGAATAGACCGGCAGCAAAGAGAGATCGGAGCACATCAACCAGTTCACCAACAACCTTGTAAAGGCATTTCAGCGCCAGACACACAAGACATTAAAGCAGCGTTTTCCACAGCAACACCTCAGTTCCAGCCAATACGTTTAGCCCTTATGCACTCCACCCCATTTAAACTGCAACCAATCATCTTTTTTAAAATCCCGGATGGGGGGCAGGAGGGAATTATGGGTATGTTGTCAGAAGTCCAAATATGTCTATTTCTCTAAAGCAGTACCTCAAACAACTAGGGTAGGCACAACACAATGACCTCACATATACGTATGTCACTGAAATACTTTTTTTCACGTGTGAAATACACAACTGATGAGAGCACAATGAGTGTAACAGCAATCCAGAATAAGGGTAACAGCAATCCAGAATAAGGATAACAGCAATCCAGAATAAGGATGCTTTGAAGAGAGAAAATAGATGGTCGCTGATTTGGAAATGAGCACATTGTCAGGAATGAGTGCAATAGTTTTTCTTTTCCTTCTTCTTTCTCTTTATTTTGACAAGTGCACACAGCCAAACAACTGGACACTTTCCAAAGCTAAAAGTAGATTCACTAAAAAAAGACACCATCATCTTAAGCACCAAAAAGATGGACAAAGTCTATAAAAAAAATTAAAAAAGACAATCAACATTGCATCAGACGAAAACACTTTTCACATCCAAGAATTATTCAAAGCAACGCTTGCAGAAAAAAAAAACCCACACATCTGAAAATGGCCACAGGGCAAAAAATACACTTAGACCTTTTCTGGTAACCATAAAAAAGAAAACAACTTCCACAGTATCATCCACTGAAACGTATCTCGTCTTTCCACAGGTTTACGCCGATCTGTCAATCTCCCACAGACCCTGGAGGCAGTGTCAACTTGATTAGCCCCGTGTCTGCCCCCCCCCCCTCCCACCCACCCCCAGTTGTTTCTTTCTCTCAAATCAAACAATCCACCCAACTCAATCCACACCACATCCTTTCCATCAGTCTGGCCTCACTGACAGCAATGCATTCTTCCGTTTCCCTGAAGGACTCGAACCCAGTCAGCGCTTGGCCGCTGTGGTGCCCTTGGACTTCCAGAAGCTGTTCTTGAGCACCACGGCATCAATGGAGACAGACAGGTGCTTGGTGGACGTCACCTCCGTGAAACTTTTCCCTCCTGAGTTGTACCTGTCACAGAGCGAAACAAACTGACGTGTGACACTACCCAACACAGCTTATGAAAACTGTCCCCTCTGTCGAGTTGTACCTGTCGCAGAGCGAAACAAACTGACGTGTGTGACACTACCCAACACAGTTTACAAAAGATTCACCCTCAGTCAAGTTGTACCTGTCATGGAGAGAAATAAAATGACGTGT
Source organism: Alviniconcha marisindica (assembly GCA_018857735.1). Classification (NCBI taxonomy): domain Eukaryota; kingdom Metazoa; phylum Mollusca; class Gastropoda; family Provannidae; genus Alviniconcha; species Alviniconcha marisindica. The sequence continues at coordinate 50,855 of JABMCL010001364.1, forward strand.
GACACTACCCAACACAGTTTACAAAAGATTCACCCTCAGTCGAGTTGTACCTGTCATGGAGAGAAATAAAATGAAGTGTGACACTACCCAACACAGTTTACAAAAGCTCTCCCCTCCATCGAGTTGTACCTGTCATGGAGTGAAATAAAATGATGTGTGACACTACCCAACACAGCTTACGAAAGCTCTCCCCTCCATCGAGTTGTACCTGTCATGGAGTGAAATAAAATGACGTGTGACACTACCCAACACAGCTTACGAAAGCTCTCCCCTCCATCGAGTTGTACAAAACAAAGCATATCACTGAACTACGCAACACACTGCACACAAACATTTCGCTGCCTGCATGTTTATCACATGTCTGCCTACATAGCTGCTGCGAGAGGCAGGTTTTTAGATTTTGTTTTAAGTGATATCTGAGAGTCAGAACGGCACAAACTGGGGTAAGGAAGATCATTCCACACGCAGGGACTGACATGTGAGCATGATCTCTGACATATAACGTTTTGGAGCTGGAACTGTTGAGAGATGTGTGTATGTGCGGAGGAGTGAAAGCGGCCACTGACTTGTAAAACCTCTCCACCATGCTGCTGCCCAGCTGTCTGGGGCCCACGCCGATGATCTTGTACGCTTCCTCCGCGTCCGGATCGAAGGAGTAGAGGCCGCGGTACTGACACCCATGATCCCGGAACAGAATCAGGAAGTGCTTGGTGGTCGACCTGGCGATCTCCTGAAACAGAAAGAGAGAGATCACTGTCTGGCACCATGTGACACAGTGTCTGAACTCAGCACAGAATGAAAAGCGCCCACTCAGCAGCCAGCCAACCTAACCACAGAATCCATACGATGAACACAGGTACATTGTGCAGTTTTTCTTTGTAAACTAGTTTCATTCTAACGTGTCGTGAGCCTACAGATGCAGCCAACAACCAGGCATCACTGAAACCTCCGTTCACTGTTATCGTTGTTTGGTTAAGCACACCACACACGTAGCACAACTCACCCGTAGCACACTGTTTCTTACTTACCTCTAACAATTAGTTTTTTTACTCACGTCTAACTCTTTGTTTTTTATTATCCTGTAACGTAACACTTTGTTTACTCATCTCTTTACTTTGTTCTCTACTAACCTCTAACACTTTGTTTTTCACTCACCTCTAACACTGTTTTTTTACTCACATCTAACACTTTGTTTTTTATTATCCTGGAACATAACACTTTGTTTTCTCATCTCTTTACTTTGTTCTCTACTAACTTCTAACACTTTGTTTTTCACTCACCTCTAACACAGTTTTTTACACACATCTAACACTTTGTTTTTTTACTAACCTCTAACACTTTGTTATTTACTCATCTCTAACTCAGTTTTTTACTAACCTGTAACATTTTGTCGTCTCCTCACCTCTAACACTTTGTTTTTTACTAACCTGTAACATTTTCTTGTCTACTCATCTCTAACACTGTTTTTTTTACTAACCTGTAACATTTTGTTGTGTACTCATCTCTAACACTTTGTTTTTTACTAACCTGTAACATTTTGTTGTCTACTCATCTCTAACGCTGTTTTTTTTTTTTTACTAACCTGTAACATTTGGTTGTCTACTCATCTCTAACACTTTGTTTTTTTACTAACCTCTAACACTTTGTTATTTACTCATCTCTAACACTTTGGTTTTTACTAACCTGTAACATTTGGTTGTCTACTCACCTTTAATACTTTGTTTTTTACTAGCCTGTAACATTTGGTTGTCTACTCACCTCTAACACTTAGTTTTTTCACTAACCTGTAACATTTGGTTGGCTACTCACCTTTAACACTTTGTTTTTTCACTAACCTGTAACATTTGGTTGGCTACTCACCTTTAACACTTTGTTTTTTCACTAACCTGTAACATTTGGTTGGCTACTCACCTCTAACACTTATTTTTTTCACTAACCTGTAACATTCGGTTGCCTACTCACCTCTAGCACTTTGTTTTTCAGGTCTGTGTTGACAATGCCGGCCAGACAGCAGTAGCTGAGAGCGTTGACGATGATGTGTCGATTGGACTTGGAGCTGGGCTTCACAAACAGCTTGGGACCTGGAAAATACGACAGGATCTCCATCAACCACCAGGCTGGTCACATCTGACAACAGGAGTACGTAAACACTGTGCAAACATCTGGTCGCGTGGCAACATTTCACGCTGCTCAGCAACATCCGACAAACCCACATAAACAGTCCTCGCACACTTAAACTTTTTCTCTCGCTTTCTCTACCTACCCACTGTACCCCTACTTCCAAAGCAGGCCTGGAAAATGTACAACCATTTCTATTTCCTGGCTTTGTACCATTGTTCTATTAATATTTATGCAACATTCAAGAACTTTTTTTCCTTCTTCTGATTTGAGCACCTCAAGATGCAGCCCTTAACGTGTGCTCTTTATCGATGAAGAGGAGAAAAACGCTGGCTCATGACGCAACAGACATTTTATGCCACACGTGCAGGCCTCGTTCATCACATGCCTAAAACACGGACTGCCAAACACAAAACAACACAACGTCAAAGCATGCACATTAACATCAGGCACATCTGCCCAGTCAGAGTTTACCTCCACTCCAATGGTTCCGGTTTAATTTGTGCTGGTGTTTACAAGGTTTGCTTTAAAGGGGTTGAAGTGTTTGCGACCCCTAAAATTTGTAGACTGGTGGTGGTGGTATGTACCCAAGTGGTGGCCATGCTGACAGAAGCCAGCTTCAGAACCTCTCAGTCATAAACAGACTTTAAACAGACACAGCTTCAGAACCTCTCTGTCATAAACAGACTTTAAATAGACACAGCTTCAGAACCTCTCTGTCATAAACAGACTTTAAATAGACACAGCTTCAGAACCTCTCTGTCATAAACAGACTTTAAATAGACACAGCTTCAGAACCTCACAGTCATAAACAGACTTTAAATAGACACAGCTTCAGAACCTCTCAGTCCAAAGTCAGAACTGTAAATAGACTTTAAATAAACACAGCTTCAGAACTGCTCAGCCCAAAGTCAGAACTGTAAACAGACTTTAAATAAACACAGCTTCAGAACCTCTCCAGTCATAAACAGACTTTAAATAAAACACAGCTTCAGAACCTCACAGTCCAAAGTCAGAACTGTAAACAGACTTTAAATAAACACAGCTTCAGAACCTCTCAGTCCAAAGTCAGAACTGTAACAGACTTTAAATAAAAAGCTTCAGAACCTCACAGTCCAAGTCAGAACTGTAAACAGACTTTAAAAAACACAGCTTCAGAACCTCCAGTCCAAAGTCAGAACTGTAAACAGACTTTAAATAACACAGCTTCAGAACCTCCAGTCCAAAGTCAGAACTGTAAACAGACTTTAAATAAAACAGCTTCAGAACCTCCAGTCCAAAGTCAGAACTGTAAACAGACTTTAAATAAAAAGCTTCAGAACCTCCAGTCCAAAGTCAGAACTGTAAACAGACTTTAAATAAAAAGCTTCAGAACCTCACAGTCCAAAGTCAGAACTGTAAACAGACTTTAAATAAACACAGCTTCAGAACCTCCAGTCCAAAGTCAGAACTGTAAACAGACTTAAATAAAAAGCTCAGACCTCCAGTCCAAAGTCAGAACTGTAAACAGACTTTAAATAAAAGCTTCAGACCTCCATCCAAAGTCGAACTGTAAACAGACTTTAAATAAACCAGCTTCAGAACCTCACAGTCCAAAGTCAGAACTGTAAACAGACTTTAAATAAACACAGCTTCAGAACCTCTCAGTCCAAAGTCAGAACTGTAAACAGACTTTAAATAAAAAGCTTCAGAACCTCACAGTCCAAAGTCAGAACTGTAAACAGACTTTAAATAAACACAGCTTCAGAACCTCACAGTCCAAAGTCAGAACTGTAAACAGACTTTAAATAAAAAGCTTCAGACCTCCAGTCCAAGTCAGAACTGTAAACAGACTTTAAATAACAGCTTCAGACCTCACAGTCCAAAGTCAGAACTGTAAACAGACTTTAAATAAACACAGCAGACTGTCAGTCAGAAGAACGACTAAAAGCCAGCCAAACCAAAGTCAGAACTGTAAACAGACTTTAAATAAAAAGCTTCAGAACTCACAGTCCAAAGTCAGAACTGTAGAACAGACTTTAAATAAACACAGCTTCAGACGACCTCACAGTCCAAAGTCAGAACTGTAAACAGACTTTAAATAAACACAGCTTCAGAACCTCTCAGTCCAAAGTCAGAACTGTAAACAGACTTTAAATAAACACAGCTTCAGAACCTCACAGTCCAAAGTCAGAACTGTAAACAGACTTTAAATAAAACACAGCTTCAGAACCTCTCAGTCCAAAGTCAGAACTGTAAACAGACTTTAAATAAAAAGCTTCAGAACCTCACAGTCCAAAGTCAGAACTGTAAACAGACTTTAAATAAAACACAGCTTCAGAGCGTTGTGCTGTATTGTGCACTGTGGTGCAACTCATTCCAAGAAAAGATCATAACACTTTATTATTAGCAGAGTCAAGAAGACGGTAAATACAGTAGCAACAGAAGTAAGAAGAAAAAGAATGACAGAAACAGCAACGAGCCAAAACCATAAATAATAATGCTGGAAATCAAAAAAGATAAAAATGAAGTGTGGATCAGATATGAACAGAAAATGTAATCAGAATATCAGCAACATATCCATGTCGATGGATGTTTTTGCAAAGGAATAGTTCAAGCGTGCTGGTGTCAAGAATCTGTGAACTTTCACTACATACCTGCTCATTTAAAAAACAATAACAGCTCTGGCAGCGTTGAACCTGATCATAATGATCATAACAGCACATGTATTGAAAAAGGAACTAGCTTTCTCAAAGCACGCTTTAACCTACAGGCAGCGGGAATAAAAATAAAAACTTGAAGTCTCTGATTTTGTTTGAAAGTGCTCCTTCAATTTTGATCTGAATTTTGGACATAATTCTGCTATAAGTGCCACTGATGTAAATAAATAAACAAACAGATACATAAATATATAGATTCATTATAATTTATGTTGATATAGTTCATTATTTTATTATTTGTTGCCATATCATTTATATATTTTATATAGTTTACTATATAATTATTAATATATATACTATAGCTTATTAATAGCTGAAGTGTAAACAATTATTATTTGTTTGTTGCTTTAAAGAGTGTTTGCACTGAAAATGGGTGCATGTTCTGCATTGTTCAATTGAAATACGCATTATTTTTAACCTTCTGTGTGTTTGATCTTATTTTCCTCATTTTTTGTTTATTTTGAATCCCCACCCCCCACCCCCCACCCCAGGTTATTATTTGGATCTTTTTACTTGCTGCAGGGCGGCTTGCCTTCTTGGACAATACAGAATTTTGAGAGGGATAGTTCCTTTAACAGCGACGATTACAAATGAATTATGCAACACAACACACAGATGCAAAACAGATGGGGCAATAAAGAGAGGACAAGAAGAGGCTGGAGGAGGTGTGTTCTGTCGCTGGGAAAACCACTCCCTGACACTAATGCACCCTGCAGGACTGGAGGGAAGGGAGGTAAGCGGTCCCCACAGCCATGCAACACAAAAACATCTCACCTCATTCTTCCATTTTGTTCAACAGTCGGAAGGTATACCACAAACACTTAAGGCCAAATAGAATATGACTTAACGCCAAACAATATCGCACCACAGAGAGAAAAACCAGACCATTCACTGGCTGGTTCAGGAACGCCATGCAGCTCTTGCATTACTGTGCTATATATAGCATCTGTCCCACACTCCTGGCATCTGGCAGCTTAAGAAGTCTTTATTTATTTATTTATTTACTTTACTTAGGTTGGGGTGGGGGAGGAGGGGTATGATCCGCAGAAGCCATTGTAGTTTAACATTATGTCCTCTCTCTCTCTTCATTGTGTGTGTGTGTGTGTGTGTGTGTGTGTGTGTGTGTGTGTGTGTAATTTCCCAACTTTCGCTTCACAAAATCTACAAAACGACCAAGAAAAAGAACAAAAAATAAAATAAAAAGAAGAGTCCACAATATGGAGAGAAAAATTCTGCAGGAATAAAGCATGGAGCGTAATGGAAAGAGGAAGACCAGAAGACGGCCAGCAGATGCCAAACACAAGGACTAGCACAGCAGCAGCGGCACGGCCATGGACTGACATCAGCAGAACTAGCGTGGTCCTAATGCCGTGCCGGGGGCAAGGAGACGGTGAGCAGCTGCAGGCGTGCACCAAAGGGATACCTGTGTACTCGGAGGTCTGTGAACCTGGTTGTGAGCCAGAGTCACTGCCACTGTCGTGACTACGCGGTCCGCTCCGTTTGAATGGGAGGTCTGAGGGTGCGAACGGATCAGAAAGAGCGATGGAAAGAGGTAAGATCTGAACATCAAGTGATGGACTTTTTTGTTCAGAAAATGATATGTATTGATCACAAGGCATTCAGCACCCCCATCCCCATCCCAAATGACAACAACAACCCAACAACACCCCTCTCCCTTCCTCTCCACCTCCAACTCAACTGGATGGTTCTACAAAATTCTAAACCATTTATTTCTCTCCGCTTCTTTTGCATTCCTCCAAACAGAAAGTTCCCAGCTGTCAATCACCTAAGCACCTTTAACCAATCAGTGTGTCACAAACAACAGCCGGTGTGTGAAGCTTGAAGAAGAGTGGCTGCCAAGTTTGGCCCACAAGTTAACGTACAGCAACAGTGCGATTTTTTTTAATGTTTTAAATGAAGGCCTCCGAATGAAGCTTTCAAAATACGAAATGGTGCTTAATGTCTCATCACCAACTTCAAAAGACAAAACACTGTTCTGTGCATGGAATCCAACTCAAATCAATATGTATTCTACCAGTCAACAACATACCACACGGTGGTCAGACCAGAAAGCTTGTGGCACCGTACACCACGGTGGTCAGACCAGAAAGCTTGTGGCACCGTACACCACGGTGGTCAGACCAAAAACCTGTGGCACCGTACACCACGGTGGTCAGACCAAAAACCTGTGGCACCGTACACCACGGTGGTCAGACCAAAAACCTGTGGCACCGTACACCACGGTGGTCAGACCAAAAACCTGTGGCACCGTACACCACGGTGGTCAGACCAAAAACCTGTGGCACCGTACAACACGGTGGTCAGCCTGAAAGCTTGTGGCACCGTACAACACGGTGGTCAGCCTGAAAGCTTGTGGCACCGTACAACACGGTGGTCAGACCAAAAACCTGTGGCACCGTACACACGGTGGTCAGCCTGAAAGCTTGTGGCACCGTACAACACGGTGGTCAGCCTGAAAGCTTGTGGCACCGTACAACACGGTGGTCAGCCTGAAAGCTTGTGGCACCGTACAACACGGTGGTCAGCCTGAAAGCTTGTGGCACCGTACAACACGGTGGTCAGCCTGAAAGCTTGTGGCACCGTAAGTATGCGAGGCACAGGACTTGGCGCTCAGCGAGGAGTAAATACCTCCAGCTGATCAACCCAAACAAAATTCAATTTCCTGTTGCTGCTGAAAATCACAACTGCAAACAAAACTGAAGTAAAACAGCCATGTGTTCCAAAGCACTGTTTTGAAAACAATCGTGTTTCCAGCACCCACCTGCCATCTCTGACACAAACACAAAATCAACAACTCTCAGGTGTGATCCCACATTCTACAGTCCTCTCCTAGTCTGGGATGAAGTGCCTGCAGGACGTGGCAGGATGGAGACAGCAGTTTAAATGATGATGATGACGACGGTGATGCTAAACAAAGACACAAAGGAGGCAGACTCACCCGGTGATGGCGGTCGACGTCCGCCAGGCGAAGGTGGTCGGCGGTAGGTCGATGCCCCCTGACTCCCGTTCTGAGTCAGCTGATTGCAAGAGACTGCAAGACCAACGCTGCTCATCAATATGCGCATACACTTAGCTGTACCTTCAGAGAGGTGGCTCCTGACCCAAAATCAGGGCAATTTTTAACATCCCCAATTAATACATCTTCTCACTTTTTTCTTTTCTGTCTCTTTGCTCACATGATGCCAGCTGATTTTATTCCAGCTTGATTGTTCATCTTGCAGTTAGCATCATTTCTAAGAGGCACGCTTCATTCAATTCCAAAGCACGCTTGTAAAATGGTCAAGCAAATGTAGCTGAATTCATGCTGGGTTTGGCTTTTCTACAACAGCAGTTGTACAGACAGACAAAATGCAAATACAAACATGACTGAACATGCAAGTCATCAAGAAAACTGTCATAATACAATCAGTTACCTTTAATTTTGTCTTGTATGAATATCAGAAACAGCAAATGAACTCAAGACATTACAACTTGCACAATGTACATGTGTCCAAGTAATTCTAACAAGATGAATATCAGGTCATAATTATATCAAACAAAAAAGGGTTTTATGTGAATGAAAAAACATAAAGTATGATTTGCTAAGATAGCTAGAGATTTAGTAAGTAAACCCATGAAGGTGATCAGATACATATGTAAAAGTACGTTTATATGCCCCTGTCAACAACAGAATGGGAAACAGGTCTTCAACCAACCAGAACTCCCCAAAGGAGATAATTTAAGAAACTGGGGGACATAATCCACAAATCTGTGACACTGTGATAACAGCATGGTCGAGGATATGAGAGTTAAATGGAAAGGTGCAATGCCAAATGCCCCAGGATTTAACACTTGCTTCTGTTAATAACATTAATGATGGTCCATCTAAAAGATCTTGAAACGAAAGGAGGGAGTATAATAAGGACATAGATATGAATCACTTTGATCGGAGCAGATGCATTCACCTCAAAGAACCTGTTTCAAGGGGGTCTGCTGTGTAGTTATCTATGATGTGTTGGAAAGTGAAGACACTGTGACGTAGCAAACAATGCTCGTTATTTCAGTCTCTTGTTTTCCAGCAAATGAAAAACAGGTGAACAGCATTTTCTGCTGCCCATGTACTCACATCCCGTCCCCCATCCCCAAACTCACACTTATCTGACCCTTCTTTGTCCCCGTCCCTAATAAGCCTTACGGTTTCTGTGGACATTAAGCACCATGTTTACTTACTTACTTTACCCTTCTTTGTTTGTTGGATTTCCTTTGAAGAGCTGTTGAATGACCTTTATTACAAACAGCTTCAAGGAAGTGTGAAATTGCACAGCAAAAGAATGCCCCCTCCCCTCCACCCCCTCTCCCCTTTTTCCCCATGTTAAAAAAGAAAAAGATGCATTCATTCCCCCCCCCCCCCCTTTAAGTCCCCTTCCCCTTCCATTTTAGCCCCCCCCCCCTTACAATTTAAGCCCCCCTTACCTTCACCCCCCCTCTACAATTTGCCTCCCTTACCCCCCCCCCCCCCCCCCACAAGTTAAGCCCCTTACCTTCACCCCCCCTTACATTTAAGCCTCCCTTACCTTCACCCCCCTTACAATTTAAGCCTCCCTTACCTTCACCCCCCCTTACAATTTAAGCCTCCCTTACCTTCACCCCCCTTACAATTTAAGCCTCCCTTACCCCCCCCCCCCCCCCCATCACTACATTTAAGCCCCCCTACCCCCCCCCCCCCCCCCCCTCCATACAATTTAAGCCCCCTTACCTCCCCTACCCCACCACCCCCCCCCCCCCCCACCCTTACAATTTAAGCCCCCCTTACCCCCCCCCATTTAATTTCAGCCCCCCATACCCCCCCCCCATTTAATTTCATCCCCCATACCCCCCCCCATTTAATTTCAGCCCCCCTTACCCCCCCCCCCCATTTAATTTCACCCCCCTTACCCCCCCCCCCCCCCTTACAATTTAAGCCTCCCTTACCACCACCCCTTACAATTTCAGCCCCCCTTACCCCACTCCCCTTTTCCAGTCTGACTGAGTGCAGTGAACCAGCTACAAGATGACACAGCTGTTGGGCCAGCAGTTATCACACATCGTATGCAAAAACAAACCTTATGCAACGTTAATCAACACTTCAAGTGTATTAATGAAGGGGGTTCAAAACTGCACACACCAACAGAAATGAACGCACCTGCTTGAGAATGAGAGACTTGTATGGTCAAATCAAAGTCAAATACAGCAAGAGAAAACACGGATTATGTTCACGACCAAGTGCATAAAAACACTTTGGGGTTTTTGTTGCTGAAAGAACGACAAACACAACTGATGAAAAATGCACAAGGAACGCGTATAAAGAAATGATTCTTGAAAGATGTGAGGAAGAGTTAGTAAACTGACATAAAAATCAAAGAGTTAGCAAACTGACATAAAAATCAAAGAGTTAGTAAACTGACATAAAAATCCAAGTGGGAACTAAAAAAATCAATAAAAAGGAGGCAATTGCTACCCCACTGGCTTTGAGCACGATTGTAGCAGCTACAGGCACACCGTTAGTACAAACCTGCTTTCCGCATTTTCCCTCTAGAGTTGGGGTTTAAGCGGAAGGGAGAGGGAGGGGCTGAAAAACCAAAACAATCCAAAAAGTCAGGCAACCAAAGAAACCCACAGGCAACAAAGCAAACTGTGCACAGTAGAAAAATGGCAGGCATGTGTCCCCCTGTCAACAGGCAAAACAACAGGCTGCCTGAACTGTCAACAGGCAAAACAGGCTGTCTGCCCCATCAACAGGCAAAACAGGCTGTCTGAACTGTCAACAGGCTGTCTGAACTGTCAACAGGCAAAACAGGCTGTCTGCCCCATCAACAGGCAAAACAGGCTGCCTGAACTGTCAACAGGCAAAACAACAGGCTGCCTGAACTGTCAACAGGCAAAACAGGCTGTCTCAACTGTCAACAGGCAAAACAGGCTGTCTCAACTGTCAGCAGGCAAAACAGCAGGCTGTCTGAACTGTCAACTGGCAAAACAGCAAGCTGTCTCAACTGTCAACAGGCAAAACAGGCTGTCTGAACCGTCAACAGGCAAAACAGGCTGTCTGAACTGTCAACAGGCAAAACAGGCTGTCTGAACTGTCAACAGGCAAAACAGGCTGTCTGCCCCACCAACAGGCAAAACAACAGGCTGTCTGAACTGTCAACAGGCAAAACAACAGGCTGCCTGAACTGTCAACAGGCAAAACAACAGGCTGCCTGAACTGTCAACAGGCAAAACAGGCTGTCTGAACTGTCAACAGGCAAAACAGCAGGCTGTCTCAACTGTCAACAGGCAAAACAACAGGCTGTCTGACCTGTCAACAGGCAAAACAGCAGGCTGTCTCAACTGTCAACAGGCAAAACAACAGGTTGTCCGAACTGTCAACAGGAAAAACAGCAGGCTGTCTCAACCGTCAACAGGCAAAACAGCAGGCTGTCTGAACTGTCAACAGGAAAAACAGGCTGTCTCAACTGTCAACAGGCAAAACAGCAGGCTGTCTCAACTGTCAACAGGCAAAATGGCTGTCTGTCTGAACAGTCAACAGGTCAATTGGAAGGTTGTCTGAGCAGTCAACAGGCAAACTGGCAGGCTGACTACAATTTTCCACAAGGCAGAACAGCTGCAGGCTGACTGTGTGGGTCATCAACAAGCCAAACGGCCATCTGTATCCAACTGAGCTCACAAACAACCCTAGCTCTTCACATCAGCCAACAACACAGAATTTGTCTAAATGTAAGCCAAGCACTTTGAAGTGTTAGGCTAGCCACTTGCACACCACCGTGCCATATACATCTTGATTTATTATTATCATCATTATGACGAACTCGGGTTCCTGTTAACTAACACCTTTCATGCTGGTGAAACTGAGTTATGGTGTACAATTTAGTTTGCACCCACGGCAATCAGAGCCGTGTGCTTGAATTTGACAGAATCTGCATGCAGAGTCAAGAGGAAAAAAGGACAAGAAAAAAAGAGAGAAAAAAACAAAAAACTGCCAGCATTTGCCCGTTTTCTAGCTAAAGTCTGCCATTTGGTAGACCACAGATCACACAAGTGACAGCTGACAAATTTGAAAATTTCAAGTTTATCATTAGGTGCAACTTGTATGCAAACCCACTTTTCTCAACCTCAAGGTGCAACATTTTCTACTAAACCAGGCAGTAAAGAAAGAAACACACAAAACATTTCCTTTATGCTGTTCTTGCCACAAGAGCACAGTTGGAAGTTAACACATGTTAACATGCATGTTAACGTACATGTATGTATTACATGACTCTAGTCTGGGCATTGAAAACATCACTGTAGTCTGGGCACTGATACATCACTGTAGTCTGGGCACTGATACATTGCTCTAGTCTGGGCACTGATACATCGCTCTAGTCTGGGCACTGATACATCACTGTAGTCTGGGCACTGATACATCGCTGTAGTCTGGGCACTGATACATCGCCCTAGTCTGGGCACTGATACATCGCTGTAGTCTGGGCACTGATACATCACCGTAGTCTGGGCACTGATACATCGCTCTAGTCTGGGCACTGATACATCCGTAGTCTGGGCACTGATACATCGCTCTAGTCTGGGCACTGATACATCGCCTAGTCTGGGCACTGATACATCGCTCTAGTCTGGGCACTGATACATCGCGCTAGTCTGGGCACTGATACATCGCTCTAGTCTGGGCACTGATACATCGCGTAGTCTGGGCACTGATACATCGCTGTAGTCTGGGCACTGATACATCGCTGTAGTCTGGGCACTGATACATCGCTGTAGTCTGGGCACTGATACATCGCTCTAGTCTGGGCACTGATACACCTTAGTCTGGGCACTGATAATCGCTCTAGTCTGGGCACTGATACATCTCAGTCTGGGCACTGATACATCGCTCTAGTCTGGGCACTGATACATCGCTCTAGTCTGGGCACTGATACATCGCTCTAGTCTGGGCACTGATACATCACTGTAGTCTGGGCACTGATACATCGCTCTAGTCTGGGCACTGGAAATATCACTCTAGTCTGGGCACTGATACATCACTCCAGTCTGGATATTAACACAATATCTCTAGTCTGGGCATTAAAAACATTGCTTCAGCCTGGGCATTAAAACATGGTAAAATCACTTTCACACAAAACTACACTTGTACGCCCATCCACAACTTGAACTCCTGCTTAAAAAGACAGGTTATGCAAGGAAGCTGCAGTGGAAATGGCAGACACCGATGTTTGCGTGGTTTGGCGGAGTAGCACTGGGAACTGGGAAGAGGAAATAACGTAGCTCACAATGCGGCAGGAAACGGGTGTGCTCACTTACTTTTGGTCTTGGGGCATGAACAAAAGGAGTGGAAATGGCGCCACATAACACTCGCATCCAAACAGAAAACCAACCAACAAGGGTGTGGGGGTGTGGGTGGGGTGCGGGGGATGTCACAAGTGGTTTTGTGTCTGCAACTCACTCTCACCGAAGGAAGAGAAAATCGTTGAGATGCGGCACAATAATCGGTGAACGCATCCTCCAGCGGTCATTATGTCACCTCAATGTGTTCAACACTTTTACATCGCACCGCATCTTTCCGTCACAGTCTTACTGCTCACAGTCCACGTGGGAGGTAAATTAGTTCACGCTGCATTCAAAGACACAAAAACCTGCATTGACTTCATAAGTCAAAACAGTTTTAAGCGCATTATGATGCAGAAAAGCCTTTTGAAACGTTTTTAAATTTTAGAAGATAAATTTCAAATTTCAATCTTCCCGGCTTCACTTTCTCAAAATGGCCACACTTCCAGCACTTTATTCAAAGAAGCTGTAACTTCACTTCACAATCATGCACTGTGGTCTTGAAGCTAACACCAAGTTAAAGGAGAACGCTTGCCCTTTCTTTATGCAGCTCTACTCAGCGGGTTCGAACTGACCCAGTGCCCATTTTGGCAGAGTCAGTCACAGACACAAAATCCACCGGGTGAAAGGGTCAAAACACCACACAAGAAGGGAAGTAAAAGCAGTGGGGATAAAATCAACATTCAGTGACCTGGGTCCTTATGGTTTCGTCAATTAATTATTCACCAACATTGGCAAACTACAACAGAATGACTCAAACACACCTGGTGCTCTGACTGCATCAGAATAACTTAACACATCTGTTGTTTTAATGACATCAGAATGACTCAATACACCCGTTGCTCTGACTGCATTAGAATTACTTAACACATCTGTTGTTTTAATGACATCAGAATGACAATACACCCACTGCTCTGACTACATCAGAATTACTTAACACATCTGTTGTTTTAATGACATCAGAATGACTCAATACACCCGTTGCTCTGACTGCATTAGAATTACTTAACACATCTGTTGTTTTAATGACATCAGAATGACTCAATACACCCGTTGCTCTGACTGCATTAGAATTACTTAACACATCTGTTGTTTTAATGACATCAGAATGACTCAATACACCCACTGCTCTGACTACATCAAAATTACTCAATACCCCAGCTGCCCTCTACAAATACCATCAAATTTTACTTGTATCTTAAAGCAAACAGAGTAGATAAAAATTAGCCTAAACATTTCAAAAGACTTATAAAACTTGTTCTCTGCTAGACAGATGATGGCACATAAAAAGAAACTCATGCAACCCTTCACTAAAACTGCCAATGCAGTTACTGTAGCAATAACCACCACCAAAAGGTCCCCAAGGCAAATTCACGTGTAGCGTGCATTTGGGATGCGTTCACTGATGTAACACAATTACACAACATCAGCTGAAATACAGCACAGCACGAGTTATTCTTACGGCTACAAAAACCCCAGTTCCTAAAGTTATGCATCCACTAAAACCATCACCAAAGACTGCATTCAGATGACACTAAACACTACTCATTGATACAGTTCTTGTACCCCTCAAAACTCAAACCAAACAATAAACATCTGAACCCGCAAGAGGAAAGGCGGAACAAGTTTACCAGGAAGCAAACCGCATTACTTCAACCCTGATTCTGTTTTGAATCGTCCGCCTCTAACACTCCACTGCTCTCAGTCGCAGTGACCTGCTTCCTCTCCGAGAACTGCACTCAAGACTGCTTTCAAAAACTATTTCCAGACCTCTTTTATAATTGTATTTCTCTCTGTCAGCTGGGTGGATGGGTGGGTGGGTGGGGGGTGGGTGAGTGAGTGAGTGAGTGAGTGAGTGAGTGCGTGCATGCGTACGTGCGTGTGTGTTCTGTTGTGTTGTGTGTGTGCGTGTGTTCTGCTGTATTGTGTGTTCTGTTGTGTTGTGGTGTGTTGTGTGTGTGTGAGCATGCCATGTTTCTCTCTGTGTCTATGCCTGCATGTCTGCCTGTACGTTTCTGTACGCATGCAACAGTGTTTACGTGTTTCTAGCGTTACTGTATAGCACTCTGCACTCGCGCAAGACGGGGCGCCAAACAAATCTCCCTAATTACCATAATTATCATAATTACCATTATTATCATCACCACTGTTAAGAGCTTGAAGCCCGTCACCACAAAAAGCTGAGCTAGACACATGCCGCAGCCATCTCACAGCGTTACGCAGCAAGGAGACAAACACCGCCACAGCACAAAAAGCTGAGCTAGACACATGCCGAAGCCATCTCACAGCGTTACGCAGCAATGAGACAAACACCGCCACAGCAAAAAGGGCATTCACTCATGCTCCGCATTTTACTTCAGCCTGTACAACCACAGAGGGCAAAAAGGCCACAATCATCCAAGCAAATGTACAGAGGATATTAAGCAGCAGATGTAGAGTATATTAAGTAGCAGATGTACAGAGTATATTAAGTAGCAGATGTACAGAGTATATTAAGTAACAGATGTACAGAGTACATTAAGCAGGTGAACATATCATGGCCCTCATGCTCAGTCTTGGTGTATATGTGAAGGTTTGGAAGTCTTTGTTGTTGCTGTCGCTTGTTCATTTCTTTTTTGTTGTTTTCGTTTGCGTTACTACATTCACTGCTACTCATACATATGTAATGAAAATGATAACGATAATAATCAGCTCTTAGCACACCTAAGTCATTGTGGCACTTACAACTTCAGTTAAACATATCCATTTGACCACAAAGTATATGTGAGTTAGCAGGTAATCTGATGCATATGCAGTCTCTATCCAGTGTGTGTGTGTATGTGTGTGTGTGTGTGTGTGTGTGTGTGTGTGTGTGTGTGTTGTGGTGTGTGTGTGTGTGTATGTGTGTGTGTGTGGTGTGTGTGTGTGTGTATGTGTGTGTGTGTGTGTGTGTGTGTGTGTGTGTGTGTGTGTGTGTGTGTGTGTGTGTGTGTGTGTGTGTGTGTGTGTGTGTGTGTGTGTGTGTGTGTGTGTGTGCATGCATTGTGGACTACTGGTGTGTTTAATTTGTTACGTTGCACCACACCTGAACTTCCTTGTATACTGTATATTTTACAGTCCATACATTCAACAAGTTGTCCCACAAAGGCCCATGCTGGTAATGGTATCCAACTCACATGCAGGAATTTAGCAAACTGACTGAAATGAATGTGTAGCCATAAACATGCTTCTGTTCTTTTTTTTCCTTTCTTTCTGGGGTAGATCACCTCTATCTCACACCACATGCGCTGGACTTCACACCCCATCAAAATCAATTCACATGGCGGACATGCTGTTGCAAATGTCTAACAACTGAAACGCATGCTTCAGTTCTGTGGGAAATTCCATTCATACGACTCAACCCATGTTTACTGGCACCAACGATACGATGAAGCTCAGATAATTGTCAGACAATAAGGAACACAACCCAGGAACACAATACTGGAATACAACTGTTTGGAGACTGGAGGAAAAAGGAAGGAAATACAATGGGAATTGCCGTTTGCGTAGTAACTCACAATGCATAAACAATCCCCCGCGAACTGAAAAGAAAGAAAGTCTTACTGAAGTCGCCACAGCTGGAGTCCTCTAATTTCTCAGCAACGTTTGGCACTAAGCTTGACACTGCTGAGCGGCTACCAGTCAACACTGGAGACTGACAGGCCTCCGTCCACCCCATCCCTCCCATGAAGTCCACGCTGCTGGACAAGTGGCTTATCTAACAGTCATCGACAATGCTTTGTTGCAAGCCTCTGTCCACCCTCCCATGAAGTCCACGCTGCTGGACAATTGGATTATCTGTCATCAACAATGCTTGCTTCCTTCCTTACAAGTCTGTTAACCCCCCCCCCCCCCCCCCCCCCACAATGCAAATATGCAACGCTTTAAAGCAACAACACCACACAATCTCAGTGTAAGCAATTAAAGAGAGGGGGGTAAACAAACAAATACGTGACAAGGAGCAGTGGCACTAACGCCCTCTCTCTGTGCACGGCAAGGTGTTTCCAAACAAAAGTGGACAACATCGATCACGAAAACTGGAAAACCTCAATATAATGTTTGTAAGCAGGACCTCCCACTTACCACAGATCAGCACTAAGATTGTCCACTGCCATGGTGAAGACATTAATGCCAAACATGCGCATGTACTTTTGTTATTTCATAGTGTTCTCTCTCTCTTTTTGGATATATATATTTATTTTTGTAACATTTTATGTTTTGACTAAACAACGGGAAAAAAAGAAAAAGAAAAGGGAAAAGAAAACCTCTTCCTCTACCATTCTTCTCGACACTCCACAAGCATACATATTAGACACACGCGTGACATTTCCACCAACCACTACCCCCCCCCCCCCCCCCCCCCCCCCCCCCCACCCCCTCCCCCAACTCCATTACGCCGTCCACAGCGCACCCGCCTCACCCCCCTACCTGTAGATCCCGGTGGGCTTGCTTGCGAAGAGAGGTCTTCCTGCGAGCTGTGCGAGGCCACGCCCCCCGACACCAAGCTGTCGTGGTCGGGCAGCGGCCGGGCTTTGGCGAACATGGACTTGGGCCGAGGCTGGCTCTGGTTGGCGCGCTCCCGTCGGGTGACGGCGACCGAGGGCGGCGACTTCTCCTCGTCCTGGTCCAGCTTCTTCTGCAGGTACTGCTGGAAGATGGCTTCCTTGCGCGCTTTCTCTTCCGCCTTTTTCCGCGCCTGCTCCTCCTCCTTCATCCTGTTTGGAGCATAAGAGGCGGGCTGAGAACGGTTGAACGCAACGGTCAAACACAGCACAGGGGCCGTTTACAGTAGTGAAAATGGGAGCGTGGGATGGTGCGTGTATGCGTGGCTATTTTGGGAAGGATGCAAGCCGTGCTCAGCTCGGCTCCGGAGTAGGGCCGAGCACGGCTGGCATTCCGTTGTACGTCGGCCGCTCTCTGGAACACATATAGCAGGCAAATGAAGTGCTTGGAGTGATAATGATAAAAAAAAAACTTCAGAATCGAGCCCGGTTCAGATCTGCTGCACGATTTGGACTCACAGAGAGATGACAAATCTGTCGTGCTATTTAGCTTGCAGAGACAGCCAACCTACGGCAGCACCGGACTCCCAAGAGACACCAAATCCGGTGCGCTACTCAGACCCACAGAAAGACAGCCGATCTCTTGCGCCACACAGCGTCGTGCAAAAGCCCCCCCAGCGGCAGCGGGCTCCTCGGAGGCTTTCGCCACCGGACGAACCCCTGCGGCGCTGCTGCAAAGCTCCGTGGACTCACATCTTCATCTGCAGTCTGCGCTGGGCCTCCATCTCCTTCTCCAGGCGCTTCCGCTCCTGGTCCTCCTTGCGACGCTGCTGCAGCTGGAACAGGCGCTCCTTCTTGCGCTGCATTTCATCGTCCCGCCTCTGCCCGTACAAACAACACACACTCTCACGTCAACCAGGGTCCCGCGCGGCGTCCCGCCAAAGCCGCTGGCAGCTCGCGCCGACCAGCCTCAAAGCGGACGCCACCAAGCCTCAGGCCCTCGCTAATGAGGACACTCAGGCCCTCGTTAATGAGGACACTCAGGCCCTCACTAATGAGGACACTCAGGCCCTCGCTAATGAGGACACTCAGGCCCTCGCTAATGAGGACACTCAGGCCCTCGCTAATGAGGACACTCAGGCCCTCGCTAATGAGGACACTCAGGCCCTCGCTAATGAGGACACTCAGGCCCTCGCTAATGAGGACACTCAGGCCCTCGCTAATGAGGACACTCAGGCCCTCGCTAATGAGGACACTCAGGCCCTCGCTAATGAGGACACTCAGGCCCTCGCTAATGAGGACAAACTTGATGGTCTTGAAAAGCCTGCAGTTCAATGGGGACTCCATGCAACACCTGAAAACTCGGATACACGTTTCTACAACTGGCCATTCTTTCCCTTCCATTCTCCATTCTTTCCCTTCCATTCTCCCTTCATTCCCTTCCATTCTCCCTTCATTCCTTCCATTCTCCCTTCATTCCCTTCCATTCTCCCTTCATTCCCTTCCATTCTCCATTCATTCCCTTCCATTCTCCATTCTTTCCCTTCCATTCTCCATTCATTCCCTTCCATTCTCCACTTCTTTCCCTTCCATTCTCCATTCTTCCCTTCCATTCTCCATTCATTCCCTTCCATTCTCCATTCTTTCCCTTCCATTCTCCATTCATTCCCTTCCATTCTCCATTCATTCCCTTCCATTCTCCATTCTTTCCCTTCCATTCTCCATTCTTTCCCTTCCATTCTCCATTCATTCCCTTCCATTCCATTCTCCATTCATTCCCTTCCATTCTCCATTCATTTCTTTCCATTCTCCATTCTTTCCCTTCCATTCTTCATTCATTTCTTTCCATTAGCCTATCTATCCAATGGCTTCCCCCCCCATGTTATATACACTAACACACATGGACACCTATGCCTGTGTGAGCATGAATGGTACGTTTATATACCAGTTGGTTTAAGACATAAAACATGGATTTCATTTACGCCAAGTTAATGAATACAAGGAATATTTTTCGGTATTGGCTTGTTCCTAGCTGAAATTTGCAAAAAAACAATTCACTCTGGTGTCTACGTGTCTTATGCTGAAATTACCTTGTATTTTTAAAACATCACGCTGATACGTCTCAAGACAAGATTTCCTATAACAGGACAGTGAAGCGTCATCTCATCTTTATTGTACACGCACTCCACACTCCAGACGCTCACAGTAACCTCACCGTGTCCAGTGACGAATCCTGACCAACCACGTAGCCGATCCCGGAGGAGCTGTCGTCGGACCCTGACTGCAAGGACTGATGGGAACCCGAGTGGTTGCTCCCCAAGTCCCCGGCGCCGCCCGCACCGCCCCCAGCCGCCGGCGCCAGACCGCCCCCCTCGTGAAGGGGAGGCACCCGCTGACCCTCCTCCTGCTGACCGCCCACGTCGGCCACATCGCCAGGGTCTCTCTTTGCGGAACTGTCCCGCACTTTGCCCAGCTTGGGTTTGGGCTTGGGTCGCCGGGGCAGGTCCTCGCCCAGCGACACAAAGAAGCCGCCGTTCCCCGACGAGGAGTCGTCATCCTGAGATAAAACCTCCGCCTCCTGCGGCAGGCCGGCGGGCAAGGCAGCGGTGGCGGCAGGTGGCGGCGGTTGGGCCGAGGCGGGGGAGGAGGAGGAGGGGGGTGGAGAGGGGTCCGCCGCCGAGGGCACCAGCGAGGCAGCGGCGAGATGAGACAAAGGGCTCGAGAGCGGCGGATGCTGGGCAGAAATTCTTCCGGAGGGAGTGGCTTTTGCGCTTGGTGGTGGGGGCTGTTGCTGCGGCTGCGGTGGCGGCTGCTGCGGTGGTGGCTGCTGTGGCGGCGGATGCTGAGAAGGCGCCGCGCCAGAGTCTGTCACAGGGTGCTGGGGGGACTGGGCGGTGCGGAACTGCTCCTGCTGCTGCAGGGTCAGCCGCTTGATCTCCCCTTGAAGCTCCGTCAGGCTGCGGTTCAGCTTGTTCAGCGACTGGTCGTACTCGTCATGCTCCCCGCTGCCGGACGAGGACACCCGCCTCTCCGGCGTCCTGCGAGGGGACTGGCTCAGCTCCCGCCGCTGGGGGTGACCGGGGGCAACGTCCTCCGCCTGACCCTGGCTGGGGTCAAAGTGCGCCGGAGACGCACGGGCCTCCAGCCCCAAACTGGACGCGGGCCGAGGAGAATATCCGAAAGCGGTGGCCGCCACGGCAGGGGGGCAGCTCCGCATCATGTCGCTGCTCAGATCACTCACCGGAATGCTGCTGGTGCCGTCCTCGGCCTGATCCCTGGAGCAGATCACGTCCCCTTCCGGGTCGCTGCCGTGAAACCAGCGCCGGCGCACGCCGTCTATCGTCTGTTGGATTCCTTCCCGAGAAAACCCCCGCGCAGCCGTCGAGGGGGACTCGGAGGCTGAGGTTGAGCTGGACGAAGCCGGCGAGCGCGTGACCAGCGTGGCGGGGCGAGCGGGCTCTCCGGCGTTCACCTGGCCCAGCCTCTCCTGCAGCAGAGCGTGGGTGAGGGGCGGGTGGCTGGGCGCCCCGTCCGTGGCGTCCCCCCCAGCCCACGCTGACAGGCCCGGCCGCGGAGAGAGCACGCTGGAGGAGCCCGTGGTGTCGTCCTGCTTGGAGATCACTCGCATGAAGGCCGCCTTGCCCAGCCGCTGCCGCATCTTGGCCGTCTGCACTTCCTGCCGCTGCTTCTTGCGCTCGATCTCTCGCCGCTTCTCCTCCAGCTTCAGGCGCAGCTGCGACAACTCCGACGTGGCCGGCCGGCTCCCCGATGACTCTCCGTTGCTGGCGGCGGGGTCCGTGCCGGCGGAGGACGACGACTGCCCAGCCTGGGCGGCGCTACGCGGGGTGCTCTGCTGCCAGGTGGTTTCGCTGGGCAGCTGCGCGAAGGTGGCCTTCTTCACGCCGCTTTCGGGCTTCTGCACGAAGGCGGACTTGAGGTGGAGTCTGCTGGGCTGGCCGTTGCCTTCCCCGCCCGGCTCCTGGCCGTGCTGCATGTAGACGTAGCCGGAGTTGTCCACGTTTCCCACCCCGCCCTTCATCCGTCGGATCTCGGCGAAGCTGGTGGTGCCCGGCTTTTTCTGCCGCTCATCTGCGTTGGGCAGGTGATCGGTGATGAGCTGGCCTGGCTTGGGCGCCTCGCCCACCGCCTGATGAGGCGTGGTGAAGGGGGGCGCCTGGGCGTGCGGCTTGTGGAGCTCGCCGACCTGTCGCGGCGACTGCTTCAGCGATTCCCGGGCCTTGTGGTCCTGGTGGATCTTGTGCGACTCGTGGTCGGAGAAATCGCCGGAGCTGCGGCTGCTCCCCACGCTGCCCTCTCTTGAGGCTCCCACCTGTCTCAACACGATCTCGCTGTCGGCGGGCAAGTCGCTGGCGCTCTGACCGATCACAGGCAGACCCACCTCTCGCGCTGTCTGAGCGTCATGGACGGTGCTCTCCAGAGTGTAGCTGGTGGCGGGCGGCTCCGCGTGAAACCCCGCCCCGCTGACAGTTCTTCTCGGGGAGTGCACTGGAACCTCCACGGAGGAATCGGGGGGAATCATGAAGGTTTCAAATCCCGCGTTAGACGCTGGCTGAGCCTGCTGCTGCTGCTGCTGAGGGTGGTGGAATGAGGAGGGTGGAGGTGCCGAAGCCTCGGAGCTGCTGGTGACGGTGTCCGTGCTTCTTGGCGTGACCAGCTCCGTCGAGGCCAGAGGAGTCACAATCGTCTCGTCCATGGACGACCCGCTCGACCGCTGAAGCTCGCTCTCCCCTCCCCCTCCTCCGCTCCGTCCTCCGCCACCAGGGCTGACTCTTCCGTGACTTCCGCTCCCTGGCGGGGACAGTTTCCCTTTTGTCGGTTTGGTCGGTGACACCATCACCTTCTTCCTGGGGGTTCGATCCCCACGCTCCTCGGCTTTGCTGTGGTTGTTGACCTTCTCCTTGGCACGGCGCAGCTTGGCAGGCATGAGAGGTTCCTGGCGCTCCACGGAGGTGCCCGACAAATTGGAGCGAGCCGACAGTGAAGCAGCCTGACCAGGAGTGACGCTGGTCACCTCCATGAACTCTGGGTGGCTGGGGTCGGCCAGGTTGGGTCGATGCGGCTGAGGGCGGCCTGTGGCTTCAAACTCCGCAAGGTCGGCACTGGAAACCGGGTCAAGGTCGGCGTCGCCACTGGTGTCAGCATCCCAGGACATGGAAACGTTCTCCAACAGCGTGCTGCTCTGACTGGTCCTGAAAACACAAACCTGACGCGTCAGTGGCAGAGTGTTTTCAGCATCTCATCTTTCAAGAACTTTATAGGACTGAGCTTAATTCTGACTGATTCACAGGACTTTGCAGGCCTTGCAAACGAGTGCTCAAAACTCCAGGCATTTCCAAGCCTCAACAAGAAGCAGTTTCCAGGCTTTGCCAATGAGCTTTTAAAATCAAGGGTTTGCCTCCCCTCATCAACAAGCTTCCAAAATTCAAGGACTTCCCAGGCCCTGCCAAGCTTTCAAGGACATAGCTGCCGGGCCTTGACAAGGACTTTTCAAAACTCAAGGACTTCACTGGCCTTGCCAGCGAGCTTCCAAAATTCAAGGCCTTGTCTGGCCTTGCCAATGAGCTTTCAAAATCAAGGACTTAACTGCCAGGCCTTGACAAGTTTTCAAAACTCGAGGACTTCACGGGCCTCGCCAGTGAGCTTTCAAAAATCAAGGACTTGCCTGGTCTTGCCAATGGGTGAAAATTCAAAGGACTTTCCCGGCCTTGACAAGTTTTCAAAATTCCAGGACTTGCCTGGCCTTTCTTGCCTGGCCTTTCCAAAGAGCTTTCAAAATCAAGGGTTTCCAGGCCTAATTGCCACGGAGCTTTCTAAAGTCCCACGAAGTTCCCTGCACTCCCCAGGACAGCACGAGCTCTGACCTGTCTCTGATATCCTGGTCGTCATGCCAGGCCAGAACGGAGCGCCGCACGGTGTCTCTCTCCTGCGGGGAGCTGAGGGACTGCGAGCGACGGGACGTGCGCTTCTGGAGCAGTGGCTGACGGGACGACAAGCCGCTGCCCACGAAACACCATCCATGTTATTTGTTAGCTCAGGACCTGACCCCCCCCTGGTCCACACAAGCCAGTCACAATTTCAATGTCTGGAACCGCCTCATCAAAACTAACAGCAACACATCTAAGCAGGGGAGAGGGACTTGGAGGAGGGGCGCAGACAAGCGGCAGGGCCAGGATGATAACTCTGAACAGAGCTCAGGAGCTGCGTCAAAGTCCAGGTGGCCGTCCTGGGCTCTCCGTCCCTAACAGTCCTAATGGTCTCCGCGGACGTTAAGCAACATTTGAGAAAACAGACTGGAAAAAAGCAGCAGCATTTCAATGTCCGAAAGCGGAGGATCACAACTCTTGAACAAGCAGGCCATATATATGTATATATAAATCCGACAACGGCTTAACACTGTAAGGTTAGTTTCACTCTCAGTCTAACAGTTCAGACTGCCTGTCCTGTGGACAGCACAGCTGGCACGTGTAGCTCTCTCCGTGACGTACGGAGAGCATAGCCGCTGCTAGAGTCATCATCTGGGTCGCCACCAATCAAGGTGAGGCGGGGAGTTTCGTCTGCTTCGTGTGGTGTTGTTTTCAGCTTCTTTCTCCTCTTTCATCTTGTTTTGATAGCTGCGCTTTTGGCGAATACCATGACCTTTAAAGGGCCTGAGACCAGCTCTGAGGACCTACGTGTTATCTGTCAGGGCCTACTGCCAAACCTAAAGACCAACACTGCGCGTTATTTGTCCAGGCCTACTGCCAAACCTAAAGACCAACACTGCGCGTTATTTGTCCAGGCCTACTGCCAAACCTAAAGACCAACACTGCGCGTTATCTGTCAGGGCCTACTGCCAAACCTAAAGACCAACACTGCGCGTTATCTGTCAGGGCTTACTGCCAAACCTAAAGACCAACACTGCGCGTTATTTTCCAGGGCCTACGGGCGAATCTAAAGACCAACACTGCGCGTTATTTTTCAGGGCCTACAGGCAAATCTAAAGACCAACAATTAGGCCTTATTTGAGAAAGTAAAATCCCAAGACTTTTTAGGCCTTGGTAAAGTACCTGCAAACCCTGCTGTGACGGAAAAACACAAAAACACCAACAACACACACTTTACTCCGCTAAATCCGTGCCTGCAGTAAAACACGGAAGGAAAGTAGTGAAAGCCAAAGAAAGAAACTAAAACCAACAGCACGCACCTGGGACTGGCAGAGATTTTATCGCTGTGGTGACGACTATCGTCCGGCGTTTTCTGGAAGCTTCGTTTGGTGGCGCTGCTGACCTGAGGCACGCTGGGATTGGGAAGCCGCCGCAGTGACACGCTACCGGACCCTGCCACCCAGCGCACAACAAACTGTGAGGTTATCCTGGCACTCAGCACACTGCTGGGTTAGCCCAGCGCACAGCAAACTTGCCAGGTTACCTACCTTCACCTGGACTCCAGCAAGGCGGCAGGTCTCCGCAAGTTATTACCTAAATGTCCAGTCAACCCTAAGGTCGTGTAAAAGATGAAACGAAATTACTAAAATCACAAGTGAAAGTCTGATTCACTTTTCAGATTGTCATCTCATGTTTGAAGAGGGCGGAAAAACTGAAGCTGACTGAACAGCGACAGCACAAAACTGGAAAGTGCGGGGCAGGAGGGAAGAGCCTCTAGCAATGGACATAAATCCTCCGATGATGGTGCACATGCCATGTGGTGATGTCACCATTGTTTTTTAAGGGTCACACGCACAATCCTCTCACTCAATGGATAGATATAGAATTGATTTTCAACATTCAGTCAACCATGACAGCTACACAGGGTCACACGCACAATCCTCTCACTCAGTGGACAGATATAAAACTGATTTTCAACATTCAGTCAACCATGACAGCTACACAGGGTCACACGCACAATTCCTCTCACTCAGTGGACAGATATAAAACTGATTTTTAACACTCGGTCAACCATGACAGCTACATAGGGTCACGCGCACAATCCTCTCACTCAGTGGACAGATATAAAACTGATTTTCAACATTCAGTCAACCATGACAACTATACATAGGGTCACACGCACAATCCTCTCACTCAGTGGACAGATATAAAACTGATTTTCAACATTCAGTCAACCATGACAGCTACATAGGGTCACGCGCACAATCCTCTCACTCAGTGGACAGATATAAAACTGATTTTCAACATTCAGTCAACCATGACAACTATACACAGGGTCACATGCACAATCCTCTCACTCAGTGGACAGATATAAAACTGATTTTCAACACTCAGTCAACCATGACAGCTACATAGGGTCACAAGCACAATCCTCTCACTCAGTGGACAGATATAAAACTGATTTTCAACACTCAGGTCAACCATGACAGCTATATCAGGGCCAAGCGCCCCACAGAATGCATTTGTCAAGGCACGACTGCATGTCCTGGGTGACCCCCAGTCTTCAGCTGGTGAAGGCTACAACAACAACAGCACAAAAAGCACAGACCTTCCGCTGGCGCGTCTCTGGGGGCATCCCCCTGCTCCATGGCCTCCAGCAGGAAGAACAGCTCCGCCAGAAACACCAGCACGTTCTCCTGCAGGTTCTCCCGTCCGTACAGCAGGTCCTCGTAGGTGAAGTGGAAGCACTTCAGCACCAGGTGGCGCTCGCAGAACGTCCGGATCAGGCGCAGGTTGTACAGGGAGTCTGCTATTCCCACGCTGTCTTTCAGGCACACATCTGGAAGTGAGCGGTCTAGGTGTGAAAAGAACGTCTCCTGCATGGGCTCTACACAGGGGTCTATCTGCAGACAACAGACTCCCCTTCTATGATCTACCTCGTTACCAACAATCAGTCTTGTCAATGTGCCCTACCGAGATCAGCTTGATACCAAGGATCGGTCATGTCAATTGTTTTCTACCAAGATCAGCTTATTCCTGTCAATGTGCTCTACCATGATCAGCTTCATACCAAGGTTAAGTCCTGTCAATGTGTTCTACCAAGATCAACTTAATACCATTACCAAGGTTAAGTCCTGTCAATGTGCTCTACCAAGATCAGCTTAACGCCAGGGATCAGTCCTGTCAACGTGCTCTACCAAGATCAACTTAACACCAAGGATCAGTCCTGTCAATGTGCTCTACCAAGATCAACTTAACACCAGGGATCAGTCCTGTCAATGTGCTCTACCAAGATCAACTTCATACCAAGGATCAGTCCTGTCAATGTGCTCTACCAAGATCAGCTTAACACCAGGGATCAGTCCTGTCAACATGCTCTATCCATCTGCCTCTCTGACCTGCGATGGGGAAGTTGTCTGGCTGGTAAAAGGCAATGGCAGCGGCTACGCAGCAGCCGTCCCCCAGGTCGTTCATCAGGTCCTCCATCTTGGGGATGCTTTTGGGGTCACGTGGCGTGGTCTTGCTCACAATGCGTACCTGCGGAAGGAAGCGCTGTCCACATAACAGTCATCACCTTGCAGGTCTCCGGCTCTCTTTAAACAAAAACCTACCCCTCCCTCAACTCAGTTTCATGATCCAGACGTACATCTAGACCAAGCTGATAGCTCCTGTACGTATCTTGTCTTCTTCTTCTTCTGTACAGTGTCCAATTTCAAGATTTTTAAGATTCTGACACTTTTAAAGCGCATGCTGGGTTGTTTCGGTGCTTACATAATCTGCAAAACTCTGACATGAAACTAACTAACTAACATAACTACAAAATGGTTATGCTGAGTAAGTAGTCTTTTTGCACGTGAATGCACCTGAAACTGTTCCTGTTCCACTGCCACAGGCAAGGAAAGGGTTACTTACAGGCAGGCAAAGAGTTAATTTATTCAACTGTACAATTCAGGACCGTATCAACATCTTCTACGGGGCCATCGTGTTGTTCTGAAATGACGTTTGTCATTGTTGTTGCTGTCGTTGTTACTGCTGATTTAGAGTTGTACCTTCTGGTTGGTCTCGCCCTGAATGATGTCCAGGTCCCCTCGCTGTTCCAGCGCGGCACACGTCTTGTTGATCCAGAACATCAGGGCCTCCTCCACCCCACTGGGCAACTCGCTGGAGGCATTGAAGCTGGCGTAGCGCCTGCCACACATATCCGCAACATAACAACACATCACCCACAACACCATACAACAGCACACTGCCACTGCATCACTATCACATTATATAACAACGTGTCACCACTGCATCACTATCACATTATATAACAAGGCGTCACCACTGCATCACTATCACATTATATAACAAGGTGTCACCACCGCATCACAGCAATACATCACCATCTTATCATAACAATGGGTGCCTGGCAACAACCCTATCGCACGTGTGTGTGTGTGTGTGTGTGTGTGTGTGTGTGTGTGTGTGTGTGTGTGTGTGTGTGTGGTGTGGTGAGTGTGTGGTGTGGTGTGGTGTGTGTGTGTGGTGTGTGTGTTGTGTGCGTGTGTGTGTGTGTGTGTGTGTGTGTGTGTGTGTGTGTGTGTGGTGTGTGTGTGTGTGTGTGTGTGGTGTGTGTGGTGTGGTGTGGTGTGTGTGTGTGTGTGTGTGTGGTGTGTGGTGTGTGTGTGTGGTGTGTGGTGTGTGTGTGTGTGTGTGTGTGTGCGCGGTGTGGTAGTGTGTGTGTGTGTGTGTGTGTGTGTGTGTGTGTGTGTGGTGTGTGTGTGTGTGTGTGTGTGTGCGTGCATGCGTGTGTGCGTATGCTTGGCGTGCATGCACGAACGCGCATGCGTGTGCAGAGCTCAACCAGCAGGTTAACATGTCTTACATAACAAGGATTTATTTCATCGTCATGGAGTTCATCTTAACACAGTTCAACTGTATAGATGGCCATGGCAATGAAACAAGTCCTTGCTGTAAAATGTCCTTGTGCTTTCAGGTCTCTTAATATGGTCGCAGTTGATCTGTCAAAACAGGAGTTTCTCATGCACCACTGTTAAGTGGAAATGATTTCACGTCCTAAGTTTCCCTTTCCAAAAGAAAAGAACAATCGTAACTGCTTTTGCAAGAGTGCACAGCCTCCTTTTTATTTTCAGCAATTTGAAAGCTATACATCACTGTTTGCAAATCGCTGCTCTTTGATCAAACAAGCGCTGAACGGGGCCAGTACAAACTTGTGAATGTCGGGCAGCAAAAAGCAGGCACAATTTCCAGTGACCTTTTAGCCCTGTGCAGACTCGTGTCATTTCTGAATAAGCAGCCCCCCCCCCCCTCCCCCCCCCACCTCCCCGGTGCAGGTGATAACCCACCTGACAGCCTGTGCAACTCGCTCCACGCTGGCTATCTCGCTGGCGTAGGCCTTCATCAGGGCATCAATCAGGGACAGGTGGGCCGCCTGAAAACAGTCATCACGCACACAGTCAGCTGCAAGTCTCGCAGCAACTACATACAGCCGGGTCGTGCCGACTTTGGGTGACAGCATTCACAGACTTCAAGACTGTCCTTTTCTACTTCTTCCTTTGTTTTTCTGTTTGGTTGTTGCCGCTCTTCATGGTCAGGTACATGTAACAAGCCACGAGCAAGAAAAGAAAATCCTACATTTACAAGAACAAAACACTGCCCTTGGATTAACCACGCCGGACTGAGCTAGGGCTACAAGAAGAGCAACACCACGGATTAAGCTGGGGAAAAGTTCTATACTGCAAAGATTTGCGTGTCACCGTCAGAAGCAACAGAATGGGAGTGAGCAGCACAATTTTTTTTTATCAAGACATTTTTTCACAGACCTTTAAATACCCTATCAAATACAGTACTCTATTATTTTTCACTGGAGATGAGCTGCGTCTGTGACCGTTTTCAATTCCCTTGCCGCTTGGGCAGCCACACTGTGTCTTCGGGGCCGCTGAGTTTATGCGAACACTCAACCAACTGAGCGGCATCCCCTACATCCCCACCCCGCGACAGCATCCAAGCGCCGCCGCCTGAAGCCCCGACATACGTACCACTCTGAAAGGCGCTGTCTGCATCAGCACTGTCTCTGTCACCACCACGTCCCCAGCCTCCGCCACGTAGATGCCTTTCCTAGACAACACCTGGATGATGCTCCAGTGTCCTGTGAACAAACAAACAAAATGGTGGGGGTGGGGGTGGAGGGGGGCAAAGTTTACTAATCTGTTTTCATTTGGTCTGTAACACAACAGAAGCCGTTTTGTAAAAACAAGCTGTACCTAGTCGACAGCATGGATACAGTTCCATGACATGTGCCTGAGAGTACAGCATGGATACAGTTCCATGATGCGTGCCTGAGAGTACAGCATGGATACAGTTCCATGAGGTGTGCCTGAGAGTACAGCATGGATACAGTTCCATGACGTGTGCCTGAAAGTACAGCATGGATACAGTTCCATGACGCGTGCCTGAGAGTACAGCATGGATACAGTTCCATGAGGTGTGCCTGAGAGCACAGCATGGATACAGTTCCATGACGTGTGCCTGAGAGTATGCTGAAGCAGTCTTCAAACTCAACAGCAATGGAAATGCATTTCTGTATGGTCTGTTCTGACTGTTAGTTTCTTGTGTATCCCTTGTCAGTTCTTCTGCATGGCACTGTGTGTGTTTTGACTGTCTGCTCTGTGTGTGTCTAGCTCTGTCCTACTGCCTGTGTGTGTGTTTTGACTGTCTGCTCTCTGTGTGTCTAGCTCTGTCCTACTGCCTGTGTGTGTGTTTTGACTGTCTGCTCTTGTGTGTCTAGCTCTGTCCTACTGCCTGTGTGTGTGTTTTGACTGTCTGCTCTGTGTGTGTCTAGCTCTGTCCTACTGCCTGTGTGTGTGTTTTGACTGTTGCTCTCTGTGTGTCTGCTCTGTGCTTATGCTGTGTGTGTGTGTTGCTGTTGTGTGTGTGTTTGGGTTGTGTGTGTGATGTGTGTGTGTGTGTGTGTGTGTGGCTCTGATGTGTATGTGTGTGTGTGTGTGTGTGTGTGTGTGTGCGTGCATGCGTGCATGCGTGCCTGCGTGCGTGCGTGTGTGTGTATGTGTGTGTGTGCATGTGTGTGTGCATGCATGCGTGCATGTGTGCATGTATGCATGTGTGCATGTGTGTCTGATGCCTTGTAATGTTTCACTCATCTGTAGGGACTGCATGAACTAGTTGTTAGACAGGTCTGGCAGAGCCTAAACTACAATCCTTCTAAAACAAGGTTTTCAAGTGCGAGATCTCTCTCTCTCTCTCTCTCTCTCTCTCTCTCTGTCTGCACACATGTTGACACAGCCTGTCAGCCTGTATGTAGGTGCCCCTGTCTGCCTGTCTGTAGGTGCCCCTGTCTGTAGGTGCCCCTGTCTGTAGGTGCCCCTGTCTGCCTGCGTCCAGCCTGAACTGTGGGACTCACCCTGCCACTGTGAGGCGGTGTCGGAGAACATGTTGGAGCAGGCCTGGCAGTAGATCTCGCTGGAGATCATCAGGTTGATGAGCTGCGGCTTGACCTGCAGCTGACCCTGTCACACACATCACACGCCCACTGTGTTCACCGCGCTCACTCCCATCAAAGAGGATTCACATATGTATACAACAGCAAATACATGGACGGATCTAGGCAGACATGGGTGCAAAAGTTGCCAGTCACATGCCCTGGGGAGCTGGGGAGTTAGTTAGTTAGTTAGTTAGTTGGTGCTTTGAGCCCAGTCAACCACAAAGGGTTATATCAGGGCTAACAACAAATTTAGGTTTATCTCCTAGTTATTTATAAAGGGAAGTGTAAAACATTCTACGTAAAAGTTTTGAACAACTCTTTAAAAATACTTCATGCAAACATTACCGTAACACACTTCATATTTTGTAAAACACGTTTATAAAAGAAACACAAAAAGGTTCAAACGAACGCTTATTTTTTGTGTTTGGATCTTGTTTTAGAACGCTAGCAGTCATTCTGTTTCAGATTCTTGAAAAATGGTGTTAGTCACAGCTGCATATTCTCATCGGTTAACTAAAGTGGTTCTTTTATAACAGAAGTTTGATGCCAAGAGAATGTAACCGTTAACTGCAGTTCTTGGCAAGAGTTTTTCTTCTGTGTACTGACTGAGGCGTGTGCATTATCTGATGGGTGCATGCTGTTTAACTGGTTCCCTTCGGCCTGCACCATCGAAAAAATGCAGGCTGCAATCTGGAGCATGTTCTTATCAGGCTTGCTCTTAGTCTTACACAGTCACTATACATAGAACTTAGGAGGGGGGCACAAGAGAGAGAGAGAGAGACAGAGACAGAGAAACTGTGTTGTGTGTGTGAGAGCGAGTGAGTGAGAGACAGAGACACACACAGAGATACACAAGAGAAAAAGAAAAAGACTGTCAGAGACTGACTGTGTGTGTGTGTGTGTGTGTGTGTGTGTGTGTGTGTGTGTGTGTGTGTGTGTGTGTGTGTGTGTGTGTGTGTGTGTGTGTTGTGTGTGTGTGTGTGTGTGTGTGTGTGTGTGTGTGTGTGTGTGTGTGTGTGTGACAGATGAGAAAGAATGTGTGTGTGTGTATGGAGGGGGATGCATGGGGCAGTGTGTGAAAGAGAGATAGAGAGAGTGAGAGAGAGAGGGATGAAGACAGATAAAGATAGACAGACAGACAGAGAAAAAGAACTGACAATACACTGTGTCTGGAAAGACTGATGTGAAAACATCAGTAAGCATGCTTGCATACCACAGGCATGGGGAAAATGTGAGAACCGTGAAGCACTCAGGATTCCCATCGCAAATTACACAACATCCAAACAGAACAGAGATCCCGTCATTTACACAAAGTTTACAGTTAGCACTGATTAAGTCATCTGATGCTTAAAACACACTTTCACTTTTCAGCCATGAAAGACACATCAGATCAAAACACAAACTGACCAGGTATAAATTACAGAGATGTTTACTCACACTAGCATTTTCTCTTTACTCACCTTGGCATTTTCATAGAAGGGGTCCTTCAGCTGTGCTGGTATGCTGCTGCCATAGGCCTTGGTCAGAATCCACGACACTGACGCCTTCAGCTTCGCCTGCAACAGGCACCGCAAGTCACAGGTGAAAAAAGTTGTAAGACCTGGGTCCTGTAGCACAATAGACTGACACATACTCCCCCCCCCCCCCCCCACCCCCCATCACAGGTGAAACAAACTGTAAGCTTGTGGGTCTTGTAGCACAAACACTGACACTCTGCCCCCCCCCCCCCCCCCCAAGTCACAGGTGAAACAAACTGTAAGACTGTGGGTCTTGTAGCACAACATAGCACTGCCCCCCCCCCAATAAACTAACTGGGGTTTGACACATCAGACTCTGCCCCCCCCCCCCCCCCAAGTCACAGGTGAAACAAACTGTAAGACTGTGGGTCTTGTAGCACAATAGACTGCACATTGCCCCCCCCCCCCCCCCCACAGTGCAACAACTGTAAGACTTGGGTCTTGTAGCACAATCTGACTGCCCCCCCCCCCCCCCCCCCCCCCCCCACCCAATCAAACAAGAATGCAGCAACAAGAAATGAGGCTGGCTTGTGCACATCACTCTCTCACCCCCCCCCCCCCCCCTCAAATGAATGGATGGCAGGTGAACAAACTGTAAGACTGTCTGGTAGGTGACAGGACAACTTAAGACTGTTGTGCTACTTAGCTGCCTCCTACTACCGCCTACACACATACACCCCACCCCCCCCCCCCCCATTCCGTGCCTCCTACACAATGCTCACATACTCAATTTGTGAAGCAGCAATGCTATCCTCTTTCAAAGAGAGCAATTCTGGTGGTGACAGGTAGTGTTGTGTTTAGGCTCCTACTACGCCACACACATACACCCACACCCACCACCCCATTGTGTCCCCTGCTCACTTCAATTTTGGCCCTACCCTTTAGAGACAATTTCTATTTCACTGACCCCCCCCCCCCCCCACACCACACACACACCACCCCATTGTGTCGCCAGCTCACTTCAGTTTTGGTCCTACTCTTTAGAGACAATTTCTTTTTCACTGAACCCCCCCCCCCCCCCCACACACCTTTCTTTTTTTCTTTTGTTGTTCTTTTTTTCTCCATTACAATACGTGAATAGAAAGCTGTGAAAGAAAATGCTGGGAAGCTCACCAAGACCATGCATTTAACTACTGATGATGTCACAACAGCCCAGCCCCAAACAGTCCACAAGGGCTGTGGGTTTTCAAACACAGAAAAAAGAAGAAGAAAAAAACTCCCCACAGGGTGACAGCTGACAGAAACCATCTCTTCTCCGTTTTCTGGTGTTGCTTTGAGGTGATGTAATGGTAACGTTACGCAAATGGTCTTACTGAAGTACTAGCGCTAACCATGTTATTTCAAAAGAGGCCTTTGACAATTAAAGAAATGGGACCACAAGGGCAAGTCACGTAAACATACCCAAGCACACGCATGCACGTACACGCACACACACACACACACAGTCACACTATGGCATTTTTAAGAGGCAGTTCACCGTAAGCATGTGGTTCTGTCACTTTCAGCATGAAATGAGCTCATAAAATAAGAAGCAAGCAGTCTGCATTATACACAAAACCCTAAAGCTGCACAAAAATCACACTGGAGAGAACAACGATCACAAAGAAGGAACATTTTTCACGTTTCAAATCCAAAGTTTCCTAAGATTAAGTTAAACAAAGACAGTGATGCCGGCCGGCACCTGACTAAAACAAGGCTGGCACCAAAGTGAAAGCATAAAGCCATAATGAAATGCTCAATACAGTGAGAGGTATTGCAGGCTGTCCGATGCTGAGCCAAAGTTCTAAGGCTGAGAGAGAGAGAGAAGGACCCTAGAGAAGCTCTCATACTCAGGATGACCAAATAAATATATATTATACACAAAATGATTTTTTAAAAAATCAAGACTAGAAGCAGAAGTAGGTAAAAGTCAAAACATTCAAATATTTTAAGACGAATAAATTAGATGCAGAAAAGGGGAATGTTGTGGGGTTGTTGTTGTTTTTGTGTGTGTGTGTGTGTGTGGGGGGGGGGGGTTAACCTTTTGCAAACATACAGCAAGACTGACCTCTATTAACTATCTAGCTGTAACAGCCTTCACATTCTACCTACCCCCCCCTCCCCCCCCCCCCTCCCCTTTCAGCAGGCCTCCCTCCAGTAGTGTTTCACTTGTAGCTGTGGTCCAAAAGAAATCCACAGTTGGAGTTGTGCCCTGGTAGAACAGGTTATCGGGAAATTGGCACAACCCCCCAAAGGCCCACTGATGTAAAAACAGCAACTGTGCAGTTGCCTTGTTGACTGCTGTCTCACTCACCTTTGCCAAGCCCCCTACCTTCCCTGTGTGTGTGTGTGTGTGTGTGTGTGTGTGTGTGTGTGTGTGTGTGTGTGTGTGTGTGTGTGTGTGTGACTCAAAGTGTAGGCGTGTGAACATTTACAGGTGGGTTTTCCTTCAGTCTTGACTGCAGCTGCTGGAAAGTGAATCAGCCTTACTGCCAGAGAAGCAGTTTAATAGGGCTTCAGCAGGTTCATGTGGCAGAGATGCCACGCTGTGCTCAATACCCGTGCTTTAAAGAAATCTGTTTAATGGAGAGATCCACCTGTCGGTATTAGCGGAAACTGAGTCAGGTACACACACACGCACGCACGCACGCAACACACACACACACCACACACACACACACACACACACACACACACACACACAACACACAACACACACACACACACACACACACACACACACAACACAACACACACACACAACACACACACACCAACACACACACACACACACACACAGAGTCACACACCACACATACACACACACACACACACACACACACACACCACACACACACACACACACACATCACACACACACAGAGTCTCACACACACACACACACACACACACACACACACACACACCACACACACACACACACACGTAACGACACACCTAACTCTCTGGTTTGATGCGTCTGTACGCCTAGCTGTGTTTTTCTTCTACTGTTGGACCCAGCAGCGCGACAGACAAAAGAAGAACGTACTGTAAATGACCTGATCGACGTGCCTCTAAGTCTAACGGGTCGACCCAAGGACAGCAACTTAACAGCAATCTTGAGCAACGCCACATAAGACGCTAACTCTGACCTCCAGTATTAAAGAAGCTAGCTTTCTCAAAACAAATATCGTCCAACAAGTCGGCAGGAAGTTGTTTTTTAACGCCCAGTCAACCATGACGGTTACATCACTTATCAGGGTGAAGACGAGATCAAAATTAAAGCTAACGCAAACACGGGTTCTGATGTCATATGAGACGGTTATCAGATTTATTCGGCTAAAAGCCTTTATTCTGGTCTTTGCCAGCCTGAGCTATTCTGCTTTGCCAGCCTGAGCTATTCTGCTTTGCCAGCCTAAGCTATTCTGCTTTGCCAGCCTGAGCTATTCTGCTTTGCCAGCCTGAGCTATTCTGCTTTGCCAGCCTAAGCTATTCTGCTTTGCCAGCCTAAGCTACTCTGCTTTGCCAGCCTAAGCTACTCTGTCCTAACTTTCAACACTGAGGTCACTGCATGGGAGGGTAAAACTCGGTGAAGAAATGGCCTGTCATGCCAAATGGAGTCCAGCCTACTCTTCAGAACCTGCAGGGACGTGGCGCTGACAGCCTTGTGACAACCTTGTCCTACTTAAAGTGATCCCTTGATTTCACATTCAGTTTCCACAGTTCACTTCGTCCCTGTGGACAACGGGACTGACCGCACACACAAGTGTTCTAACTGCCCTGTGTTGCACGTGCCGTATCTCTGGTGCCGGCCACGAAACGCACGTGCTCACGTTGCCAAGGGAACCAGATCGGCGCTGCCGCAGGTCGCTGTCCGGCCAGCTGTGACAACCCTGGACCTGGATAATTATAGGTCCATGGTCACAACAGACCGTCACCAAGTTACTTACTTACTTCTACAACTCCCGATAAGCGTCAATGACGAAATGTTTTTTCTGAAATTAGTCTGAGACCTGAAAAGAATCTGCTGCCCCCCCCCCCCCCCCCCCCCCCCCCCCCCCCACACACACACATTCTGCTTACATCCAGGCATATGTTCTTGATGATATTTTATCTTTTTAGTCTTTTAGTCCACTTCATTTCGTGTATCTATTTAAACCTTCACCTCACTGATTCTCCCATCACATCCCCCTTACGTCCTTACGTCCTCAAGCTGGTCGCCTACAGAGAAGAAGAACAGAAGAAATGTGAAAATAAACTCAACGGAGTATTTCAGACAAAACCCGGTTTTGTTGGTTTGGTGTTGGTGTGTGGTGTGTGTGTGTGTGGTGTGTGTGTGTGTGTCTGTGTTGTGGTGTGTGTGTGCGCGCGCGCGCGCGCGACGTTGGGTGTGTGTTGGTTGGGTGGTGTTTTGTTGTGTCTGTGTTGTTTGGTGTGTGTGTGGTTGTGTGTGTGTGTTGGTGGTGTGTGTGTGTGTGTGTGTGGTGTGTGTTGTTGCCGCGCGGCGCCGGCGCGGTCTTGGACAAAATGTGTCATTGTGAAGGCCAGTTCCTTTAAAAGCAAGCGCAAGTGTATTGCACGGGCTTTGATCCGGACTGTGCCGAGCGGTGCAGATAATAAATATCTCCTTCATGACGCCTCCCCGAGTGCCCTGTCGGCCCGGCCTGGCCTTAATCAAGCCAGAGTGAGGGCCTGGCCGGCCCGCTTTTGTAGTCGCCACGCCGAACAGCGTCCCACTAACTGGTCAAACACGCGCACACACTCCCAGCCGGAGTGGTTCAACTCGTCAACAACGCCCAGTGTGTGACACACACGCACTCGACGAACAGCAATTCCGAACTGTGGGAGCCTTGTGGAGGGATAAGCGACAAACGGGTCAGAAAGGAACAGCAGACCCACCTGTCACACGGTAACTGCCAGTGACCGCTCTCCCGGATCAGAACCAGAAATATTGTTGAAAGCAATAATAATGATAATAATAACAATAATAATAATAATAATAATGGGCACTTAGAGCGCCTAACCCGCACAGGCCCCAAGCGTTTACACAGTCTTTAAATGTAAATGTTTTCAAGATTCAATGCTCTCTCTCTCTCTCTCTCTCTCTCTCTCTCTCTCTCTCTCTCTCTCTCTCTCTCTCTCTCCGTAACTAAACCTTCGTTTTCCGTTCGATGTCAACAAGACGAAAACAGTTCATTTAATGTAAAACATTAAATTGTTCAAAAAAGAAAAAGAAAAAAGTTTAACTTGTAAAATGTTTTCCTGGTTCAACTGAGGTAAAACAATAATCTTATTTTTAAATCGGAACTCATAACTATTGTGTATATGTTCTTCCAGACCAAAATGATGCCACAAGTTACTGTCCTAGTTCATTTCTCCTTCGCTTTGATATAATATATAAACAAAAAGAGAGATGGGGGGGGGGGGGGGGGGGGGACCAGAGAGAGAATCGCATAGCCTTAGCTCAGCAGCTCCGGGCTGAATCAGTGGATGACACTTCACGGTGCAGTTGCGAGCGAGAGAGAGAGAGAGAGAAGAGACAGAGAGACTTCACGGTGCAGTTGCGAGCGAGCGAGAGAGAGAGAGAGAGACAGAGAGAGAGAGACAGACAGACAGACAGACAGACAGACAGAGAGCAGACAGACAGAGACAGAGACACACACACACAGCGCAGTTTGCTTACCCGATTGGACAACTAGTTTTCTCTTCAAGGTGCACATGTAAAAAAACCGACACAGAGGCAGACAGATCTCGATCTATAACAGGTCTAGCCCAGTTGCTTCCCGGACGGGATGATGGTTTTCTAGTCAGCCTTCTACAATGCCCGCCACCCGAGTTGGATGCCGCGCTCGGTGTCGTTACGATCACCGGAACATCGTCTGCACCTGCCCCACTACTTACCGCCGGCTCCCGGTTGCATTGTCATCAGATCTGTCTGCTCTCGCTCCTCTCTCTGTAACTGGGTGCTAACAAAAAGTGGAGGTATGCGAGGGGCTGAAGGCGTGTTCGGCAGAATGTGGAAGCGTGCGCTAGCACTGGTCTGTCAACTACAGATACCAGATTACTGTGTGCGTGCGTGCGTGCGTGCGTGCGTGCGTGTCGTGCGTGTGTGTGTGTGTGTGTGTGTGTGTGTGTGTGTGTGTGTGTGTGAGAGAGAGAGAGAGAGAGAGTGTGTGTGTGTGTGTGTGTGTGTGGGAGGTGGATGTAGATGAGTAGATGAGAGGTGTGTGTGTGTGTGTGGAGAGAGGAAGAGAGAGGATGTGTAGAGATGAGGAGAGAGAGAGAGAGAGAGAGAGAGAGAGAGAGAGAAAAAAACACACCACACCACACACACACACACACACACACACACACACACAGACTACACACACACACAGACAGAGACTACACACAGACATGTCTGCATAGTGTTTTCGCAAGCACACAGGCTGAGACCGACCGAACAGCCACCTTCCACGCAGATGTTGGTGGGTGGGGGTGGGGGGTGGGGGGTACGTACGTAGCAATCAAATATTAATTTGAAGAAACAAAATGTCCATCGGGACCGAAAAGAGTAAAACCCTGTTATGACAACAACAATGATGACGACAGCCGCCGCCGCCAATGGTGACGACGACAACGGTGATGACTCTGACTACGGTGACTGATGAAGACCTACCAAGCTGCTCTGAAGCATGGCGCAAAGCGTGACAGAAACCACCACCACCACCACCACCACCTACCAGCCGACTATGAACTTGCACTCACAAGCTGAGGGTCATAGGCTCCGGGCGAACACAGGCCGCTGCAGTCGGAAGTCGTGCCGGTGTCCGAGTCCTCAGCCCCGACTGCTTCCCCGGGCACTCCATCCGAACCACCCGCATCCACGGCACGCCCCGTATCCACATCCACAGCATCCGAAACACGGCCACCACCCACCGCACCCACAGATCCAGGCATATCCACAGCCTGCACTGCACCAGCATCCACGTGTCCCGGCATACCCACGGTATGCACCGCATCCACATGTCCTGGCATACCCACGGTATGCACCGCATCCACATGTCCTGGCATACCCACGGTATGCACCGCATCCACGTGACCTGGCATACCCACGGTATGCACCGCATCCACGATGACCTGGCATACCCACGGTATGCACCGCATCCACATGACCTGGCATACCCACGGTATGCACCGCATCCACATCCACTGCATCCCAACGATGATCACGGTACACGCCACCCGCAGATCCTGGCCTGTCACCCGCAGATCCTGGCCTGTCACCCGCAGATCCTGGCCTGTCACCCGCAGATCCTGGCCTGTCACCATTTGCATGCACCGCATCCCCGTCCACAGCCTGCAAACGACGGCCACGGCACATCCGACGGCCAGATCCCGACGACAAACCCTCCGTGCCGGCCACACCCACGCTGCTTGTAGGATGATCGTCACACGCGAACCCAGTTCCCAGCTCCACGTGCCCCGAGCCCTCCACGACAACTCCCGAACCATCCACGACAACTCCCGAGCCCTCCACGACAACTCCCGAACCATCCACGACAACTCCCGAACCATCCACAACTCCCGAGCCGGCAGCAAGCGGCGGCAGCTCCGCCGCCACCTCCTCCGCGGTGCCCACGGAACTTCGCCCGGACACCGACGACGGGGACTCGAACCCTGGCACCAAGGGCCTGCTGCTGAAGAGGCCCCGCGCGTCCCAGGGGGCGGGGGCGGGGGCGGGGGCGAGTTTCGAGCGGCCAGGATGGGGGGTCGCACCGCATCCGGCGTGGGGCGAGGGGTCCCCTTGGCGCGGCGGTTGAGCGGCCCGCTGGCTGCTGCGGGAGGGGTCGGGGCTTTTCGCCCCGTGCCAGGGACGGTCGCCGGCGAGGTGGTGGTGGTGGTGGTGGTGGTGGTGGTGGTGAAAGCGTCGGTCGTTGACGCTGCGGTCAAGGCGGGGTTGTTGCGGACGCTCGCCGCTGCTGAAGGTGTGCGGCACACGTGCCCCCCGGGGGTGTCCCGCTGAGTGACTGCACCCCGTTCCGCTTGGCGGGCCGTGGTCTCCCCCGCCGCTCGGACCCGACACGACGGCAGAGGACAGCGTCACACCGACCCCACGGTCCGACCGCACGAAGCTCTCGCCGCCGCCTTCGTGAAGACCTCGCTCCCGGCCCTCGCCCGTCTCGCAAGGTCCGTGAAACCCTGGGCCGCAGGGCGCGGACCCGTCACGCCCCGCGTAACCCGAGGAGTCCAACTCGTCGTCCGCTAGGTACTCGTCGTCGACGTGAGGACGCCAGGCCCCTGGTTCTGAGCGGTCGCTGCTGCCCCAGCCTCGCGGTCCGGAGCCGGCACAGCGAGAGCGAGGGCCGTCGCCTGCACACGGCGCTGCTTGGGCGGGTGGCCCGCTCCCGCACCTTCTTCCACGCTCCAAGCTCAACGACTGAAGCGCACTACTACTCTGTTGCCCGAAGGGTGACCGAAGTAGTCTATCGCTGTCGTTGTTAATCTGTCCGAAGGGTGACTGAAGCAGTCTATCGCTGTTGTCGTTGTTAATCTGTCCGAAGGGTGACTGAAGTAGTCTATCGCTGTTGTTGTTGTTAATCTGTCCGAAGGGTGACTGAAGTAGTCTATCGCTGTTGTTGTTGTTAATCTGTCCGAAGGGTGACTGAAGTAGTCTATCGCTGTCGTTGTTAATCTGTCCGAAGGGTGACTGAAGTAGTCTATCGCTGTCGTTGTTAATCTGTCCGAAGGGTGACCGAAGTAGTCTATCGCTGTTGTTGTTGTTAATCTGTCCGAAGGGTGACTGAAGTAGTCTATCGCTGTTGTTGCTGTTAATCTGTCCGAAGGGTGACTGAAGTAGTCTATCGCTGCTGTTGCTGTTAATGGACGTCCAAGCGCCACGCACGGGGCCGAGACGCCGGCTGCTCGTCGCTGACGACCCCGCGTAATCAGCACAGTTTCTCGTGCCGCTTTCGGCGCGCGGAGCAGCAGACCCGTCGTTCAGAAGCCAGGGTCTCTGGCGGTCAGCGGACTCCTCCCCGCCGTCACCCTGGAAACGGCGCGGGGGAGGCGGGTCACCCTGTGACCCGTCCTTGACCCCGGCCTGCTCCGGCTCCAGGCTGTCGAAGTCGTCGTCCTCGCTCCGGGCGAACACGGAGTCCGACAGCGTCTGGTCCACGAGGCCGCCGCCGAGCTCCGGGTTGTACTCCAGCGAGTCTTGGGACACCTCGGACACCCGGGACACGTGGGACAGCGTGTCGCTGGAGAAGCTCCTGTCCCCGTTCCCTCCCTTTCCGCTCTCCGGGCTGTCCATCGTTACGCGGCCGGCCGGCTCGCAGGGCGCCCCCCGGAGACTCCGTCGGCGAGAGAAGAATCCGACACTGTCCCAGTGTGACTGGGTGCCAGAGAAGAATCCGACACTGTCCCAGAGTGACTGGGTGCCAGAGAAGAATCCGACACTGTCCCAGAGTGACTGGGTGCCAGAGAAAGCCCTTTTCTCATGCTGCTCAGCAAGCACGCTGACAGCAAGCTCCGTACTCAGCGGCTGGAGGTCAAGTGTACAGCGAGTTACCGGGCGGCTGGAGGTTAAGTGTACAGCGAGTTACCGGGCAACTGGAGGTCAAGTGTACAGCGAGTTACCGGGCAACTGGAGATATGAAGTGCACAGTGTGTTATTGGGCAGCGGGAGATCAAGTGTACAGTGACTTAATGGGCAGCTGGAGATCAAGTGTATAGTGACTTAATGGGCGGCTGGAGATCAAGTGTATAGTGACTTAATGGGCGGCTGGAGATCAAGTGTATAGTGACTTAATGGGCAGCTGGAGGTCAAGTGTATAGTGACTTAATGGGCAGCTGGAGATCAAGTGTATAGTGACTTAATGGGCAGCTGGAGATCAAGTGTACAATGACTTACAGGGCGGCTGGAGATCAAGTGTACAGCGAGTTAATGGGCAGCTGGAGATCGTGTACAGCGAGTTACTGGGCAGCTGGAGATCAAGTGTACAGCGAGTTAATGGGCAGCTGGAGATCAAGTGTACAGCGAGTTACAGGGCAGCTGGAGATCAAGTGTACAGCGAGTTAATGGGCAGCTGGTGATCAAGTGTACAGCGAGTTAATGGGCAGCTGGAGATCAAGTGTACAGCGAGTTACAGGGCGGCTGGAGATCAAGTGTACAGCGAGTTAATGGGCAGCTGGAGATCAAGTGTACAATGACTTACAGGGCGGCTGGAGATCAAGTGTACAGCGAGTTAATGGGCAGCTGGAGATCAAGTGTACAGCGAGTTAATGGGCAGCTGGAGATCAAGTGTACAGCGAGTTACAGGGCGGCTGGAGATCAAGTGCACAGTTTCTGTTCTGGGTCTGGTCATCTGGTCAGTCTGAGTTCAGTTCTTTACTCCACACTGAGCTCCTCCGCTGGCTCCAACGCTTCCCCTGCTGTGCACAGCACCTCCGGCTGATCACACGATGACACACCATTAACTTCGCCACGGAGGACGACGTGCTTCAGCACCTGGCTACGCCGCTGTACGGCGTCCTCGTGTCTGGTTTCCACCGCCTCGACTTTACTCCGCTCCACTTTCTCACGCTCGGTTGACGCGTGTCCGTCCAGTCTCGCTTTCCGATGGCTGATGTTGTACCACAACAATACGCTTTGTCAGTCAGGTGTTGTTGTTTT
Source organism: Alviniconcha marisindica (assembly GCA_018857735.1). Taxonomy (NCBI): domain Eukaryota; kingdom Metazoa; phylum Mollusca; class Gastropoda; family Provannidae; genus Alviniconcha; species Alviniconcha marisindica. The sequence goes on from JABMCL010001364.1 coordinate 94,092, forward strand.
TGTTTTTGTTTGTTCTTTTAAGTTCGTGAATCTTGAGATTCTTCCGCGAAATTCCCAGCTTGTCGCTGAGATTTTCCACTCGCGGCTTCTCTCTTTCTGTGTCACCCATGCATCAAATGCGAAGGTAAGAGAAGTCTTTCTAAGCCACAGCCAGCAACTGGGGCGACTTGCATTCAGCTTGTGACTACGCCGCACAAAAGCCCCCCGGTGTTGCACACGTCACACACAACCGTGGAGTGAATGAGGAGGAAATGCACGTATGTGAAATACTGTTACAAACGGGAGCAACACACGAGGGTAAAAAACGGACGGGAAGCGGGGGGGGGGGGGGGGGGGGGGGGGGAGCAAGCCGTTTCAGGACACATTGTAAGTATTTGTCATTTATAATTATGTCATTGCCACGCAACTGTGAACTTATTTGCCTCACTGTAAGTCAGTTGGTTAGTAACTGGATTTCAACGTCGTGCCCCGTTACCGGGTCACCTCAGGGCGATTAAACACTGTCACAGTTCTATACGCATGTTAAAACTCCTCTCAGTCGCCAAAAGCTGTACCCGAGTCAGAGAGACGAAAAACCTCTGTCCCTCACCGAAAAGGGTGGTGATGGAGGTTTCTAGCCTACGGAAGAGCCAGTTCTTTACATAAACCAACAACCTCCCATCGGTGAGGGGGGCGGTGTGGTCATTCCCAATCGGCCCCGCTGGGCAGGGACCTCCACAGGTGTCTGACCTCAGCTCATTATCAACCTCTTTTCCGGGCTGACCGTCATCGTCAAGCGAAGACCTTTTAACTGACAGTTCCCTGCATACATCACGGCAATTGTCGCCCGGCTCCCTCCGTGTTTAGTTGCTACTAAAGACGCACTGAATGTAATATGCACACACACTCTCGATCATAATTATGTGACTCGAGGGCGGACAGTGGTGTCACGTGTGCGCCGCTAAAGCGATCCTCATCTCCTTCACGCTGGCGTGTAAAGATTGGAAACAGAAACCGTCCTCAGACTTGAAGATGTTATCGACACTACACACAAAGCCGCACACTTCTTGCTATTGTTGTCACATTCTCACAGTCAGAGTTCCGGGGGTAGAACACACACACACACACACACACACACACACACACACACACACACACACACACACACACACACACACACACACACAGAGAGAGACTTAAAAGACAAAGCTGTCGTAATGATGAGCGGGACAAGTGTCCGTCTTCCTCAAACTATACGTTGCTCCGTTTTCCTCCTTCTCAAGGCAATAAAAAACGTTTATGAATAAATACATCAACATCTGACGGCATTCACAGTAACTGATCGATCTTCAGCCACTGTTCGCATAATCACGAACAGCTGAATAGCTCGGTGTGCGACCCGGTGGCGGTGGGGTGGTGGCGGAGTGGTGGTGGTGGGTGGGTTTTGGGGGATGATCCAACCTTCAACAGACATTACACGACTCCACCTATGTCGCTCCTGACTTCACAGTCGCGCTACAACAGTGTGTGTGTGTGTGTGCAAGACGCGCACGATCAAAAAAGAAACTGATTCAATAAACACACTAATTCACCTCAGTCCACTTGCAATTCAAGACATGAATTCAAAGACGATGAGTCACTCCGAAGATATGTGTCACTACACTCAGCATGCTGGGCTTAAACGTCACAGATATGTAGTATATTTAGGCCTACATCAGTATACTGAGCGTGTTGCGCTTAGATGTCAACCTCATTCGCACCGCTTTCTTTGCAGTATTACTGACAACAGACCCACCAACTAGTACCGGCACGTTCACGATTGCAAGAACATAATTTGCTGAGTTCTGTCTTGAGCATGTCTGAGATCCAGATAGCGCCCACTTTCCAACTCTGTGCCGCAACACTGAACAAGCAGTCAAGGACAACTGGCGTTCGCTGAAGGAACCGCTCTATTCTGCCACAGGGTCAACGCGGGCTGGTCCTTTCCACCAACTAAAGAAGCGCTACTATCCGCGCCGGAAACCAATGGTTACTGCAGACACTGACGATCAACTTTTCAACAATGAGACACGTTTCGTCATTCCTTTTGATTTCCGTTGCAACACTTAAACGCTGTCCTGGGCTATGGCATTCAGAGCAGGGCTGAGGTCAAATCCAGACGAAGAAACTCTCAAAGGGTTAAACACCAAAACAATCTGAATCCGTCTTCGTTTTTTATCCAGTCTCCACAGACAGAACACATGTGATTCGAAGTCCAACGAGCGCTAGTACGCGCCTTAACAAATCTAGGTTGAAAGCACGACAGTTTGCGGGTCCAATGCGAATGCGACGGCAGGAGACGGGAAGTTGAGGCTCCACGCAAACGTGCCTGGTTTTTTTTACTCCGAACTCGGCAACTCTGGCAAAGACCCTGTGGTCCTACGACACAGCTAATCACGCGAGTGGAATACGCAGTTACCCACAGTGTCAACGCCGAACTGACGACGGGGTCTGTGACATGCACAGCTTTGCCCTTGGCGTAGTGGAACCCCCGGAATAACCTGGTAACATGTGAATCCAGAGTGAAGTGAGGTCCACTTTCAAACTGAAACCCACAGCCGATGAAAGCCGCTGATCATTCTTCAGTCACACAAACATTCGTGTGTCGAAACTCCACTCCGAACGGAGCAACTCTATCCCACACATGACTGAAGGCCTCTGGCCATTTTGAAAAGCCACGATCGTTCGGATATTGTCCCAAAATAAAACCGCGCCTTCGAGACAGCACGAGTCAATTAACGGGACTCAATGTTGTCACATTTGCGACGCCTGCGAATGCTTGCGGGTGACGGTTCGCGGAGAGGTGTCACACGCAGGTACACACACACACACACACACGCCACACGTTGAGAAAAAAGGAAAGAAAACCTAGTCATAACCAGTACCCACTCCCTGTTTTGTATTTTGGTTGCACCCTTACACACACAGACACACGCTCGCGTGCGCACGCGCTGTGAAAATGCTGTTCCCTCTACAATCAACATTCCAAGTTTGGTCATCTTGAGGCTCTACCCACGCCGCATGGCAAACAATTTTCTTCTTCTTCTTCTTCTTCTTTCTTTCTTTCGCTTTTTTCTTCTTCAGCTTCTGTCTCTTTTCGCCCTTTTTCCTTTCTTCTTTCCGTTCTGAAGTGTTGCTTTCTTCCAAAGGACAACGTTTGCTCGCACGGGTGCGTCAGTGTAGACACGCATAGACCATGGTGGAGCGGAGTTGCGAGAGATGACGGCAGTCGCGGTCAACGTTTCTCTTTATTTAAACAGCGGCGCGCTACTTTCTGTCAACGCTTAAAATTAGTTCATTTGTTTTCGAACACACAGACAGACAGACGCAGGCACACTCTCAGAGGCAGACAGACAGGCAGGAAGAGGAACGGAGAAGCTGGCAGACAGACAGGCACAAAAACGGGCAGGCAGACAGGCACAAAAACAGGCAGATAGACAGACAGGCACAAAAACAGACAGGCAGGCGGACAGGCAGGCATAGAAGCAGGTTGGCGTACAGACAGATGCAGGCAGGTGGGCTGAAAGACACTGAGAGGCAGGCAGGTAGGTAGACAGAGACTCAAACTCGAGAACTTTATTTTACAAGGATTGTAGTTTAGGTTCAGTCAAAAACCTGGCAGGCAGGCAGGCAGGCAGGCAGACTGAGAGAGGTAGGCAGGCAGGCAGGCAGAGACAGAGAGAGGCAGGCAGGCAGGCAGGCAGACAGAGACGGAGAGAGGCAGGCAGGCAGGCAGACAGAGACTTAGAGAGGCAGATACAGTCCGTCAGGCTGGCAAAGAGACAGAGGCAGGCAGGCAGGCAGAGACTGAGAGAGGCAGATACAGTCCGTCAGGCTGGCAAAGAGACAGAGGCAGGCAGGCAGGCTTCAGACAGAGAGGCAGAGAGGCAGGTAGACAGACACAGGCAGGCAGAGAGTTCGACGTGGATACAGAGGAAGATAGAGAAGCAGGCAAAGTCTGACAACGCCACAAAGGGAGAGAGCTCTAATGGTCAGTTAGTCACACTGGAGCAGCTCCAATAGCATTTCCAAAATAATAATATCAACAACACGTACAGGTTTTTCGCAGTGGGATGATAAACACATACCGAGCACGTTAGCATTTCTTTCTGGGGACCGCTAACTGTGGGCGGCTAAATCCGACCCATTTACAACAGATTAATAATGCAAACAGTCTGCTGGAGTCGAACACCGAATAATTATTGGTGGTAATGGCAGACATGTGACTTCTGATTTCCAACGCCTAGAAGTAGAAACTTATCCGTACAAGTTCAGCAAATCACCGACGAAGCTTGAACGGCAAAGCAGATTACGTGTGTGCGTGCCGGACCAACGCTGGTCTAGTGCCCATAGTTAGTCAATCTACCGTCTGCTTTGCAGCCAGAGAGACACAGAGACTGAGACACAGAGACAGAGAGAGAGACAGAGACAGAGGGACTCTGAGACAGAGACAGTAACTGCATGTAACCTAAGAGAGTGTCAGTTTATAGTCTGCTTTGAAGCCGGAGAGAGAGAAACTGGATTTTAATCTCAGAGAGTGAGTCATTTATTTATAGTCCGCTTTAAAGCCAGAGAGAGAGAGAGAGAGAGAGAGAGAAAGACTCAGAAAGTCACTGGATTTCAATCCCAGAGAATGAGCCAGACTATAGGGGACACAGTCTATTAAACCCTTCTGTGGAGAACCAAAAGCTATCCAAAGTTCCGGGGATACAGTCTATCAAACCCCTCTGTGGAGAACCAAAAGCTGTCCAAAGTTCCATCTCCTACGGGACCTGCAATAGGTCAGAGAGTAGCTGCCACAGCTCTGAATTGCATCTGTAACCATACAAAGCCTGCAAATGGAAATTATACTGGCACCTTTTCTACGTTTTCGGGCCAGTTTCGAGTTTTCACATGTCATGTCCCCTCTCTCTCCCTCCCTCTGTGTGTGTGTGTGTGTGTGTGTGTGTGTGTGTGTGTGTGTGTGTGTGTGTGTGTGTGTGTGTGTGTGTGCGTGCGTGCGTGCGTGCGTGCGTGCGTGCGTTTAAGCGGTACGCCTAAAGAAGGTTAAACTGTGCGTGTGTGTGTGTGTGCGTGCGTGCGTGTGTTTAAGCGGTACGCATAAAGAAGGTTAAACCTGTGCGTGTGTGTGTGTGTGCGTGCGTGCGTGCGTGCGTGTGTTTAAGCGGTACGCCCAAAGAAGGTTAAACTCTGCGGTGTGTGTGCGTGCGTGCGTGCGTGGTTTAAGCGGTACGCCTAAAGAAGGTTAAACTGTGCGTGTGGTGTGTGTGTGTGCGTGCTTGCGTGTGTTTAAGCGATACGCCTAAAGAAGGTTAAACTCTGCGTGTGTGTGCGTGCGTGTTTAAGCGGTACGCCTAAAGAAGGTTAAACTCTGCGTGTGTGTGCGTGCGTGCGTGCGTGTGTTTAAGCGGTACGCCTAAAGAAGGTTAAACTCTGCGTGTGTGTGCGTGCGTGCGTGCGTGTGTTTAAGCGGTACGCCTAAAGAAGGTTAAACTGTGCTTTGTGTGTGTGTGTGTGCGTGCTTGCGTGTGTTTAAGCGATACGCCTAAAGAAGGTTAAACTCTGCGTGTGTGTGTGCGTGCGTGCGTGCGTTTAAGCGGTACGCCTAAAGAAGGTTAAACTCTGCGTGTGTGTGCGTGCGTGCGTGCGTGTGTTTAAGCGGTACGCCTAAAGAAAGTTAGACTGTGCGTGCGTGCGTGCGTGCGTGTGTTTAAGCGGTACGCATAAAGAAGGTTAAACTGTGCACCTGCCGCATGCAGCACACGTCCACTCACCGCCTCCCTACTCGGGTTTCTCTCGCCTGGTCGCCCTAACCTATTGTGCAAACGGGACGCGGTCTAAAATAACACGGCCGGGGTTTGCCTGTTTAGGGGGAACAAACCTAGCACATCACCGTCAAGTCGGTAACGGGTCCTTCCCTTCCCCCTCGCCATCCAAATTCTCAAAGCGGCATCGGATGCTCGCGGAGTTTTGCCGCTAACACTCCGAATTTCATGTCCGTGAAGATGCGTTTTAAATGGGGAGTTCTTATCAGAAGATCATTTAGATGAGCTTCGTGGGCTAGGCTTTTGCATAAAAATTCAACCCCCCCCCCCCCCCCCCCCCCCCCCGTTTCTTTTTTTTTCCCCCTTTTTTAAAACAGTCACGACTGTAAAAAATAGGGGTGTAGGAAATTGGGATTTTTAGTTTTAAAAGTATTTTTTTTTTTGTGTGTGTGTGGGGGTGTGTGTGTGTTTTGTGTGGGGTGTGGGGTGTGTGGTGGTGTGGTGGTGGTGGTGGGGGTGTGTGTGTGTGTTTTGTGTTTTGTGGGGGTGTGTGTGTGGGGAGTGAGGAGGGGAGGTTTGGGTGGTGTGGGTGTTTTGTGGGGGGGTTTTGTGGGGTGTGTGTGTGGTGTGGGGGGAGTGAGTGAAATGAGTGAGTGAGTGAGTGAGTGTGTGTGGGGTGTGTGGGGTGTGTGGTGTGTGTGTGTGGGTGTGTGTGTGTGGGTGGTGGGGGTGGGGAGTGAAAAGGGGGGGTGGTGGGGTTTTTGGGGGCGTTTGGGGCGTGCGTGCGTGGGCGTGAGAGAAGAAAAAACACACACACAAAAAGGGAGGAATCAAACGTTGTTGTTTGAGAAGCAACGAACACGGGAGGAAGAGATAAGCGGCAAGAAGTACCCCGCTGAGACGGCCCGCGGGATCGAAAAAAAAAACAACAAGTATTTGTGGAATACGGGCGTCGTGTGTACACACTGCCACGATCAGTGGGTGACAGGACGGAATCGACACTGATTGGGGAACCCACTGTTCTCGGCAGCGGTGCCAAATTCTGGTACCGGAACGAGCTCCGCCGACACTTCAGTCACGGCGGGAATCCCATCACCACCGGCAGAGACTCGGAAAGACCGGTGCTCTGTTCTCGACACGTGCTAGTACTTTAGCCGGCCAAGTCACTCACAGAGTAGTAAGCCGGTGTTTTACGCCCAGTCAACCGGTGCGGTCGTATCAGGGGCGACTACTCACAGAGCAGTAAGCCGGTGTTTTACGCCCAGTCAACCGGTGCGGTCGTTCAGGGGCGACTACTCACAGAGAGTAAGCCGGTGTTTTACGCCCAGTCAACCGGTGCGGTCGTATCAGGGGCGACTACTCACAGAGCAGTTAGCCGGGGTTTTACGCCCAGTCAACCGGTGCGGTCGTATCAGGGGCGACTACTCACAGAGCAGTTAGCCGGTGTTTTACGCCCAGTCAACCGGTGCGGTCGTATCAGGGGCGACTACTCACAGAGCAGTTAGCCGGTGTTTTACGCCCAGTCAACCGGTGCGGTCGTATCAGGGGCGACTACTCACAGAGCAGTAAGCCGGTGTTTTACGCCCAGTCAACCGGTGCGGTCGTATCAGGGGCGACTACTCACAGAGCAGTAAGCCGGTGTTTTACGCCCAGTCAACCGGTGCGGTCGTATCAGGGGCGACTACTCACAGAGCAGTAAGCCGGTGTTTTACGCCCAGTCAACCGGTGCGGTCGTATCAGGGGCGACTACTCACAGAGCAGTAAGCCGGTGTGTTTTACGCCCAGTCAACCGGTGCGGTCGTGTCAGGGGCGACTACTCACAGAGAGGTTCTCCAGAGACGACAGCAGCTCGTTGACAGCATGATCCGACTGGCCGCAGACCCAGTCCACGTCGTCCAGCTGGTCAAGGCTCTCCAGCGACCCGCCGCCACTGGAGCTGTCCAAGCTCTCGCAGCTCGTCAGCAAAGGGGTGCAGCAGAAACGGACCGTCTTCTGCACGCGCACCGCCATGACTCGGACATCAGTGCGGACACCGCTGACGGAAGCTTCTTCCCTGACTTCTTTCCCACAGACGAGCGAAAGGCTGGACTGTTCTCTTTGTCTGTTGAGTCCCAGAACCAAATTTTGTCCCTTCTCTTTTCCTCTTCCTTTTTCGGGTCTATTCCCTGACGAAAGTGACACTGCAAAGTTCCCTTACAAAAACGACATAGCAGAGTTCCCTTACAAAAATGACATTGCAGAGTTCCCTTACAAAAATGACATTGCAGAGTTCCCTTACAAAAATGATATTGCAAAGTTCCCTTACAAAAATGACACTGCAAAATTCCCTTACAAAAATGACATTGCAGAGGGCCCTTACAAACAGGACACTGCAAAATTCCCTTACAAAAATGACATTGCAGAGTTCCCTTACAAAAATGACATTGCAAAATTCCCGTACAGAAATGATATTGCAAAGTTCCCTTACAAAAATGACATTGCAAAATTCCCTTACAGAAATGATATTGCAAAATTCCCTTACAGAAATGATATTGCAAAGTTCCCTTACAAAAATGATATTGCAGATTCCCTTACAAAAATGACATTGCAAAATTCCCTTACAGAAATGATATTGCAATGCAAAATTCCCTTACAGAAATGATATTGCAAAATTCCCTTACAGAAATGATATTGCAAAGTTCCCTTACAAAAACGATATTGCAGAGTTCCCTTACAAAAATGACATTGCAAAATTCCCTCACAGAAATGATATTGCAAAGTTCCCTTACAGAAATGATACTGCAAAGTTCGGAAAATACCGAGTAGCGTTTATATTACTGTACACTCAAGATCAAGTGGGCAACAGCCGTAGACCCACAGACAGTACGTCATCGGGCTACTGACGAAACTGGATTTATAAGTAAACGTCGCCGTTTTACATTACTCAGCGTCCGCCGCTGGCCTGAGTCGTCTTATTCTTAGTCTTCTTCAGTCCAACACTAAAAAAAGAAGCGAACAAATGGTTCTGCACACGAATCAGTAGTGATCAAAGTACGTTCTTCTAGAAGCAGGAAGAGGAAACCGGCATCACAGCACTAGCGAAGGCGGTCCACGATGACTCAACCAGCTGTAGCTGGGTAGCACAACCAGTCCTGTCCAATACAGGGGAGAACTTGGCCCATTCAAGCAACTCCCAAAAGGAGGAATCTCACTCACAAGAATCCAGACGGTCAAATCCCATCCACGTTCTGTCCGCCCAGCACAAGTCTGAGGCTTTTCAAGCCGCAGCAAAGTTCGCTGTGCACAGTCAAGAACTCTGGCCCCAGGGAGGGCTGAGGAAAAAGGGCTTGCTTACAGCTCTGGCCGGCAGCTGGCACCTTTTTGTGAGTGTGTTGCAGGAAGCAATGCTCAGACCCTTGCGTACGCGCAAAAAATGCCTATCTTGTCCGATTACTCATCCCCTCCCAGATTCTTTGTTCGAGTTTCCCACGCCCCCCACCCACCCACCCCTCCCCCACATTCACCACCCCTACCTGTACCGCCCCTCCCCCCCCCCCCCTCCCCCTTCTCTCCAGGTACCAGAGTGAAACATCTGGCAATTCCTCCTCGCTACCTGCCTATCCGCCCCCTCGCCCTCCCCCCGCCCCTTCCTACAAACGTTTTACTGGATGCAAAAACCTCGAAGACGCCCCTGCAGACCTCGAAGAAGTCAGAGTTCAGGCCATTTCTGCGCGCGCTGGCCTTTTCTGAACTGCGAGGTTCCTGGGGGTGTGGAGGTTGTGCACGCCGTACCCCTGGGGTCCACGGGGCACAGACGGAACCGAGACAGGGCGGGGCTGCAGGCGACGTAAGGGACTGAGGCGGGTGAAGACAAAAGCGCGTGAGCAGGTTTCCAGTCTACCGCGTCTGCTTCCTGTTCCTTTCACAAAGGTATTCTGCTGGCGGCGGTAAACCCCCCACCCCTTCGGAAGTCGAAACAAAACAACAAATCTCTAACCCCCCCCCTCCGCCCCCCACCTCCGCCCCCCACTCTGGTCTTCTCGCCTGCTCCGTGTGACCGACGAGTGCTGACGAGAACCGTAACTACAAGCAGCACGTGCTAAACTTGCGGACCTTTTCGTCTGGGAAGCCGGCAAATGGATTATGGAAAGTAAGAAGTACACTTCAACCACCCAGTCAACTGAGGCCTGCCACAAAATTTCTTCCACATGATCCATCCTCTTTCCCTCTCTCTCTCTCCCCTTGTGTAATAAAGTATTATCTTATCTTCTCTCTTTCCGTCTCCCTCTCTCTCTCCTTGTGTAATAAAGTATTATCCTCTCTCTCTGTCTCTGTCTCCCTCTCTCCTCTCTCTCTCTCTCTCTCTCTCTCTCTCTCCTTGTGTAATAAAGTTTCTCTCTCTCTCTCTCTCTCTCTCTCTCTCTCTCTCTCTCTCTCTCTCTTTTGTAATAAAGTTTCTCTCTCTCTCTCTTTTTCTCTCTCTCTCTCTCTCTCTTATTCTCTCTCTCTCTCCTTGTTAATAAATGCTATCCCTCTCCCCTCTCTTGTGTAATAAAGTACTCCCTCTCTCTCTCTCTCTCTCTCTCTCTCTCTCTCTCTCCTTGTGTAATAAGTATTCTCTCTCTCTCACTCTCTCTCTCTCTCTCTCTTCTCTCTCTCTCTCTCTCTCCTTGTGTAATAAAGTATCCTCTCTCTCTCTTCTCTTCTCTCTCTCTCTCTCTCTCTCTCTCTCTCTCTCTCAGACACTTCCAGTACGCTAGTCATCCCCACCCCCCTGCACGAGACAGGTGCTGACGAGATAGCAAGATACTAAGTTCTTAAAGGCAACATATGTGCAACACTTGCACTATCTTTTCGCCGGGGAATGGGGGCATGATGAGAAAAAAAGGCGCTCTCCAAGTAATCCCACCAGTCAACTACTTCAACACCCAACAGAGCAAACTTACGCCAACGGCACGCTTTTCTTTCTCAAATTTCACAACATCCATCTCTCTCTTTTAAATCTTTCTTTTTTTCTTACGCTCTTCCTCTGTCCACTCTTAGTCATCGCCTCCACATCCCTTCTTTCCATGCATGTGATGTATTTAAAGTGTGTGTGTGTGTGTGTGTTAGTGTTAGTGTGTGTGTGCGTGTGTGTGTGTGCACGCATGTGTGCGTGTTCTTGAGGGTTAAATCAAATGTTATGGCTTGCAGTTACATCCCTTGGGTATGGGCAGCAACCTAAAGGCTGTGCTCTCTCTCTCTCTCTCTCTCTCTCTCTCTCTCTCTCTCTCTCTCTCTCTCTCTCCACACACACACACACACACACACACACACACACACACACACAGAGTCTCTGTGCTTGTGTTTGTAGTAGGAGTTAGTTTGTAGTACTCACTAATTTCTGTGGTGCTGCTAGTTTCCTCGCTTCACTTCTGTCATTTTTTACGGGTCTAGATCTGTTGGCCTGCATTATATATATATAGATATATATATATATATATATATTATATATATATATATATATATAATGTACACAAAGTTCCATCATACTCATAGCCCTGCTGCAGTACAGCACAACCATTTCAATGTTACTTCATAATCATAAACTTGTCACACTTTAGCATGTGCTGTTGTGCACTGCAGTTTTCATTCAAAGAAAATAAAAAGAAATAACACAATACAAATGTCACCCCACAGCAGGCATTTCCACTTCTGACTGATTGCATGCGTTATTGTGTCACATTATTCCCTAGCTGCATTAGGAAGAAGCATGCCGACATGCGATCTTGCCTGAAACTGTGTGTGAAAGTCTCAGTTTCATAATTTGGCTACTAAGCGCATCTGCACATGATCAAAGCTAATTAGTAATAAGTGCTTATAAAGAGTGTGTGTGTGTGTGTGTGTGTGTGTGTGTGAGTGTGTGCAGGGTGTGTGAGTGCGTTTGCACCTGTGCAAAGAGGTGTCTGCATGCATGTGGGTGTGACTGAGTGAATGAGTGTGCATGCAAACATGACTGGAGTGGATGTGCATTCATTTTACAATGCATCACATTATTATGATTATGTATAATATATACAAAAAATGAGCCTTTAATTATGATTATGTATAATATACAAAAAAGTGAGCCTTTTATTTCTTCTCTCATGAATATGATGAATGTCTGTTTGTGGTCTGTGCTGAGACTGAGAAAGCAGAAGAATTTCCATCTGAACAAGCTGCGTACTCATATTATGGACAATTAACTTCTTTCAATTCAGTAACATATTGTATTATTCCTTTTCAATAACCATCATCATCATCCTGTCAGTGACAGTGCCACACACCATTGCAAGATCCGAACACTTACAAGGTTCAAAATAACACTATTTCCTAGGACAAAACACAACACGCTGTGATTTGTCCTAATAAATAGCATTATTTTGAACCTTTCATGTGTTTGGATCTTGTTTTAGAATGCCAGAAGTTATTCTTGTTTCAGATTTTGGAGTGTAGGTAAGTCCAACAGGGTGACTGAATTGATTCTTTGAGTTGATTCTTCAATTTCTTGTCACGGGTGTCAGTGTGACTGCGAGCATTCACCCCAATATAACCATGTTGGTTGACTGGGTGTAAAAACAACAACTTACTTACTTACTCTGAGTCAGTGGAAGTAACTCAGTAAGTAAAATACATGGTGACTAAGAAATGATGTCTTGAGTTGACTGTCACAGGTGAGCATTCATGATAAAGTCATATAATAACCATCTTGGTCGACTGGGTGTAAAAAAACCAACTTACTTACTTACTCTGAGTCAGTGGAAGTAACTCAGTAAGTAAAATACATGGTGACTAAGAAATGTCTTGAGTTGACTGTCACAGGTGAGCATTCATGACAAAGTCATATAACCATCTTGGTCGAATGGGTGTAAAAAACCCAACTTACTTACTTAGAGTCAGTGGAAGTAACTCAGTAAGTAAAATACATGGTGACTAAGAAATGATGTCTTGAGTTGACTGTCACAGGTGAGCATTCATGATAAAGTCATATAATAACCATCTTGGTCGACTGGGTGTAAAAAACACAACTTACTTACTCTGAGTCAGTGGAAGTAACTCAGTAAGTAAAATACATGGTGACTAAGAAATGATGTCTTGAGTCGACTGTCACAGGTGAGCATTCATGATAAAGTCAGACAGGATGACTGGACTGATACCCCAAGCTGATTCTGACCGTAATTTGAGTAAGTTTTCAGGCGTGGTGACCAGAACCGATTCCTTGACTTGATTCTTAATGTAAGTTTTCATGCATGGTGACCAGAACCAATTCCTTGATTCTTAATTAAAATTTTCGGGCATGGTGACCAGAACCGATTCTGTGACTTGATTCTTAATGTAAATTTTAACAATTTAGATACCTGTAGTGAATTAATTCCTTGATTCTTGCCCCATGTGAGTGTAGGTTAGACATGGTGACTAGAAATGCCTTAAGTTGATTCATATCACAGGTGAATCACTGAATGTTACTTGTTAGCAAGTTGGACATGGTGACAAGAACTGGACTGATCATAATAAAATTCTTAATGACACCTTGCACTGTTTACTGTTAATGTTATATTTGTGACAGATTGTAAGTGCCGTTTTTTTAAATCCAACTTGTCTGTAATGTAAACCAAGTTTTGTATTGTCAATATACTTGCATGTGTATGGATTCCAGTGTGTATACATGTGTATAATACATGCACAAGTTTTTACAATGGCACCTCCAGACAAGATTTTGTGCTGCATAAATACTTTACTTATTCAAGTTACTGTTATTATTATTATTATTATTATTAAACTTCTTAGTAACTGACACTAGTTACAATGACTAGGTAGGTGAAATAATAAATTATGATCCTCTGATAAGCATTTGGTTTCAATATGAGTTAGTAATATTACTAATAGTGATAGCAGTACTGCTAAGGTGACAGTCTGACAGACATTGTTAATACAGATCTATTTTTCCTTTGGTGGATTCCTGTCATATTTCAATTATCTGCTACAAAGTACAATGTTAATGACCTTAATGGAATGATTCCTGTCAGTCTGTGAGAGTGTGACTCAGATTGTGTTCTGCTATTTAACTTTAAGACCTTGAGCTCTATGCAGTTATCATACACTCTGCAAAAAAAACAATATAATCTCTACGACAGAACGCATTTCAATTAAAGTTTAAACATTTCTCTGTGACATCAGAGTGCAATGTCAGTAAGTAACCAAAATGTGTCAACTTTGAGTTTGACACCTGCCAGACTAGATCAGTAGATGATGATAAATAGGTGCTGTCAGCATTTGCAAGTGTGTTTGACATGAGACTGATTACCCTCGGCTTGACTATAGCAACTAAGCACTCCTGAAGTGTTAGCTAAATTAGTAAACAGTTTGACAATATCATATATAATTTCAGTTTAATGTTTCTGTCAACAGGTAAACTGCAAACAACTTGTCCACTACTGCAGTTTAACTTTAAGTACGTAATGCAGAGGCACATGGCCTGATATTTTTCTGTTTTTGCTGTTTTGGTGGTATCTGTAGACATGTGATCACAGTGTAACAAAGAGGCATTCCAGCATTCACCATGCTCACAAACTTCACCTCAGAAATGTACCTTTCCATGTCACTAAGAGTAAGAGCAATGTTTCATAAGACTGTTTCAGGATTTAGAATCACAGGAAAACAAAAACAGATGTGGTCAGATTTGGCACACTTACACATATGTAAGTTTAGACACTCTTAATTATACTGTTAAATAAATACAAGTTTAAATAAGTAATAGCCAGAATCACCAACAAGGGTCCTCAACTTGTGGCTACAGACACTGATGCTATAATTCACTGTCACTAGTGTCACTGTCAGGCATACACAGACAATCTCTAAATAGAGACAGATAGAAGTTGCTGGATTGAAAGAAAAACAACAACAAATCTTATTATTAAATATACACATTAATTATTATCCTATTTTGTCAAGATACTGCTTTTCCATCATAAAAGTTCTTTAAAATGTTTGCATGTCATGCCGCGACTTTTGGTGAAAGTGAAACAAGTCAGATCCTGACAAGCAAATACATCAGCATCAAACCAAAGCCACCATCAGCCCACAGTTTGCACAACGTGTATGACTCCAGTCAGTGAGTGTGATGTAGTAGTATGCGACAACAGATACTAAGACAATAGATAATATGACACAGTACACACTGTACTGCGTATGCTTAAATAAGTCTAACTCATGACTCTCAGTCTCAGTCTGAAGCATTTACAACATCCACCACCAAATACACAAGGCGCTGGTAGCTCATGTAAACTGACAGACTGACATACAAACTGGTCAGACGTCCTTGTGATCCCCTCCCCTTGCATTGCTCTCTGCCTCAACCAAACAACTCTGATTTCTCTGTTAGTGCTACAGTCTTACACTGAAGAAATTATACTTTTTGTGAGATTTGAAGTAGTTTTGTGAGTAGTTAATAATAATAATAATAATGTACATTTATTATGCGCTCATCAACACCCTGAGCGCTCACATGATATATATTAACCTAAATATGATAAAAAATTGATATTCTATACACATGTACTGATGTAGAGCATAGTCCTACAAAACAAGTATTATAAAAAAATATATATATAAAAATACGCACTACAAACACACACACTGACTGTAGCAGAAACTGGGTACTGATATTAGTTAGGATAGAAATACTGTGAGAAGAGGAAGGTTTTCAGTTTGGCTTTAAAAGATGACAGGGTTGAGCAGTGTCTAATGTCTTGTGGGAGTGAATTCCAAATGTGGGGTCCAAAGCAAGAGAAGGCTGAGGTGTGTAGTACAATGGTTGAATCTCAAATGACAGACATCAAGCAGAAATGAGCTAAGAGGAACATAAGCGCCTGTACCTGTAAGTGTGACTAAAATCAAAAAGTAAAACTGTCCAAACATTTGCTTCATTTTCAACCCGACGGTTTATTCGTTACAAACGCCGTTAAAACTAAAAGGTATCAGCAAATCTGTCTTTACCGTGAAATTACACCATGCCAAGGATACATCACTGATTCATGTTAAACTGGTCAAGTCAGACGTACTGTATACGTACATTTGCTGGAAAATGAATTGCTTGTCTGGGTTTGGCAGTGGTTGATCAAAACCTAAACAGATAGCTTATCTAGCCAGACTGTGAGCCAGTCAACTCCAACCCTTTAAATTTCACACATTACTTACCCGGTGAGTATCATACTCTTCTGCTGGTATAATTTCGATGACATCACTGTCTTCAAATTCCACAGACGCTGAATCCGCCATCCTAAAACATTTGTTTGGACACCGATCTTTCTGAGCCAAAAACCATAACAAATTTATGCAGCGAATATGATAAGTTCCATTCACACGCTGCTCGCTTTGTAAAATCTATACAAATAATCCATCCCTGTCATGAGTAACACTGTTTCAGGCATGACACAAATTCAGTATTGACATCGCACCCCTACATCAGAGGGCTGTCTAATGTTTACACACAGCTTGAATTCCTTCTAATTTTGACTCATCTCGTCGCTGGCGACATTTCTATTGAACTTCCGCTAAAACACGCATGCGCACCAAGGGGCGCATGCGTCCTTGGTTTCAACTTAGTGACCTGGAAGTCATTGCAAAACCGAAAGTTCAGCTGCACGTGCTATCAGTTTTATCACATTACGCTGGTCGCTTTGTTCCAATGTTTTTCAAAAAGCAGAAAAGAACAACAGCTTGATTCAAAAAGACAACAAGATCATGTTTAAAAAAAATTAAAAAAAGGAATGCACATCGGACAGTTCCTTGCCTGTAAACTATGACTGTCGGTGCACTTCCTTGGTTTTTACACAGCCACCTGGTGGCCCACTCCGTCCTGTTGGTAGCATCCCAAGTTTGCTCTGGAACTGCTTATTTGCTAGACGTACAACTGGCTTATTTGCAGCTGGTCACCATATTTGGATACATTCACCCTGCAAAACCGTCTGTGACCTAGCAGGTTTTGGGAATGGGTAACCCTGCTGCTGGAATGGCAGAAAGCCTGTCCCATTCACACACCAGGGAGTATATGGTTCAATGGACTAGGCAGAGAAGGATTATTCTGTTCAAGCAAACCAAAATTTCATCTAGATAGATTATATCTTTCTAAAGCTGACCAACTTGTGCAAAAAATTCAAAAGAATTAGCAATTTTTTTACCTCAGGAAATTGTCCATTATTTTAACATTGAACAACTACAGTTTAAAAATATAAAAAAAGGGGGGGGGGGGGGGGGGGCTTCATTAGATTCCTTAATCTCAGCTTCTTGAGGCAATTATAAAAGGCCAAATTCAAAGCGACATTGCACGAGCAACTTTCCTTTTTAGATGTAATTCACCCTTTCCTCCCTTTTACTTTTCAATATGCAAATCTATGCAGATTACCCCCAGTCTTTATCAGGTTGGTTTCACTGATTTCACACTCTTGTCCACATATATAGTGGCATGGATAGGTAGGAGTCACACTCCAAGCCTTGCTTTCTGACACCCTTTGTCCAAACTCGGCCGTAAGGGGACCAAGTATCTTTGTGTACCCATCTACTCAAATCAGTCCGAAGTCTCATGCTGTCAGTACCCTTCAAAACATTTGCAAAAAGTCTGGGTGAAGTACTAAGACTGTGGAATCAACAGAGCATAAAAGCATGCAAGTAAACGTCATGCAGATCTGCCCTGGATAAAAAATAAATGTATTTGCTCTGGCTCAATTCAAACAATTTTGCGCTTATTTGTCCTGGGATATAATTATTAGTGCTATCGAAGAAGTTGCCTGGCCAACTGAGTACCAACAAAATATCTGACAGTTTTTTGTTTTTTTTAGATCTATGGCATAACCAATTATTGCAATGGTTAGAGGAAGGATGTCATTAACTGATGCTTGGAGATGCAGTAGGTATACAGTGTGTGTGTGTGGTGTGTGTGTGTGTGTGTGTGTGTGTGTGTGTGAGCATGTATGTGCAGGTGCATGTGTGTCTGTGGGGGGGAAAGTTCCTGGCTCCACAATCTAAAATTCCACAGAAAGGAGGACACATTAAGATTAATTACTGCAGACTGGGAAGAAACAGAAGCAAGTGCTGACACACATGAACCGCAATCAGTCTGTGCATAAAACTTTATTGTACACGTCTTGCAATCATATCATACACAATTTAAGAGAACAGGTCCATAGATGCTGACATCAAATAACACAAAGAAAATGGGGCACCACAATGCCACACACACATACATGGCATTTGAGGCATATGCCTGGACGTGAAAAGTAACACCCCCATCAAAAGAAAGCTTCATGAAACTCAAGCACAGTCAAAGAATCATGGTAAAATCTCTCTCTCTCTCTCTCTCTCTCTCTCTCTCTCTCTCTCTCTCTCTCACACACACACATGAAAATACATACACACACACACACACATGAAAATACATACACACACACACACACATGAACACTACATACACACACACATGAACACTACATTTCTCTCTCTTTCTCACTTCCCCTGTCTTACACATACACACTCACACATGAGCACTGCAGTCCTCTCTCTTTCTCACTTTCCCTCTATTACATACACATACGCACACACATGAACACTACATTCCTCTCTCTTTCTCACTTCCCCTCTATTACATACAC
Organism: Alviniconcha marisindica; assembly: GCA_018857735.1. Classification (NCBI taxonomy): domain Eukaryota; kingdom Metazoa; phylum Mollusca; class Gastropoda; family Provannidae; genus Alviniconcha; species Alviniconcha marisindica. Next base: position 112,519 of record JABMCL010001364.1, read on the forward strand.
ACACACACACAGACACAAACACTACATTCCTCTTTCTCACTTCCCCTCTCTTACACACTTACACACACACACACACGTTGCTGCAAGCAAGGAGATTCACTGGTCCAGTTCACCCAGATACAACTGCTTGTCACTGGAGCATGACAGCACTGCAACATAAAGTAATCAGATCTGGCTGAACAAGAGAAATCAGCACCATAGTGAAAGTGACCATCTCTTAACATACAATGGAAAGAACAAATGATGAAAAACTAGCCTGAAAAGAGGTCATTTCATGGCATTTAGAGGGTTCATTTTATGGCCGCTTTCTCTGAAACCGTTTCCTTCATGCTTCCATTTAGAGGGTTCATTTTATGGCCACTTTCTCTGAAACCGTTTCCTTCCTGCTTCCGTTTAGAGGATTCATTTCATGGCCACTTTCTCTGAAACCGTTTCCTTCCTGCTTCATTTAGAGGGTTCATTTTATGGCCGCTTTCTCTGAAACCGTTTCCTTCCTGCTTCCATTTAGAGGGTTCATTTTATGGCCGCTTTCTCTCAAACCGTTTCCTTCCTGCTTCCATTTAGAGGGTTCATTTTATGGCCGCTTTCTCTCAAACCGTTTCCTTCCTGCTTCCATTTAGAGGGTTCATTTTATGGCCGCTTTCTCTGAAACCGTTTCCTTCCTGCTTCCATTTAGAGGGTTCATTTTATGGCCGCTTTCTCTGAAACCGTTTCCTTCCTGCTTCCATTTAGAGGGTTCATTTTATGGCCGCTTTCTCTGAAACCGTTTCCTTCCTGCTTCCATTTAGAGGGTTCATTTTATGGCCGCTTTCTCTGAAACCGTTTCCTTCCTGCTTCCATTTAGAGGGTTCATTTTATGGCCGCTTTCTCTGAAACCGTTTCCTTCCTGCTTCCATTTAGAGGGTTCATTTTATGGCCGCTTTCTCTGAAACCGTTTCCTTCCTGCTTCCATTTAGAGGGTTCATTTTATGGCCGCTTTCTCTGAAACCGTTTCCTTCCTGCTTCCATTTAGAGGGTTCATTTTATGGCCGCTTTCTCTGAAACCGTTTCCTTCCTGCTTCCATTTAGAGGGTTCATTTCATGGCCGCTTTCTCTGAAACCGTTTCCTTCCTGCTTCCATTTAGAGGGTTCATTTCATGGCCGCTTTCTCTGAAACCGTTTCCTTCGTGCTTCCATTTAGAGGGTTCATTTCATGGCCGCTTTCTCTGAAACCGTTTCCTTCATGCTTCCATTTAGAGGGTTCATTTCATGGCCGCTTTCTCTGAAACCGTTTCCTTCGTGCTTCCATTTAGAGGGTTCCAAGCTGAGATCTAAGCCCTCTTGTTTCCTCAACAAACTTTCGATGTGACCACCGTGTGGTGCTGTGTTGACTGGTGGAACATGCAATGATATGAGTCTCAGCATTCAGTAGAATGTAATCTGCCTCATCTGACTACTGCCGATATCTCTTGACATAAGCAAGCATATGCTATTACTCATTTTGAAGATTTTGTTTGAAATCAACCAGTCTTTCACGCCTTTGCTATGCTTTATCTTGTGCGGAAAAAGGGTGGGCACTTAGATTTTTCACATGAAATATTGTAATGCTTTGATTGGAAGAAATGCTTGGGTAATAGGCAACCTGGAACCCTGTTGAATAGAAACATCATATAAAAAGGATAAAAAATTAATTACCTAATAGGTACCTAACAGGTAATAAATCAACAGATGAGGTCAAAAAGGATCAACAGGTATTTAGGCTCACAGACTGGTCAAAAAGAACCAGCAGTTAATTAAACTAGCAGTGGTTTAAAAGGATCAGCAAGTTAAGATATCAAAACTTATCGACTGGTTCAAAAAGAATCAACTGGTAATGAAGTCTACAGAATGGTTAAAAATACATCAGCAGGTAATTAAACATACTGACTTAGAATCACATGCGACAACAGCACAGTGAGTGCTCAAGAGTGGAAAATAGTGCCACATGAAAGCGATCAACAATAACAACACTGATCAAAAAGCATCCACAGGTAATTCAGTTTACAGAATGGTTAGAAAAGGACCTCAAAGCTTACAGATTGGTTCAAAGGGGTGAAAGTCCACATCATTGACGGAACCTGCATGGCCAGGCAGTTTGTACGTGATTCGTCGGGAGGTGGTGTCCCACACGTAGACAAAGCGATCGCCAGAACCCCCGGCTACCTTACTGCCATCTGGTGACCAGGAGCAGTGCAACAAATTCTGCACACACACACACACACACACTTGTTACAAAATCAGTATAAACAAGCTTGAATGAGCTCACTTTTATCACGAGCTGTGCTTATGAACATCTTAATGTTTGTTTTAGGTAGGTCAAGTCCTGAAATGTGCCAATTATCTCCTGAATATATATATATATATATATATATATATATATATATATATATATATATATATATATATATATATATATATATATTAAAGGCCACAAATATATTATCACAAAAGGAGCTATGCAAGTATTAGTACATAAGAATCACCAGAAAGTTTGCACTCAATCTGGTCAAACCGAAACCTTTTTTTTTTTTATATTGACCTTTCTGACATTGATGGGACCTTGACGATAGGTCCAGGTCATCAAAACTGCTATGAAATGGTAAACTCAACACATACTATCCACCATGGCTATGCTATGCTTGAAAGGTTTTTGACTTCAGGTGGAAAAAAATAACACCAACAACCTCACGCAGTAAGCTGTTGGTGGCAATGCAATCAGACAAATGTTTATTACACAGACTGGCATAATTTTTAATGTACATGAAAAAGCACTAACTGTAACCACCAGCAAAGCTCATCAATCAAGCGATCAAAACAAGTTTTATCCTGGTGAACAGACAGTATACTCCACCAAAACAGCAACAATAACAACCGCAAAGAAAAACAGAAACAAACTACAAATGAAAAGAGAAAAGAGCAATACAATATTCCACTGATTTACCTTTTCAAAAGTGTGTTGATGTCCCGACATGATTTTGACACACCGTTCATGTGGAGCATACGGCCTCACATCCCAGATTCTCACTGAAATCACACGTACACACAAACTAGTCATCACAAACTGCGCTGAACCAAACATTTACAATTCTAATATTTATACCGTAAACAAGGTGCATAATATCAAAATTGTATCATAACAAATAGCGAGGGGTTTGAAGAAGATGCTTTTAAACCATTAAAGGAACTAACCTTCTCAGAATGTTAGGTCCAAGAAAGAAAGCTTTTGTCTCAATATGTAAGAGATCAAAATAAAAACTTACAACAGAGGATTCATCTGTTCAGTTACTATCTCTACACTCTTTTTCACATCCATACCTATCTCTCCCCCCCCCCCATCCCCCCCCCGACATGCGCATGCATAATTATTAAGCACCCTGTGCTCCCATGTTGTGTGGTAGATGGGCATTAGAGAAATCCCCTTTATTATTATTTTGTTTAAAAATGCACCCCTGATTTTGTTTTCAAATTAGGATGTTTAAATTGTTCTTCTTTTTCTTCCCAACTGTCACTAGTATTAGAAAAAACAAACATGTTTCAAGCAGGTGAGATCCTTCAACAATGGCAATACATTTCCCTTGATGCCACTTACAGGTATTGTCCATGGCATTGGTCAGAAGGTAAGAGCCATCTGGGCTCAGCTTCATCCCGGTCACTGTGTCTGAATGGCCGCGCATGCGAGATACCACATCGTTCTTCCGTAGGTCCCACACCTGTTCAATCACAAACACACACCTTCAATCATTAAACGCCGTGCAGGAAAGAAGACACCCCATGGCATGCAAGGCTTGTGAGTTTTTGCAACAGCATAAGAATACTCAAATTGCACGTAAACATTATTTTATGGAAAAAATGATGTCAACAGGTCAAGATCAGTTTTTGTTATTTCTGTAAAACATACCAACACTATGCAATAAGCTGAACAACTGCAAATACCACTTTAACAAGCAAAAACTGTTAAGGCTGAATATACTATTGCAAAACAACATGCACACTACATGCAAGGACTGACACTCTGCCCACCTTGACAGCACTGCCGATGCCCCCAGAGAAGATCTGTTCTGCTACTGGTGAGCATAAAAGAAACAAGACAAAGCATATTCCACAGCACAAGCAGTCTCCACACCCCACTCACCTTGGCGCACTGCCAATGCTGCCAGAGACAATCTGTTCTGCTACTGGTCAGCATTAAAGGAGAAAGACAACACATCTTCCTCAGTACAAGCAATCTCCAGTCCCTGGACTCACTACCAATGCCGCCAGAGACGATCTGTTCTGCTACTGGTCAGCATTAAAGGAGAAAGACACAACAGCTTCCACAATACAAAAAAACTCTACATCCCACTCACCTTGACGTCACCACTGATGCCCCTGGGTAGGGGCCCTTTAACTTCTGTTCACCTTTCGCCAAGGAAAAAGACTACACATCTTCCACAGACCAAGCAAGCTCCACACCCTCTCACCTTGATGTCATTGTCGATGCCCCCGGAGAAGATCTGCTCTGCTGTGTCGTTGAAGGCCACTGCCGTCACTTGATACATTGACTGGAACGTGTGGACTACTCCCTTCTTTCTCGCATCCCACATCTAAAACCCACAACATGTCCACATCTAAAACCCACAAGTCCACATCTAAAACCCACAACACATCAACTGCAACAATCTCTCCACGAGGGAGCCTGTAGCAGGTTCTGCATGCAGCAATCAACATTCAGACCAGCTGTAATCCAGAGTTCAGGATGGAAAGGAGTAAGTGGTTCTACATACAAAACAGTGCAACACAATGCAATATCTAAGGACTTCACAGTTCATAAAACTTAAGCAGAATTAAAACGGTGACTTCTGGGCACAGAGAAGACAGCAAAATGGAGAAGAAGAGAGCCACCAAGATGCAATCTTTTTTCAAAGCAGGGGATGATGGTATGCAGTAATAAAAATGCAATGATAGTGTTCAGTAACAGCAACAAGATGACAGAGATGAGATTACACTGACTGACTGTAATAACAGATTATTAATGGCTTCCCATCTCATAAGAGCAATGAGTACTTACAGACGACTGAATATGCACACACACATGAACACATGTACATATACAATTGCATGCACACATCCCCCCCCACCCCCCGTCCCCCCACAGACACACACACACAATAACTACAGATACATGCATTACTGTTAATGGGTTGCTAGAAAAGAAAAGAAAGAAACAACAAATCAGTATGCAGAAGAGAAGAGGTGTGTTTTCAGTTTTGACTCAAAAGAAGAGAGCGAAGAGGAACACCTGACTGAGAGAGGAAGAGTTCCAGATCACAGGTCCAATGGATAGAAAGGATCTCTCCCACAGGGTCATCCGGCCCATCTTTGGAACACAGAGATCTGAGAATCTGATGCTGAACAAAGAGAGTGAGAAGAAGACAAGAGATGAAGAAACTCAGACAGGTATGGAGGAGCTGTACCAGACACAATGTGGATGCAGGTAGGAGCTCTTTTGTATTGAATCCAGCTGCTGATTGGTAGCCAGTGGAGATCAAATACTAAATAGTAAAGGAGTGATGTGGGTAGGCTCAGGAGCTTTGCAGATGAGGCACGCAGAGCAGTTGATCACTCTTTATCAAGGAGAACTGGAGGACCAGCATGGAGAGCATTACCTTAATCAGGCCAAGACAGAACAAGAGTGGAAACAAGAGTTTTGGTGGAGTCAAAAGAAAGATACTTTTGGAATGAGCTGATCTGCTTGATCTCCAGTACCGTCAACACTGCCACTACACACACACACACCTTGACAGTATCATCATCACTGCCACTACACACACACACACCTTGACAGTATCATCATCACTGCCACTACACACACACACACCTTGACAGTACCGTCATCACTGCCACTACACACACCACACACACCTTGACAGTACCATCATCACTGCCACTACACCCACCTTGACAGTATCATCATCACTGCCACTACACACACACACCTTGACAGTACCATCATCACTGCCACTACACACACACCTTGACAGAACCGTCAACACTGCCACTACACCCACCTTAACAGTACCATCATCACTGCCACTACACACACACCTTGACAGTACCATCATCACTGCCACTACACACACAACAACACCTTGACAGTACCATCATCACTGCCACTACACACACACACACCTTGACAGTACCATCATCACTGCCACTACACACATACAACCCACATGCACTCACCAAGCAGTACCATCATCACTGCCACTACACACACACACACACTTGACAGTACCATCATCACTGCCACTACACAAACACACACCTTGACAGTACCTCATCACTGCCACTACACACACCACACCTTGACAGTATCATCATCACTGCCACTACACAACACACCCTTGACAGTACATCATCACTGCCACTACACACACCACACCTTGCAGTACGTCATCACTGCCACTCACACACACACACACCTTGACAGTACCTCATCACTGCCACTACACACCCACCTTGACAGTACCATCATCACTGCCACTACACACACACCTTGACAGTACCGTCATCACTGCCACTACACACACACCTTGACAGTACCAGTCATCACTGCCACTACACACACACCTTGACAGTACCATCATCACTGCCACTACACCACACCTTGACAGTACCTCATCACTGCCACTACACACACACACACCTTGACAGTACCGATCATCACTGCCACTACACACCACACACAACCTTGACAGTACCATCATCACTGCCACTACACACCCACAACACACCTTGACAGTACCGTCATCACTGCCACTACAATCAACACACCTTGACAGTACCGTCATCACTGCCACTACGCACCCACCTTGACAGTACCATCATCACTGCCACTATACACACCTTGACAGTACCGTCATCACTGCCACTACACACACACACACACACACACACACCCACACCTTGACAGTACTGTCATCACTGCCACTACACACACACACACCTTGACAGTACTGTCATCACTGCCACTACGCACCCACCTTGACAGTACCATCATCACTGCCACTACACACACACCTTGACAGTACCGTCATCACTGCCGCTACACACACACACACACCTTGACAGTACCGTCATCACTGCCACTACATACACACACCTTGACAGTACCATCATCACTGCCACTACACACACACCCACCTTGACAGTACCGTCATCACTGCCACTACACAGGAACTGAGGTCCACGTCTGGCTGGACACACGGAGTTGACAAACGACTGGTGCCCTTTCAGCTTGCGCATTCTCTCCCCAACTTCTGTGTCCCACACAGCTACAGTCTTGTCTGTGGAACAAGTAAAACACATCCTGCAACAGACACACAGGGAATCCAGATACAACAAGTAAAACACATCCTGCAACAGACACACAGGGAATCAAGATACAACAAGTAAAACACATCCTGCAACAGACACACAGGGAATCAAGATACAACAAGTAAAACACATCCTGCAACAGACACACAGGGAATCAGATACAACAAGTAAAACACATCCTGCAACAGACACACAGGGAATCAAGATACAACAAGTAAAACACATCCTGCAACAGACACACAGGGAATCAAGATACAACAAGTAAAACACATCCTGCAACAGACACACAGGGAATCCAGATACAACAAGTAAAACACATCCTGCAACAGACACACAGGGAATCAAGATACAACAAGTAAAACACATCCTGCAACAGACACACAGGGAATCAAGATACAACAAGTAAAACACATCCTGCAACAGACACACAGGGATCGAGATACAACAAGTAAAACACATCCTGCAACAGACACACAGGGAATCAGATACAACAAGTAAACACATCCTGCAACAGACACACAGGGAATCCAGATACAACAAGTAAAACACATCCTGCAACAGACACACAGGGAATCCAGATACAACAAGTAAAACACATCCTGCAACAGACACACAGAGAAATCAAGATACAAGTAAAACACATCCTGCAACAGACACACAGGGAATCAGATACAACAAGTAAAACACATCCTGCAACAGACACACAGGGAATCCAGATACAACAAGTAAAACACATCCTGCAACAGACACACAGGGAATCCAGATACAACAAGTAAAACACATCCTGCAACAGACACACAGGGAATCCAGATACAACAAGTAAAACACATCCTGCAACAGACACACAGGGAATCAAGATACAACAAGTAAAACACATCCTGCAACAGACACACAGGGAATCAAGATACAACAAGTAAAACACATCCTGCAACAGACACACAGAGAATCAAGATACAAGTAAAACACATCCTGCAACAGACACACAGGGAATCAAGATACAACAAGTAAAACACATCCTGCAACAGACACACAGGGAATTAAGATACAAAGTATTACAACAACATGCAAAGCACATCATGCAATAGATACAGGAAATCAGGGTAGCAATCTTAAAACAACACGTGAAACACACCCTGCAACAGATGTTGGGAATCAGGAAAAAAGGTGTTAAAACTACAAAAGCATGTGAAACACATCCTGAAAACTCATGTTAAAATAACATGTGAAACATCCTGCAAGACACAGTATCAGGATGCAAAGTGTTCAACTTCAAACAACATGTGAAATGCATCAAATTTCAAAGAGCTTCAAAATCTTTCTACAACTGACTTATTCAACACAAAACTTTGAGTATACAAGCACTTGTGGGTTAGTTAGTAAGTTAGCTTGTGGATTTTAATGTACAGACAAAACAGAAGCTCTTCTCTTTCCCTTTTCGTCTTCCTTGAAACCTTCTACAGTTTCCCTCCCTGATTCGATTACTCTTGGCTCTCACATCCCATTCTCTGATTCTGCCAGGAACCTTGGATTCATTCTTGACTCAAAACTGTCCATGAAGAAGCACGTCATAAAAATCTGCCAAGCTGCTTATTTCAAGCTTAAACGCATTAGTTCATTCTGCACGTTTCTCACTGAAGACGCAACCAAGACTCTTGTTACTTCCTATATCCTCTCACGGCTTGACTACTGCAACTGTCTCCTCATGGGTACACCTAATTCTGTCATCCAACCTCTCCAGAAAATTCAGAACTTTGCTGCAAGACTTGTTCTCTTGGCACCCCGTCACCACCACTCAACAGCTCTCCTGGAAAAACTGCACTGACTTCCCATTTCAGAGCGTATTAAGTATAAAGTTGCTTGTATGTGTTTCAGTGCTATAAATGGTTCTGGTCCTGCTTACCTCTCTGAACTACTGCATGTCTACACTCCATCTCGTACACTACGCTCTTCTTCTGACACCGCATGCTGGAAATCCAACAATACAAACGCAAGTCTCATGGCTTTCACGCCTTCTCTTGCTTTGGACCCCACATTTGGAATTCACTCCCACAAGACCTTAGACACTGCTCAACCCTGTTATCTTTTAAGGCCAAACTGAAAACCTTCCCCTTCTCACATTATTTCCATCCTAACTAATATCAGTACCCTGTGTGTGTGTGTGTGTGTGTGTGTGTGTGTGTGTGTGTGTGTGTTTGTAGTGCGTTTTTTTTTTTTAAATAATATTTTATGTAAATTGTTTTGGCAGGACTATCCTCTACATGTGTATAGAATATCATATTTAGGTTAATATGTATCATGTGAGCACTCAGGGCGTTGATGAGCGCATGCTAAATGTACATTATAATTATTAATGTCATGTCAACCACATAGGGTCACCCCAGGACTGCTCATGGGTAACTTGAACTTGTCAACTTACGAGCCATCTGTGGAGAACTGGAGTTCCATGATGGCACCAGTATGGCCCTTCAGCACAGCGAAGTTCTCGCACTCCCCATACACACACCAGAAGTCTGCACAGTTGATGAGTCATCATTGTTGCATCAGCATAGGCACATGGGTTTCAGTCAAAATACATTGCACAGCAACTAAATAGACTGACATAGCAAAAAGAAAGAGCAAAAAACAAAACAAAAATGAGTATATATTATATATCAATATATATATATGTCTAAGTATACCGCTTTACTGAAAGTGAAGAATGTGCCCCACTCAGTAGTTTCGATGCAAATTGTAATGCATGCTGCTTAATGAAATTTGAAAGTGAACAATTTGCACTATCCACCAGAAAACTGTAATGTAAACTAATTTCAAAAGTGAAAAATTTGCTTTGCCCAGCTGTAAATATATAAAATATATACTGCTTTATAAATGAATTGAAAGTGAAGAATTTGCCCTGCCTAGCAATTTCCATGTTAAATATGAAACAGCTGATTACTAACAAGTAATGTGCAATAATAGTTTTTATACTATTACTAATATTATGAACAATAATATGAACAACAATCAACAAAATTTTGGTAGACAAATAGGAAACTTTCGCATTCAACTCTTACCTCTCACAAATTCATGTCCCCCACACCAACCCACCCCCCATTCAATTTATGAAAACTCTAATCCCCAAAATTACAAAACCTTCTTATAAGTTATAACTTGTTGCCTTAACATTTTGTCACAAAATCAGGCGAAATCACGTAAAAATGTCAAGCTCTGAGAAACACACACACACACACACACAACAGCAAAAGACAGATGAGGAATCTAAAACTGAAAGAATCAAACTGAAAGATTACATTTTTCATAAGAAGTTTGACTAATTTCTGAGAACTCCAGGGCTCCCAATTTTCATGATTCTAGAGGGTTGACTCACTTCTCTGTCTGGCAAATTAAATGGTTATTTTCACCCTCTTTAAAAAAATCCAAAGGCTAGCCATATTTTTACAGGGGGAGTGGGGGGGGGGGGGGGGGGGGGAGACAAATAACACCACCATACACACACAGTCAAGACAGGAGCACTGCAAGTGAACCAAATCTGGAAGTGTGCATGTATCATCAATGGCTCCCCATTGAGTGAGTACTTTAAAGTTTAATGTGAATGAGACCATCAAATTTAGAATCCAGATCATGCACAGGTAAACACAAAGGCCATTCCAAGCTGGGGCGTAAAGCCCTGTTACAGTGTTAGTGTTACAGAAATCTCAACTTTCTCCAGAGATTTAGAACTGTGTTTCAACTCAGTGTTGCATGCTTTGCCAGCACAGCATCCTGGTGGCCACGGCTTTTTTGATGTTTTGTCAATTTGTGTGATGAATGAATGAATGACACACAAAACCTTGTGCGTTCACAGCACCCGAGGCACACAGTGCATACCAGTAACCTCTAACAAGCTAAAAGCTACCAAATCACTTGTCAGCAATAAATGCTGTTTTTTTATAAGAGTAGTTGTTGGAGCATGACCACAATATACAACTTAAAAATGTAAAAACTTAAAAATTGGTGGTTGCCATCACCTGCTACTCTGTGCTAGACAAATTCTACAGGGGCATTTTCACTCCATACTTCAGATTCTGAAGAGTAAATTTGACACACGGAGTGGAAGTTTAAAGGGTGAATGACTGAATCTGAGGTCCTAGTGCGTGAATATACACAGATAGGAGGTTTTCAGGAGCACTAAACTGCTAATGTTATACAGAATGAAGTCTACAACACTAACAGTACAAGGCATGCAAAACAGAAAATTTCTTGGAAATAAAGACAACCTATTGCTTAATAACTTAAATAGCAAATTGCAGATCCTGTTGCAGACAGGAGTTAAGACTAGACTTACCGGCAACACAAAAGTAATAAGAGACAGCATGTGTCATTTTTGAGGCTAGGTAAGCAACAGCCATTGCCAGCTTGCACACAACCAGACATTTTTAAATCAAAAACAGTCAGGGGCCACAAACACATTTTGGAACTTGTGTACAGCAAACGTACTGTCTTGAAAAAAACGTGTACAACCAAACATGTCATTTATCTTTTTGCGTATAATAGTAAATGCATGGGGTTTGGGCAATTGTGTGAGACTGAGAGGGGATTCCCTTGCATAAAAACGCGATCCCTGACAGTTCCAGGCCAAATAGCTGAGCAGGGTGAGTCCATAACTTTTTTACTATAGTAAAATTTTACATTCCTGTGTTTTTCACCCTCTTACTACTATACTAGGTGAATTCTGGCTTTGACAAAGCAAAGACAAAGAAAAAAGAAGCCCAGTAACTGGATAAGCAATCTCTCTCAGTCTCTGGCTAATCAGTGGAACCATTTTAGAAGTTCTAGAACAGAAGGGCACCCAAAACAGAAGCAGCTGGGCATCAACAATTCACTGCATCCCTGTATCACTATCACTGTATCAGTGTATGACAAAACTATGAATAATATGAGGTGACAAAAATATGAATAAAGAAACCATTCTCATCGAGACAGTACTTACGAATGATCCTATCAAAGCCAGCAGAAGCAACATACTGCCCATCTGGTGAAAATTTGGCTGTGTAGATTTCACCCTCATGGCCAGTCAGCAGCATAATTGGAGCCAGGAGACTGGAGGTGCGGGGAGGACCCTGCAAAATGCAAACATGCCATGAAAGCTCAAGGACTCAGTTATCTGGTTTTAACTCAAAGTTCTGCATGTCACCACAGGACAAAAACTCAAGGGCCTAGTTATTTGGTTTTAACATTCTGTCAAACTCAAAGTTCTGCATGTCACCTCAGGACAAAAACTCAAGGGCTCAGTTATCGGGTTTTAACATTCTGTCAAACTCAAACTGTCAAAGTTCTGCATGTCACCTCAGGAAAAAAACTCAAGGGCTTAGTTATTTGGTTTTAACATTCTGTCTGACTCAAAGTTCTGCATGTCGCCTGAAAACTGAAGTTGCAAGCAGAGGGAGAGAAAAAAAAAGTCTGATTCATCATTCAGTGACTCAGATAATAGTAATTAGTATGATGGCTTGACACTCCATGATGAAGTGAATGCATTTAGGGCAGTCTTCTTCTTCATTCATGGTGTTTTCCATCCACAGAAACCATATAATTATAGTGGCTTATTAGGGACAGGGGAATGGGAAGATCAGGTACCTATGCGTAGCTCATCCCACTGTTCCAACCCATAAAGACCAAAGAGACTGTCAGCAACTGCCAGTGTGAAGCAACTCATATAACTCCACTAACTGCTGTTTCAACATCTGTGCAAAACAAAGTAATAAAGACTGACAGCATCTGAAAAGCAACTGTTGAGGAAACAACTCAACAGCAAGACAATTCATCCATAGAGCTATGAGAGTATGAGGGCCCAGCTTCACCTCCCTCCCCTTGATCTCTCCCAAGCTCTATTACAGTATTAGTATTACAGTATTACTATTACAGTATTAGGGTGGTCGTTCCAGTGTTGCTTTACGTCCACAAAAACCACTGACAGTCTTATTAGGGATGGGGAGCCCAGGACAGCCACCTCGACTTTCACACAGTACTGAGCTCTGCTGGGTGGTCGTTAGCCACTATCATGACTATGTAAATCAGTCAGCGGCAATGTCCACTTTTAACCACATTGTCATTGGTTCACAGTCCTCAAATGGCATGTGTGTGTGTGTGTGTGTGTGTGTGTGTGTGTGTGTGTGTGTGTATACATGTATGTATGTATGTATACATGTATGTGTGTGTGTGTGTGTGTGTGTGTGTGTGTGTGTGTGTGTGTGTGTGTGTACGGAATGAAGTTGAAGTATGCACTGTGTTGGCATGTCCACATATCATTATCAGTTCATTCCGTACTATGCTACTTTTGCCAGTGCTATACAGTATAATACTTTAATAATTAATAGTAATACACTAGCACACGCACCCTCAAACCATTTGAGGATAGCGAACCGACGGGGCTAAAAGTGGATATTGCCCAGTCAGCGCCTGTGTACAAATAGTACTGGTGAAACTTATTATTTAAAGTGTTACTATTACAGCATTACTAGTATTAGCCTAAATAAAGCATGACGATTGATAATTTTATTGATCAATGCGAGTTTAAGCAATATGTCGGGGGAAGACGCCCGCTTTATTTCCTAACGTATCATCACTATGGCCATATCATTATGATTATCAACTACGTGTGTAACTTTGTAAATTAAGAGATTTTGTTTTGTTTTGTTTTTTACAACAGACTGAATTTATAATCAAATCAAACTCCAAGAAAAAGCACCAAACCATTATCATCACATCCATGTCCTCGCCGGCCGCAACAAGCTCATTTCTGGGCTTCTTGGCAAGAACAACCGCTCCGTCCATAGCTTTCCGTTTCAGATCCATCTCGTTTTCTGTGCAATTGACAGCGTGTGATACTTATAGGCCTGCTTTATAATATGATTATAGACCTTTATAACAGAACTTTGCTTTCGTCGGATTCAAGTTCGACGCACGCCACTTTGACTTCCGGAACATCTTCCGGTTAACTGGATTTTAGGTTAGAGTTATCTTCCGCGCGGCCGGTGTAACAGGCTAGATAGCTTTGTCTTTGAAAAATAATTGTTCGGTTTTGTTTGAGAGAAACGTCCACCTGTCCACGATGTTAAAATGGTTATTTCTGGCGTTTGATTATATTTGTTCTGAGATAAATACCATTGTTATTGTTTTAAACGGAAAACAAATACTTTGCAGCAGACGACTAATATGAAATAGCGTAAAGGAGTTCCCTCCCATAAGTTGATAAAAAAATAAAAATAAAAAATAAAATAAAAAAATCTCGTCACTGACAGTACTGACATTTTTTATAGCAGAGATAATCACAATGGAGCAGAGATTTACTCATAATTACTGCATCGGAGTTCTTTCACCCGAAGTCAAACGGGCAAATGAATCACACTAGATGATCACAGTTTTCACCAGTTCTACTTCTAAAGTGTCTGTGAACCCCGTCTCACCATGGCGGAAGGAGGTTCAGACATTGAAACAGAACGATTGATAACCCCAGAAGTGTCCGTGATATCGGCTGGCACCATAAACAGAACACCACTTTCGGTTGTGCCCACTGTGACTGTGAGCCAGTGTTCCGAGAGATCTGATAAAAGTGGTTACAGTGACCGTATTACGACATGCACTTCCACGACAAGAGCAAGCCCAATATATTCCACCCAGACTGTTGACGAAGAAATGTGAGTGTATTTTATCATTTATATATTTTTTACACTTTACAGACGGTGTGTTATGACCAGAGAAGCTGGATGAGATACAGATACCAGGTTGCTGGTTAGGACAGTAATGACAGTAATGGCCAATGACAGTACTTATAATGGCCAGCTTTGTGGCTGATGGTCATTAACAGAAGAAGGACTAATAATGTTTGCAATTAATGATTTGCTTGAATGCATCCAAGGCTGTTGTAAGGTATTTGCAATTAGTAGTAATGATACTAAATTATGACGATATTCTAAGATGCACATAGGATCAGGAAGCTACAGCTTACTGGAATGGTCTATGTGGAACTGGTACAATTTGTTACTAATGTAAAGTTATGCATTAAGTATGGTGGAAGAACCAAGAGACTGACAATAAAATGAAGGTCAGTTAAATTGAGTATAATTCAGTTTCTTTGTGACTTTGTTCCCCACAACTATTGAAAGAGCAAGCTGCAACATCAAGTTGCTTTGCACCAGTTGGTGAGTTCCCCATCACCTTTCAGATCCACAGGGCAGGAATAACTCAGAACTTTGGTAGAGTGTCCAACTGAAACGCCAAGGCGCAATACTGACATGGGTTCAAGTCCCTGGTATGGCAAGGGATTTTCTCCTAGAGTCAACTTTCAATACAGACTCTTGTACAGTGTCTGTACAGCCCCGGTGTGTAATCACATGCATCAACGTATGTGTGAACGTTAAAAATCCCAAATACTAATTACTAGCAGCCATAACATTGTTTGGACACACAAATACTGCACATACTGATAGGAATGGGTAGCACTGCTCTTTTGGCTCCAGCGCCTTACCCATGTACGGTGACCTGAATTTCCCAGAAGGGACAATGAAGCACTTTAAAAAGAAAGTTTTAAAAATCTGTTGTTCAGGTGGTGGCGGCCAATTCATAGGTAGCTGATTCTCCCACCCAATCCCTAATACAGTAATAGAATGTAAGAGGTTTCTGTGGACACTAAGCCCCATCACTCAGTCAGTTGAATATAAAACATCAGTAAATGCAACAGGAGAAAAACCTAGGAGTCATTTGTACAAGAATTTCTCCTTTGAGTTTGGTGCATATTAATTATTATTATACAAAGTTAATTAAACAGGGCATACAAATGGTTGGTGTCATTAAAACAATTTTCTTCTTCCGCCGCTTCTATATATTTTATGGTATTTGATTTTATCACTTTGATGACCAGATACTTTATCAGTTTACGGTGAGTGAAGCACTTTGAAAATAAATTTAAAAAAGGAAGAGACTTGGTTAGCGAGGTAAAGACTGCCAGGACCAGAACAGTACTAGACTTACTACGTAGAATATTGCTAGCTACTTAATTTAAAAGATTTATACAGAGACGGAAGCTATTCAGTCTACTTATTCTTATGCATAGAAGTTACAGAGGTGACCTGATGCAAGCATTCAAAATGATCAACCAAATCAATGAGTTCAAGATTAATGAATTTTTGGCTTTCACTATGTAATGGTGTGGAGTGGTAGAAGGACAGGACACAGGCAGCGGAGTCTGTCAAAATGGAGACCACAGCAGGCGGACGGCAGCAATCAGGCTTTATTTGCTCAGCAGCAGACAATTTTCAGCACACCCAAAATCCTCACGCGCACGCATAGATAAGAGAACGGCGCGGGCCACAAGGAACACACGCTATCGCTACAATAAAATCGGCCCTCTGGACCACAAAATGGCTGACAATTGTGTTTCCTTGGCCTGCACAAATACAGTTTCCTCTACAATAACTAAACTAAATAAAACATGAAAACATCAAATAAAAGCTACAATTACAACCTTTTAAAAACCGTATAAACAAAATGTACACACATGACTTATTTTATTTACAACAAGAGTGGGAAGCGTGGTTTGCACCTGTCTATCAACAAATCACAACTAACACAATGTACAAAATATAACTGTCAATAAAACTGACATCAGAATAAAGTGCACGCTCCCACGGTTAAAATGGTACATAACAATCACAATACAACGTTCTGTAAGAGAAGCAAGACACACTCAAAGACTAGTACTAAAACAATCGGTGCGAACTTCCGCCTGGGGCGCGTTATCTTAGTCGCAGCAGCGCTGATAGTGATACCAAGTAGTCTACGAATACAACTTAGCTTCTACAGTACACAATACTTAATAAGTTAATTTCAACCCAAAATAAACACTAAACATGTGGTATTATCGCAATGCAAGTCTAGATCTACACTCTAGTAGCAGACGACTCAAGGGAAGCTACTCTGCATGCGAGCCTCGTTCTAGGGATCAAGGCCTTCCTTTGTTTGCTGAATAAACAGATAACTGTAACCGATCGTTCCCGCGTCGTAATCCCTCTTGTGCGACTGCCTGACTGCGAGACAGTGTCAACAAACAACATCAAAAAACATGAAGTCAGCTAAGCAAAATACTATACGACAAAGCATTGATCGACACAGAATTACTTTAATCGAGTCAAAACAACGATTCACTACTATTCCCTAGTACTAAACAGAGAACGCGCCATGCAGACGACGGCTATAAAAAGAATGGACCTAGAGAGGCATCGGCTACTGATTAAGCTCGATCCTGCGTCTAAATAAGATCTAAATAAACATTCTAAGATGCCAAATTATATTACACATGGCTTGCTGCATAAAAAGGACTAGGTGAACAAAGAGTAGGTAAACAAACAAGCGGTCAAAATATTAAGGGAGTAAACAGATTTGAAAATGGCGCGCACCAGCGGCTATCGCCGGTCGGCTGTGTGAAGGCCATGTGGCGTTACGCAACACGCAGCGCTTCAAAACAAAAGCGTCGTCTGCTCCGGTTCCCGGGTTACTAACAGTACAGTAATGAAATTGCATGGATCTGATAACCGGGGCGGGATTATTGTAAAAACGTACAAAGAGCACTTGCTCAGTCACAACTAAAAAGAGTAAAATGGACAAGATAATGAGAAATGAGGAAGATAAACTTAGTATTATATCATATCATTAGTAACTTCTGTGTATGGCAAAACAAAATTTAGAAATTTTCACCTTTACTGGCTTTACTAGACAACAGAGTTGCACCAGCACTAACTTAGTAACTGCAACGGTTAACAAATATTAATCAAATCTGACCAGACTGACCCAAATTTTATACCGGCCATAGTAAACTGACAAGTCTGAGTTATTGATAGGTAGTAGTGTTGCTTAATGTCCTCAGATGTCAGTTGACATATTAGGGACAAGCTGAGACCAATGCCGCCGAAGCATGGTTCAGTATAGCCGCTTTACGTCCACGGAAATCAGAAGGCTCGTTAGGATGGACAGCCCAGGACGGCCACCTCGACTCTCACTGACACAGCCGCTCCTGAACTACTAACTATCCTGATTATTGATTGATTGATGGTCGCTTTTATATAGCGCTATTCTCCGCTCTCAGCAGACTCATTGTGCTCGCTTGTGATTCTACATGAGTGAATAGCTTTCATAGCAAGTTTCTGAATATACTGACACCGAAGTAGTGTACTTACAGCATTGACATGGGTGGTGCCACATGACTCGAAACTGCTGCCGTCTCGGCACGTTCTGTGCCGTACACCACACAGCCATGCACTACCATGCCATATAATACTTTATGTAAATTGATTTGATAGATGCACTACACTGATGTGTATAGAATACTGTATTTAGGTTAATATGTATCATGTGAGCGCTCAGGGCGTTGTCGGAGAGCGCATCATAAATGCACATTATTACTAATATTAGTATTCATGCAGACACATACGTAAGGTGCATGCCGTGCTTAGCTGTAACCTGCCATCTGCACTTTTGGCAGAATGACCGGGATCTTTTACGTGCTAACACGGGGATGGAACAGCTACCGAAATAAGAGTCAGCACAGAAAGTTGACCCCGGAGAAGAAAATTCTCCAGCCGCTCCTGCCGCAGGGATTCGAACCCGCGACCTTTCAATCACGAGTCCGGCGCTCTAACCACTGAGCTATCCCTGCTCCCCAGGAAAATGACAGCACTGACGTGAACATCGGTCACGCTGACAAAGACACAACACTGACAGTGACACAAACACTGTTCTCGCTGAAAAAGACAGCACTGACGTGGCTGACCAAGACCCGGCAACACTAACGTGAATGTAGGTCACACTGACCAAGTTACTTTCCGGTCAAATGCCCCTATTATCTTTTAAACTCCGTCTGCATCATCGCCCATGGCGGCCTTGAAGCCAACAACTGGATCTCGGTAAGGTGACTGGCAGTTTAATTGTCTCACCTGTCTGTCCGAGATACTGCTCGGTCAGTAGTGACCATGCATGGACCTACATCATTATACATAGTATGAGGCTCTTGCGCCCTACGTGTGCCGGCATTTTTTTTTTGGGGGGGGGGGGGGGGGGGGGGGGGGGTGGTGGTGGGAAGGGACGATATATTTACGACACACAGTATCTTTGACTGTCGGGTACTCTGTTCCTGATGGAGTTAATTTCTGTCGGGGCTCTGTTCCTAAAGGAGTTAATTTCTGTCGGGGCTCTGTTCCTAAAGGAGTTAATTTCTGTCGGGGCTCTGTTCCTAAAGGAGTTAATTTCTGTCGGGTGCTCTGTTCCTGATGGAGTTAATTTCTGTCGGGTGCTCTGTTCCTAATGGAGTTAATTTCTGTCGGGTACTCTGTTCCTGATGGAGTTAATTTCTGTCGGGGCTCTGTTCCTAAAGGAGTTAATTTCTGTCGGGGCTCTGTTCCTAAAGGAGTTAATTTCTGTCGGGTGCTCTGTTCCTAATGGAGTTAATTTCTGTCGGGTGCTCTGTTCCTAATGGAGTTAATTTCACTGACTGTCGGGGCTCTGTACCCGATGGAGTTCATTTCACTGACTGTCGGGGCTCTGTACCCGATGGAGTTCATTTCACTGACTGTCGGGGCTCTGTACCCGATGGAGTTCATTTCACTGACTGTCGGGGCTCTGTACCCGATGGAGTTCATTTCACTGACTGTCGGGGCTCTGTACCCGATGGAGTTCATTTCACTGACTGTCGGGGCTCTGTACCCGATGGAGTTCATTCCACTGACTGTCGGGGCTCTGTTCCCGATGGAGTTCATTCCACTGACTGTCGGGGCTCTGTTCCCGATGGAGTTCATTCCACTGACTGTCGGGGCTCTGTTCCCGATGGAGTTCATTCCACTGACTGTCAGGGCTCTGTTCCCGATGGAGTTCATTCCACTGACTGTCGGGGCTCTGTTCCTGATGGAGTTCATTCCACTGACTGTCGGGGCTCTGTTCCCGATGGAGTTCATTTCACTGACTGTCGGGGCTCTGTTCCTGATGGAGTTCATTCCACTGACTGTCGGATGTGCTGCCTCTGATGAGAATAGCTCATGCGGGGTTGCTATCAGACACCAGACACCAACTCGTCTCTCAAATTGTGCCTGAACCCATTGAAACGTCTGCTGATCTGACAAGACAGTGCCGTAAGATAAAAGTGAATAGTGGGTCGCGGCCTTAAATATTTGCGGAACAATCCCTCAGTGGGCTACCGCGGACGCAGAAATTAAGGTCCCCTCTGTTGAGAACCCAGAGCTGACAAATGCTCTCCCTTTAAAGCCTGGAGTAGATCAGAATGTAGTCGTACGTCATTCTCCCACTGCCTGGAAGTTCTTCTTTGTCCTACTTTCGACCTTCGCGGTGCATTCACTTTTTTTTGGTCACTTTTTTTCTCTCTTTTTTTTTTCCAAACCCTCTGCCTACTTTTTGAATGCGTTAGTTCAGGCTAACGCATTTTCCCGTATTGGCCCGAAGAATAAAGTCGATCAAATTACCTGCTCGTCGTCACAACCGACTGACACACTATCGCGTGTTTCGTGCCCGTGGAATATAAAAAAAACAGGCTCCAAAAACTGTGAGATTGTGTATCGTAACAGTGAATGTTCTGTGCCTGCGATAAAAAAATTAAAAAAAAAAATTCCCCCCCCCCCTCCCTTTTTCCCCCTTCCTCTCTCTCTCTCTCTCTCTCTCTCTCTCTCTCTCTCTCTCTCTCTCTCTCTCTCTCTCTCTCTCTCTCTCTCTCTCTCTCTCTCTCTCGGAATCTACACAATGCGTTGGGGGTTCTTTCACAGCAGCTTTCATAGTTTTGCAGGGTGCAGCTGGGTGAAGTCAGTGTAGACACCGAGATGTGCTTGTTGTGGACTGTTGCTAATTTGGATGCGTGTACTGTTGACTGTGCTGTGTTCAGTTGAGCGTTGCTTTACGTCCACAGAGACCATAATTATAATTTATGTTAAGGACTATTAGGGACGAGGCGCCCTGGACGGCCACCTCGACTTTCACACAGCTCCTCATCTCCTGTGTCCAGGGAATCATTTTGCTTAACATCCACAGAAGTGAGGTTGCTTATTAGGGACGTGGGGGGGGGGGGGGGGGGGGAGTGAAGGCTCGGTAACAGCGCCAACCTGGAAGAGCAAGATGGCCGTGGACCGCCGCCAGAACAACCCAGTTTAATGTCCGTTTCGCGGGCCATTGCGCAGCAACTAGCGTACGACGCAATCGCTGTCCCAACTGCTGTGCGGAAGAGTCACAAGGACAATGTCCGTAGCTCCGCTGTTGGCAAACGACTGAAGCAAAAAAAGTCCAGCTTTCAAGCCCAGCTCCACCTCCCTGCTCTTGATCTCTTCTGGGCTCTCTTGAGGGTCCAGCACCACCTCCCTCCTCTTGATCTCGCCTGGACCCGCGAAAGTGTCTAACTTCTTTGTGAGAGTCCAGCTCACCTCCCTTCCTCTTCAGCTCGCCTGGACTCTGAATACTGTGTCCAGAACTGCGATCCAGCTTTTGACCTGTGATTTAGTGGCTTGAACTGGTGCGAAATAATTTTTAATGTGTGATTCGTCCTGAGGTTACCCTGTGCGGGTGGGCTAAAATCCAAGAATTGCATAGCTGCAAAATTAACGGAAGTATTTTGTACATATTCTCAACCTTTCCCGGCCAGCTTGCGTCTTTGTGTGGTATCCCCTTTAAGTTTAAGCTTTGCACTCGGCAGTACCACATGCAGATAGCGTACGACAACAGTGGACACCGTCGAGTTTTGCACACGGCCAAGCTTCCTACACAAGGAAGAACAAAACCCGCATCGTGGTCGAGTTACTTCGTAGTAAGTATCTTGCAGGTGTGATCCACGCACACAGCCATATATTTATATAGCCTCTTCGGACCGGGAGAGTGAAGGCGACTCACTCCGTGTACGTACGTTCACTGACTCGGACGGGTCTTCTTGCACGGCCTTTTGCCTAGGACGACCGGAGACTACCCCCGGCTGTCTTCTTCGCGTTTTGTGTACGGAAACAGTTTCGTGACAGTTACGACGGCCCGGTTTCAACCTGCGTGCTACCTTCTTCAAATGTTGCCTCGCGTCCACAGAGACCACGAGGATAGCTA